>CM021105.1:612302798-612429840 GCA_007115665.2 Sequoiadendron giganteum
GTCAGCGAGACTATCAGCAAGAACTTCCGACAAATCAATCAACTGATGGAGAAGGTCAAAGACTGGCAATCCACAGCCAAGATGAATCCAAGCAAAAGCTAAAAGCGCCCCTGCTGGCCAAAGGCGCCCTTTAGTTGGAACTTGGAAGGCCCAAAACTTGCCAACTTCAACTGAGAAGTCAGGCATCCTGAACAAGACTAAACCGGCTACCCGATGCATCGTCAAGCAGAGTCATTTGATTCATCAAACATCGGGAACGTCAGATCAAAGCAAAGAGGGTCTGAAAAGGTCAAAACGAAGAACAGTCAATGAAAATTGACTAAGGCATTGTCAAAAGCGCCCCTCAAGAAAAGGCGCCCTTCTTTCTGAGACCTAAACTCAGTTTTCTGAGTTAATCTCTCCCAGGCATATCTAATCATACTGATCCTGCCTCGACAACAGAACTGTCAGACACTGCCTGAGATCAACTGAGTAACCTGAATCGAAGATCAAACAGGAGCACTTCAGCTTGCAAAATAGACAAAAATGATCAAACTCAAGGTTGGACGCCTAAAAGAAGTCAAACAGAAATGTTGACTTGAGTTAGCAAATTTGGAGCCAAAAAGAGACCAAACACTCCACAATCAGTGGAAATCATCTTTTGGAACTCCAAATCAAGCCTGAATGATGAGTTATCTTCCATACTTTGTGGATCTTAACCCTAATTGCCTTATATTCATGCTAGGCGTCCCTTTCCTCATTATTCTTTTTGCAGGTTGAAGGATAAAACATCAAGTAGCTCCCAAGAACAAGTTTTCAAGATCTGGCAGGGGTTTTGAATGGATCTTCAATATTTTTGAAGATCATTGGCAGTAAAAGCATTCTTCTCCCAAGATTGTTTCCAGAGACAGATTATTGCAAAGTGGCAGTTTATAACTTCCAATCCATCTTCTGTCTACTTCCTCTACTTCTGTCTATATTTCTTTTGCATGTCACAGGAAACGACAGATTATCACAGATCTGACCAACTGGGTATGATCAACACAGCTTTTTCAACAAAACCCACATGGTAGATTTTTTCAGAAAAAGTAGCCCTGCTGCCCCTATTTTTTAGGGTTTCCGGAAAAAGTCATAATATTGAAAAACGGACAAACTGGGTTTGTTTGGCTTTGAAGCACGAACAAAACCCATGTGTTAGATTTTTTCGAGAAAAATCACTTTCTGGTGCCCTTGCTGCCTCTGCCACCGAAGGGCTCTTGCATGTCAAAGAAAAACTCGTTTTTTCGAATTTCTGACGATCTGGGTCTGTTTAGAAAATCATTCTTAACAAAACCCATGTCTCAGATTTTTTCGTAAAAACTACCCCCGGCGAGGCTATTTTTAGCATTTCCAGAAAAGTGTCAGAACAGGGTCAAGTGCCCAGTCAATATTCAAGGTTTTCAGAATGCAGTACTCTCAGGTACAATACAAGACCAAAACGGTCTTATACCATGATTACCTGAAAACGACTGATACAGACTTATGGCAGAAAAATCCAGAGGTCAGTTCTGAAGACTTGGAGGGCATGAATCAAATCACATTGCAGAACATCGAAGAATCCGGTTTGTTTCAAGCAGCATCTATTCCAATCACCTTACAAAGCATCGAGCTTGTAATTGCTTGCACTAAGCATTACAACCCGACTACAAGAGAGATCCTGTCAGTAGACGGGAGGGTGATTTGCAGCTTGAAGCCGGTGGACATAGAGACTTGTTTTGCAATTCCACCATGCCCTACCAAGAAGGTCATATCAGTGACAGAATGCGAAAAGGCATTCGAGGCTTCGAAGGACAAGTGTTCGCTTATAATGGCTGAACATTGGCTGAAAACAAAGAGAACCAGCTTGCCCAGATTGGTTGGTAGAGGAGAATTCAAAGACGAGTACGGAGTGCTAATCACCCTACTCAGCAGAGTCACTGGACAAGAGGAGGGAAAATCCTTCCAGCCGTGGATGTTCTACATTATTGGCAAGATAATCAGCAGAAAAGAACGTTACGACTGGGCCTCCCTGATCAGTGACACACTCCACCAACAATTCACCGGGTTTCTAGAAGAGCACCGTTTCCACATGTGTTCATACCTGGTCTACCTGATAGCCTTCCAAGGCGATTTCAGAACATTAAACACTGTGGGAACCCTGGGTGTGCAAAAGGTACAAGAATACTTTCCTCGCTTGGAGTTCACTCTAGCGGAAAGACATTTCAAAAGGATAAATGACCTTTTTACTATGCACACCGTGCACGAGCTAGACCATGAGATGCACGTGCGTATTTCACCAGCAGCTAAGGCAGCAATGGTGGACTGGGCGGATTGGTTCATACAATTCCCCACTTTCACCTACATACGCGTGTATGGCTATAATGGCCACCCCGCCATGATGCCACGTTACCCCTCAGATAGGGTAGTGTTCATGGAATTCCTAAGGCAATTGGCCGAGGTTCACTCTTACCTTCGCGTAAAGAAAAAGACTGCAGTGAACTTTCCTTTTCAGATGGGACTCTACAGATGCAGGACTGCAGCCGATGCAAGGTTGATAAGCCAAGAAATAGTGAGATTTAATCTCAAGTACCTCATCGACAGGAGGCCATCCTATGACCCCAGAGGCATCTTCGCAGCTCACCTTGAGCAAAGATCATCACATGAACCTTTCATGGAAGATTTTTGGGTCAACTGCGAGGATGAGTTCGAAGTGAGAAGAAGGAACCATAGCAGATTCAAGCTCTCGCAGATTGCAGAATTCATGTCAGAAGACATCGAGGGCTTATCTGAGGACGAAGAAGAAGTTATTCTTTCTTCCTTCTTCACGGGTTTAGTGGATTCACAACCACTCGGCAAAGTAGACTGGTACGCGAAAGAGAGTACGTCTATTGAGGAAAGAACGGGTAGAGTAGTTCGACACAGTCAACTCTACCTGGACAGTAAAAGGACAAGGAAGGTAGTACTTCCCCGATCAGAGCCGCCAGCGGTTCAGTTTACACTACCTTCCACGTCTAGGAGGAAACCCAGACAGAAGAAGATGAGCTTTCCTCCAGAAGGAATGCGGATGTCAGGGAGCACATGGGGGAGAAAAGGAATTGCCAGCACAAGCCGGCAAGAGGTACAGGTGGAGACAGCCACCAATTTGCCTGAGACAGTTGAGACCGCTGCAACTACACAAGAACCAGTGATTGAAATAATCGCTGTAGAGATGGAAACCATTGTAGAAGAAGTTGCAGCAGAAGCGGTGCCAGTGATAGAAACAGAGCCACCAGCTTCACCACCATCACAGAGGTCACAAAGTCCTATTGATTTGGACTCGCCACCACGAGACATTGCCACGGCACAGTCTCGTTCTTCTAGCATTCAGGGGACCTATGTTCCTCCTCCCAGCGATGCTAGCCGAGATTCTATCTGGCTGGAAAGCTCGCTTGGGAGGAAGAGGGAGAGGCCTTCTTATCAGCTTGACTTCTCTGAATTCCATCATGTCCCACAAGACATGCCGGTAAAGAAGTTGAAGAAGCAGACGCATGTAGAAAAGAATGCAAAGAACGAGGTTATCATAGAGACTGCTGCCCCACCTGAAGACAAAGATATACATAATGTGAGGGTTGAGGATTTCACACTTTCAAAGGTGAACCTTGGAAAGACCACTCGACAGGTGGAGGCAGACCTTCTTGGAATTGCCTCGGCGAGTGTCAAAAAAAAGGATGACAAAAGATGGACAAGACAAAGCAGCCTTGAAGGCTGAAATCCGTCAGCTAAAGTTGTACATTTCTAGTTTGATACATGACACTCCAAACTCCTCGGCTTTGCCTCAAGGACTGTTGGATCTCCCAGCTGAAAGGAACCATCATCAGTTGATTACATACGGTAAACACTTGAGACGTCAAGTGGATGAGTTTGTTGTCAAAGGGCGGTGTGTGTTGACAGAAGCATATCAGCTGAGAGACAGAGCACATGGACTTCGATCAGAAATCCAGAAGTCAGATATAAAGGCAGCTCAAGAGAGGCCGAGAGAGGAGGTGACAGTTGCTGATTTGCAACAAGCATATGAATCAGTTACGACCACAGAAAATAAACACCATCTCTTTGAGTGGAAAGAACAGGTGGCATACAAGGTGAGAGCCTATGATGCCAACTCTGTGGAGCTGATTGACTATAGACGCTTCGTCGCCAATATTATCAACTTCGCAAGAACGTTGGTAATATCCTTCCCTGAGTTAGAATATCAGCGGGAAGGAGGAGAATATGTGGAACTTGAAACCGTGCAGACACGATTCCAGGATGTCATCCGATCTTCATTCCTTGAAGATCCCAATGGCTGCAAATTAGCCAAAATTGCAGCCATGTCTGTCCAGTTAGATGAAGCAGCTGCCCAATGCATAACCTATCATCAGCAGCTTACGACGGGTGAAGAAATGCTTAGACGCCACATAGTCATCTTGAAGAGCATTAATTGCCCGGAGGCCGAAGAGGTCAATGACTGGATAGAGACATTGTTGACCAGTGGTGAAGAGGTGTAAAGCACCAAGGGAGGACGTCCTACCCTCCAAATAGCATTAATTATGACTGAAGTCAACTTGATGCCTCTTTCCAAGTTGACTCCAGATCTCCACAGATCATGCATGTCAGATCCCACTAATCTAGGATGTCTATTTGACTCCCACGATTTGTGGATCTCAGATCTCCTCAAAAGGTGGATGTCTATTTGGAGACACATTTGTAACATAAGTTCACTTTTAGTTAGGTGTCAGTCAACTGAGGTAGACTTCCAGTTTGACTTTTGTTTAGTTTCAGTTAACTGAAGTAGATTTCCAGTTAACTGTTTGCTCACCTACTTTTAGACATAGAATAATATCTTGCTGATTGGCAAGAACTGTTTGTTAACTCAAGGAGATTTTAGGGTTGCCTACTCCTTTGAGTTTCTATAAATAAGAGCCTTAGGTTCTTTATTTGTTTAACCTTTATTTGCTAGCAAAATTGCTGCGCCACTGTTGCCAGAGTTCGCTTGTTTATATCTGTTCACTCTTGGATGAGAGTTTGTTGGTTGATCGCAATTGTGCATGATTTCGTGCCTTTGCTGTCCCGACCTTTGTAATTCTTTGAAGAATCTTGAAGAAATAAATCAGATGGTGCAAGCTTGATTGATCTAATTATTTGAGTTATTCAAAGTCTTGTTTTTAAATAGTGCATTGTTTCAATCTCCTCCTTGGACAGGTGTCGTCGCCTCCTTGGATATTTTGTCATCGATCATTATCGTTTGATGTTGTTTAATGATCTCTCTTGCAGCCTAGACTTTGGACAGGTGTCGTCACCTCCTCGGGAATCCTGTTAGAAAGGCCATCGTTCCTTGTTGTTTCCAGTGAGCTGCTTCCAAGCCTATACCTCGGATAGGGGTTCCTCCTCCTTGGCAAGTCTCAGATCCAGTTTACCGTAACGAGTGTTTGCTTGTATCGAACCCTATCTTGGTATATATCCGAAGGTTCAGAGCCTCGGCCATATTCCATTGAGACGGAGGATTCAAGTGATCCAACCATACCATTTCGCTCCTACGCCCTCATGCTCTGTTTATCTTGAGGAGGTAGGATAGTTTAGAAGCTTAGTTAGTCGTAGTTAAGATCTGCGGAAACCAGAGAAAATGCTTAGCTACGGCGCATTGGTTTATGCATCCTTGTGTCCTGCCGCTGAGTAAAAAAGATAGGAAATCTTAGTACACCCCTTTTTTACAGTAGAAAATCAGCAAAGAGAGATCTTCCTCTCTATAATCCGATGAGCATGTACTAACACACTTGCAATAGCTGTCCGTTTCCAATAAGCACTCCAGAGGTGCTAATTGAAACGCCAACACTTAGGATAGTATAAGTTCAAGAAAACAATAATAAGTGACGAGTTTGGATCAACTTGCATCTCAAGCTTTCCTTCATACTAACGTGTACACCATGGATTTAGATCGCTAGAAGGATTTGATGGCAGCCAAGCTCACTCTATCTGACACAAAAAGGAAGAACCAATTATCTGAAAGGAAGTTCAATCAATTTCTCTTCCATCTTTTGAAAGGAAGTGAAACTGCTTGAATTTGCTCAAATGGCAGTGGTTTTTGAGTAGCAGAATGTGCATCCAAATGAGTGTAATGCTTGCTGTGTGTGGGGTTCAGTTTGCTTAGGATAGTATAAGTTCAAGCAAAAGAACAAGATACTGAAGGCATATGTCCTCATATCTGGTTGTCTAGGATGGTTGTGATCAGTATATATCTATTCTTCAATTATTTCAACAGGTGGAGGCCCTTATTGGGAATATCGTAAGCATCTTTGTGGATTAATTCTACATTCCTATCCTTGTCTTATGCTTGATAACATATTTGTCTAGAGTCATTAATCCTATATTTTGCATCCTTTGCTATTGTGTTAGTTTGGGTTTGAAAGGAATTGGTGACCAATCTAGCTATCTTCCCAAAATAATGATTGTATTTATGTCGCTAACTTGCCAAGTGTGAGATTCCCAAAGCTTGTGCACTCCATTTTATATGGGCTTTTGCTATTGCTCATAGTGGGAGTTTCCAACAATCTTGTGTGGTGCCAGAACCTGGTTTAATATCATATTTTTGGCTGATTAGAGCAGACCAAGACTGATTTTCAATTTTAATTTATCTCCAGGTGAGCTTTAAGGAAAAATCTTGACAGGAGAACCTGATATTTTTGATATTGAGGTCCCCTTGACTCTTTAGTTCATTCATAGTTTTTGTTGCAATTAAGAATGCTTGAATGTGTCTTTAGTTCCTTGCCTTAGAATTTACTATGTTACCAGAAATGTCCCATTTTACCCCTGGTACAAGACTGAATGAAAACAGGTTTGAGAGTGCACTCGGGCTTGCACACAGGAAACAAGGCATGGCCCTGCCACCCTAGGTACCCTGGGATGTACCCACAAGGTCCCTAAGCAGCAGGGCAGTACCCAATCAAATCCAACAACCAGCCTGCATTTTGTTATTTTTAACATTTTTTAACTTTAGAAAAGCATTTTGAACTTTAGAAAAAACCTAAAACATAAATCTAAAGTCTAAAAATGACAAATAACATCCATTTTCACAATTTCAAAGCACAAAATATCATTCCATTTTGTCATTTGAAGCTAGCTGGCTTTTCTGAAAGGGGAAGGATTGCAAGGTGTCATACATTTCGTAGGAGCTAAAGGAAAGAACTAGTTTCCACAAAGAAGATCTATCGAACAAAGGTAAGTATTTTGTGAATTTCTTTCATGTTTTTGAAGATTTTTTTCAAATTTTTGAGGAATTTTTTCAACTTTTTTTGGAAAATAAAAATAAAAATTCAAGATTTTTTTAAGAACATTTTAATTTTTTTTGTTTTATTGTTTTTTTATTTTTATTAATGTTTATATGTATTGTAAGGGTTACATTTTTTTTTCTTATAACAGCAATCTATTCAAAATGGGTACTAGTTCAAGTTCAGTGGCCCTAGAGACTCAAGCAACTAAGCAAATTCAAACATGATCAAGGATCACCTCTATGGAAATATGTTATGGTGATCAAACAACTTGCAAGAGGTGGGGCTTGTGTTTGGCATTTGTGGGGTCAAGTATAAGAGCTCGTATAATCAAGTGAAAGCTCACCTTGTTCTGTGTTCAGCCAAGGAATTAGAGTTTGTCAAAGGCCAAATAAGGAGTTGCCAAAAGAACAATTATGGCATATATTAGAGAACAAGAAGAATTTGATGTTGTAAACGAAAGAGCACAATTAAGATCTCATCTTTTAGCGAAGAAAGGATTAGGGAAGCCACCTACAACATCTCCTTCAATAGTGGCTGTCCCATACCCTTTGTTGGAAACACCGTGTACCCAAGAAAAAGTTCCCTCTATTTCTTCCCGCAAAAGAGGCCCATTGGAGAAGGCATTTCAAAATGAGGCCAAGGACATTGTAGATGAACACACTACACATTGCATTTACACCAATGGTCTTCTTTTCAACCTGATGAGATTGTCATATTGGTGGGAAATAGTAAGGGCAATTAATCAAACACCCTCTAGTTACACAAGTCCTAGGTATGAGAAGATGCACACCACCTACAAAAGAAAAAAAAAATAGTAGACATCACTAAACCAAGCAAGATTCAATGGTGTGATGTCCCCTTCTCGAGCGTAAGTTGTCGGTGACCCTTAGCCTATTTTCCTAAGTTTTCCTCATACGTTATTGGGTGTTGGTAAAGGGAAAATAAGTTAAATAATTAAATTAAGTTGTCAAAAGAGTACCTTTGATTAATAATATTTTAATTGATAGCTTACATTTAATTATTTTTAAAAGTGTTTTAAGTGTGCAAATAAATGTCACTAAGCTCAAGGCGTTGAAAAGTGATCATAAGGATATTTTATATTATTTTATTAAAGAAAAATATTTTACTTTTTTTAAAAACAATGAAAAAGCAAAATGCATTTTTTTAAAGGCAACAAAAAGCAAAACAAATGAAAAGGCAAAAAAGCATTTCTTTTAAAAAGCAATGAAAAAGGAAAAAGTTTTTCCAAACATAGCTTTGAAAAGGTTATAAAAGGAGGTTGGATCTTTAGAAGAAGGATTACTATTGAATTTTCACTGTTTGCTATGAGATGAACTTTGTTCTTAATTTTACGTAAGGACAAAAACCCTTGGTAAATCCAGTTTTCGTTGGGAATATTACATCATTCCCATATATTTAGGTTCGGTTTATCTTTAGGATACATATAATAGTTATTTGTTAGTTTGTTTAGGCATGTTAGGGGTGTGCTTATTTTTGTGAGTGTTTGTTATGAGTGGTTATAGGAGCTCTCCTATAATATAGGGGATGTGAATGTGAATCCTATAAATAATTATGATGTATTATTGAGTAATCAGGAATGTTATCAAAATATTAGTGTGTAATCCTTTTTGTTTTGGCTCTACACAAATCACTAATATGGTGTCAAAGCACCATCAAATCTTCTTCATTGGTTGTCATTGCGTTGGTGCATGGTAGAGCCCTATATGTGATCGCTGAGATTGCATCTACCATGTTAGACGAGCTGAGTAGAAAGGAATGTCAACATAGTGAGTCAAGTAGAGTTGCTTGAATACTTGGAGGCAGTGTTTGGTAAGTGGCAGGCTGCCTCATGTTGGTCAAACATCTGGTGGAAGAAACCCAACAGAAAATCCAAGACGAGAGTTCTGTGGGGAATTTGAGAGGGACAAACTTTATCACAAGAGAACATAGGCATTTTCCTCTTCTTGATTTTGTCTTGAGCTAAGAGAATTATTTTGAATTTTGGAGAATTTGCTGTTGTTCCTTCCACAATTTGGTGAAGTGTTATTTGTCAAGAGAAATCTATGATTTGGTGAACCTGATTCAAGGTAGCTGTGAAGATTTCATATAATGAAGATTCCACGTAGTCGTGGCCATAAATTCCCATCCATTATGAATTTTTGAAAGCTTGTATTGTTTGTTGTTTTACCTTGCTATAGCTTCTTCCACAAGATCGTGACTTACACATGTTTGATCTCCTATGCTTAAATATTGTGGCTATTGCTATAATGCTTTCTTGCTGCAAAGCCAATCACCTCGTGCCAGCATCTTCATCCATTGAGTCGCTCAAGGTGGGGCATCCCTCAAGAGAGTTATTTGAAATGTGACAGTCCAGAGCCTATCTAACCAGTCAATGATTGGCAAGGAGTCCTTATTAGGCATCTAGTTGAGATTCCTCGCTAGCAAATGATCAAATTAAGGTGTATGTCTCACTGTGAATCGATGTCACGTTTTTATGTGAGTAGTTTTTGTTGTCTAAGTCTAGATTATATTCCAACCTACAGAAATGACATAAAACACCGCAAGAAAGTAATGATAAGTTGCTAAGAACATTCATCAATACCGCCAAGGGAAAAAAAAGTGTCGTCTCCCTCAAGAACTAATACTTCCTACTATACCAATGAAATTAGGTGGTACTAGAATGTTCATAGATATTGTTGTGTCTAGGAGTAGTTGTCTCTCAAAATTAGAATCAGCTAAAGTGTATAATGTGGATGATATGAAGGAAAACGTTGAGTTGTATCTAATGATAGCTTTTAGAATGAAGTTAAATTTTAGGTGATTATTATAATTTATTCTTATTATTTTTTATAAATGTTACATCCCTTACATTGAGACTATGAATTTGGTTATGTATTTTCAGATGCAAAATTAGTTGCAAGTAACTGTTTTCATGTGAATGTGAAATTGTGAATTGAATAGACGTTTCCTTTATCGTAACTATAAGTTAACGATCTTTATATGGCAAGTGAAATTCTTGTTCACGTGAAATTGAATATGTTCATGAGTTGATATTTAAATGCGAATTTATATAGCCATGGGGAACATTCTAACCATAATACCTGTCAGTGGATGCAGGATCGTCAACGCCCGAGGGAAAAGGAAGTATCATCAAGGAGAGGATTTAGTTTACAAAGGATCAAATTATCACTACGCCATGAGTTGGTGTAAGATAGCTAAATTGAAGTCATAACCTTGGCAATAAATCATTTAATTAAATGATAAGAAAATAAGTCAATTAAGTAATATATATACATTATCAATTACCCCCTTAACGTCTTTTTAGTAATATAAAATGAAATTAATTAATTATTTAAAGAAATGTAATATCTTCCTTAGTCGAGAGTGGGTGAGGAGGCAAGATCGGTTATTCAGAGAAGATAACTCCCGCCACCTTGGCTCTCTTCTTGATGGGGAAACGTCCAAGAGAAGACTTGCGGACTCCCTCGAGGAGGTATTATTTTCCTGGCAGAATTCTTTGAGCTCTCTCTCTCTGATTCGCAACCCTCTCTGGGGCCATCGCATCTTTACTCGTCTTAATTGGCATTCACCTCCATCGCAGCTTGCTTTCTCATCATTCTTCTCTGAGCATTGCATTCTGGGTAACCAGTATCCTCTTCCTGAATTGGCATCCGCCTGGTCGAGCTTGTCTCATTCCTGTTCATTCTTGAAAATTATCTGGTGGCAGTTAAAGTTTCCTCATTCTTGGTATCAGCTTTCTACTCCTAACAACCATAGTTGGTATCCGCACTCGTGTTTCTATTTCCATTCTCTTCTTATTTTTCTTCAAACGGCAATCTTATCGGAGGGCATTCTTAATCTAAATTCCTCAGTCAAGCTTAACACGGGAAAGCCTGGATCTTTCGAATCCCCAGTACTGGTTGGGTTAAGTGGATCTTTGGACAAGCCGTCACTGTAATTTTTCCCGACCTGAAGAGCTGCAAAGGCATCGTTGCTCTTGCCTTGTTCAATTGGAGAAAAGAGTTCGGAGCTTTCTCGAGCCTCAGACCTTCATATTTAGGCACATAAAGAGAAATGTCTTAAAATGATAAATTTTATCAACAAAGGAAAAATAATATTCTGAAAACCATTGGGATCAATAAGACATGCAATTCATTTTTAGTTTTGATGATTTTCAAAGGAGTTGTTTCTCTCTATTTAACAGATCATTGATGATGGTAGTCTTATCTTGTTATGACCCCTGTATAGTTTATAGATCTTGTTTCCAGGTATCTTTTCCTTAATCAAATCTGGAACTGTATGCTGGTTCGAGCTTTCAGATTAAGGCTCCGAATTCTATTTGTCTTGTTATTACCAAAAAAAAAACCTATCCTTAATCTCTATCCTTTATATGTCTGAGTTGGATTCGACCTAAATCTCTTACCTATCTGAGTCCAGGGAAATCTGAAAAGTCCGTCTTGGGTGTCAAGACTTATTCTGCACTTTCTCATGTGGAGTACTCTAATCCATTGCGTGGAAAGATCAAGAATTTATTTATGCTTAATCTGTGAATTAGTTTGAGGAAGGATCCTCCTCTCTCTCGTCAAGAATCTGTAGCAATCTTTTAATCTGAAATCGAATAGTATTTGATTATTTATCTTGACTGGAATTGACTACTCTTGTTAATTAATTTCTGAACCTGGATGCTTGTGCGATCTCTCTCTTCAAATGCTCTGAGATCCTTCAGTCATTGACCTACTGTAGTCTTTCCTTCACTCTGCCTTTTAGCATCTGCAACTTCTTTCTCAACCGAGATCTTTTTATGTCATAACCATGCTAAGGGTATGAAGGAACGTTCTCCTTCTTGAACAAATCTTTTACCTATTCTTCTATTTGTATTTGATTAAGAAGTTTGTTCTCTTAGAAGAGAAATGATAAGAATCTGGTCTCTCTTAACGGTTTAAGAGAAATTGGTAATTAAACCTATCATTGTGAATTAAACCTTGAACTAAGAATAACTTGAGCAGAGAATAGTTAAAGTGTTTCTCCCTTGATGTAAGAAAGAATATGCTTTTGTTTTCCTGAAAGGAAATTTTAGTCTGAGCCTTTTAGACCCTTCTCATCTCTGTAAATCTAAAATAACTTTACCAGATTGGAAACTCTTGTCGCAAGATGAATCTTTGAAAATATAAAGTATATTAGATAAAAGAAATAAAAATATTAAATATTGAGCAAGGGTGAGAGTGCTGACGGCACAAGAGTGCCAAAAATAATAAAATCCTTGGCCAAGGTATGATGCCAGTTAGGCATTGGTCAGCTATCACGAAACAGATATACTTCTGGTCAAAATGATCCTTCTCGTTAGTGTTAGAAACCAAGATCAGACATGCAAACCAAAAGGCCTTCCACAGAAGAGAAAAACAATAAAAAGCAAGAGTTTTGCATGAAGATGTGCAAATTGATATATTCGGAATTAAGAAATTACAAGAGATGATTTTCTTTATAAAAACAATGTATGCAACCCTAATGTTGACCTAAAAACAACTCAACTAAATAAAGCTTACTTATTAATTAAGTAAACTAATTATTACCTAAGCAAAACCTAAGTAAAGTGTAATTAGATAATTAATTACACCAACACCCTCCCTTAAGTGCAACTTAGGGAGACTAAAAAAGCATGCACCTAAAACTAAGATGAATGCAAGAAAGCATGAATGGGTCCCGACAACAAGGCCTGATCAGGTACCCATGGTACAAATGCAATGAAAGAGTAAGAGAAAGAGGAGAAAACCCAGTGGAACAACCCCCCCCACCTCAATGAAATGACCTGCTGCGAAAAAGCACTGGAAGAACACTGGACCCTGAATCCGTCAAGCAAGAAAATATACTTTTGTTTACAAGAAACCATATCGGAATCATAATAATGCAACAGCATACCCGATGCCACAGAACACTCGAAAACTCCAAACGGAAACAACCCTAGAATCCATAAAGCAACAGTAGATAAAATGATGACAGAATTTGGAAGTCGTGTATCTCGATGCCGATGCCAAACTGAGACTAAAACTCTTCCATGGGAACAAGTACCATAAAGACTCTGGAACATTAACCACAAATTTAGTGGCCCTCAAACTGAGATGGATCCGATGCGGATCATTAACCATAGGCTCTCAATCTAAAGTGTGAACTGAGATGAATCTGATATGTCTCAAGCTAAGACAAAATGTGGCCAAAAGAAACTAAGAAACCAGATTACAACCCATACGAATTTTCATCAATACAAATATGAAGATCAAAGTGCATGCACACTCTAATCAGATTATTATGCAAGAAACCCCCCTGATGGAACTTTATATCAGTTCATTTATTAGAATACCCCATGATTGCAAAAGGAGAGAATGCTAAACATACATAAACATAAAATAAAAATAGACCTCAGATCTATGTAGAGGACTGAACCAGCTTTCCAATTCCGCAAGAATGGCGAAAAAATAATCATCTAATCAAAAGATATGCCCTCTGGAGTGAAAATAACAACATCTGAGTTCAAGGACCTGAAAAATAAAACTCGAGCATCATTAGGAAAAAATACTTGCACCAACAGAACAGGCTCGGAACCAGCTTTCCAATGATATCTCGTTTGTAAAAAAACGACTCCGTACGCAAAAGTTACGCTCGTTTTAGCGAAAGGTGCTCCAAAATGGCTAATATGGCATACAAGCAGCCCAGGGGGCTTAAAAAAAATAAGCCCCTGGTCCTATGCATGACCAAGGGCTGGCAGGCTGGGGGCTGGGGCGGAGCCCCTGGTCATCCATATGACCATGCAGTTTCTGCAGAAGGCGGCCGGGGATTGGGCGCATAGCACCCGGTCCCCCATGTGACCACGGCGTATGCTGGTCGAGCCCGCAGGGGGTTGTCAGAGGAGGGCAGCGGGATTTGGTGATGCCACCGGGTGGCGCGGCGGTGGTGCCCGGTGTGTAAACTATAGGCGTCGGCGGCAATCCCAAAAAACACGTTTTTTGTGATTTTTTTCGATTTTTGTGCCTCGGGGAGTGTGTTGGGGAGGCCGTACAGCCTCCCTAGCAAAAAAAAATTGCCTTCCGGATCAACTTCTCCAAAATCGACGAAACGAAGGGCGATCTAAAGGTTTTTGGCCACTGCGAACGCGACGGTGACCTTCGTTTGTGCTCAAAATACTCCAAGAAAACAGCTACCTCCAGAGCTTCCAAAAAATCACCGAACTTGAAACCCTCACAGATTTCTTCAACGATGACCAAAATCAGTAAAATGAACTTTTTCCAGTGCTCTAAATCCAATGGTAAAGCCTGATCTGATCCAAAACGCCGCATAGATAGGCTCAAGGCATGAAATCCTCGAGGAACCCCGAACGAACTCTGCAATGATTTTTCAAAAATCTGAGAAGGGGTTGCATGTCAAGGCTCTGATACCATGTTAGAAACCAAGATCAGATATGCAAACCAAAAGGCCTTCCACAGAAGAGAAAAACAATAAAAAGCAAGAGCTTTGCATGAAGATGTGCAAATTGATATATTCAGAATTAAGAAATTACAAGAGATGATTTGCTTTATAAAAGCAATGTATGCAACCCTAATGTTGACCTAAAAACAGCTCAACTAAATAAAGCTTACTTATTAATTAAGTAAACTAATTATTACCTAAGTAAACTTAATAAAGTGTAATTAGATAATTAATTACACCAACAGTTAGGAGGTACCTATAGAGGAGGGATCGACCAACAGTATAGGTTCATGACACCAGGCTCAATATGGCATGATGATAATGTGATCCTGGTTGATTACCCTCATGAAGGGACGGGTTCTTCAGTTGAAGAACACGGGAGGCCAGTAGGTCTTCGGTTGGGCGGTAAAGCCCTTGATGATATTTCCTTTTTCCATGATGACAGAGAGTCAAGCTCAAATGTTCAGCTTCTTAACTGTATCTTCTTGAAACCCCTCTCTCTCTTTTAATTTTTGAAATGTTTACTTAGCATGTAATTGTTTAGCTGTAATTAATGTTCTTGTATTTTGGAAGCAAAAAAAAGTTAGTTGAGAAATTGATTCTTACATACTTATTTTAAATTGTATTTCTTTTTCGTTCAAATTGCAAAGGAAACCCTAGCATGAAAGCAAGTCAGTTGGATTTCAACTGAAATTTGGTAGTTAGAATTCTTTTTCTTAAACCTAGCTTAGGTAGAGTGTTACAATAAAGATATTTTGTGTCATAAAAAGTGTACCAAAATAAAAGATAAAAATTGCCTTAGTTATAATTCGATGCACTATCGTTTGTGTGTGACATCCATCTTGTGGGGGGCATTCTAAAATTAAGCTTCAAAACCAAATTTGCTAAGTAGCAAATCAGTTGGAGGATGGAGACATAGGAGGCTAGAGGACATTCAATGACCTCTCATCAGTCACTAGTGATGGGGTTGCCAAATTGTTTTAGTGACAAAACAACTTGTGGAAAAATGACTAAAGCCAAGATTGATTTCTAGGTGGCAACAATAACTATCTCATATTGTTTGTGATAAAGGTGGCAGTGATCTATAACGATGACTACATACACAATAGAAAAGACTTGGTTCTCAAGCTTTTTATGTTGTAATTGGATGTGTTTGTCCCCAATCATAATTGTTGTGAGCAGAGATGTGTGTGTCCCTATTCATAACTTTTATATATTGGATAGATATGCTTATTCCTATCCAAACTTGTTGTAAGACCTTGGATAGAAGTGTTAGTTCCTATCCTTGTTTTCATGGGCAGATGTGTTTGTCCCTATCCTTGGATAAAGTTCAAAAGCATAGTGAGGCAAGTTCCACTATTGTTCATACTTTATCCTAAGTAGATGTGTATATCACTACTCATACCTTAGGATAAACTATTGAATGTGGTCATCAAGCATTGCTAGTCCACCAATCCTCATTTGGAGAATGATGTAATATGGGGGGGTGTTGGGAATATTACATCATTCCCGTAACTTTAGGTTTGGTGTGTCTTTAGGATACATATAATAGTCATTTGTTAGTTTGTTTAGGCTTGTTAGAAGTGTGCTTATTTTTGTGATTTTTTGTTACTAGTGGTTATAGGAGCTCTTCTATAATATAAAGGATGTCAATCCTACAAATAATCATGATGTATTATTGAGTAAATAGGAACGGCATCCAAACATTAGTGTGTAGATTTTTTTGTTTTGGCTCTGCACAAATCACTAATAGTTTTGGGGACGAAAAACCCTCCTAGCTAGCTATGTGGTTTCACTCTAGAATCACCATTGTGCTGAAATTTGCCAATTGAGTTTCAGATTCAATGGGTATTTGGTTGTGGTTTGTGTGTTTCAATTTTTCGGGTTTGCAGAGATTTTTGTGGTTTTGTGTGGATTCAATGTTTGGTGTGATTTATATATTCTTGAAAATAAAAAACAATTGTGTGGTGTGGGAATCTAATTTTATGTGTAGCGGTTTGTGTTGTGTGAAATGAAAATATATATATAGCATGCTTTTGCAAAGCAAAGTTTTCTAAATTTTCATGTGAAAGACCAGCTGGTGGAAAAATTAATAAATCGACAGTTTGGGTTGGAAATAACAATGGTTTATCAGTTGATTGATTCAATTACAGCACTGTTCATCTCTCAACTTCTTTTTAGGTAATTATTTTATGATTTTCAATTTCATGCCAACTGTTTGACGAAATGCTCATTTTTAGAATAATGAATAATTGTATTAGGAACTTATTCAAATATGATTATAAATGAATGTCATTCCTCATTGTAATAATCAGGAAGTTATACCGTTGGATTCTTTCTTTTTTGAATATTTTCATTTTATTATATCCTTGGATGGTGGTATCGTCTGATCCCATTTCATTTTCAAATGTTAATGATGCTATGAAGTATAGATCTAACTATTATGATGTTTTAGCTATGGTGTATTGCTCTCAATATTATTATATTTCATGTATTAATTTGAAAGTTGCCATAAAGTTGATACTCGTTATTAATAATATCAATTTTTAGGGATTATTATTTCCTGTAGGGCTAAATTTAGGAATATCCCAAAAGGGGACATTACAATGAAACTTAACAATGACTGAAAGCTTTGCATTGCAGTTGGTGTTAGGTTAGTCTCTTGTAGCGAATACAACTACCATGTTTTAACTTATGACATTTAGTGTATGTGTTTAACTTATTCATTCCTTTATGAGTACTTGCATTATTCAACCTTCACTTTTAGTTGAATAGAAAATTTGTGCATTTGTAGGATTTATTTGTAGTCAAAATGCATAAAAACTTTTTGCTTTGTGTTGAAGTGTGTGTTAGCCTTTTGTCATAGGTGAATCCAAAAAGACACTTTCAATTTTATTCAACATGAACATGAACCATCCTAAAAAAATTGTAAAGATTGTGAATAGAAAGTGCTTATTGTTCACAATAGATTAGTTTGTGTTCTATAGGGAGCTTTCCCTTCTAATTTGAAGAGTGGTTCTACTGCACATATATTCTATTTTGTGTCACATTGAAAGGTGCAAATTAAAGCACTAACATGCCTCACCCTTACACAAATGTTGTGGCTGCTCAACACTTCTTGGATTCCATCTTCAAACTTCACAAGATGCCCCACTCCATTGTCAATGATCGTGATCCGCTTCCACCAAGGACTTTTGGCAAGAATTGTTTAAGTTACAAAGAACTAACTTAAATATGAGTTTGGCCTATCATCCTCAAATTGCCAATCAAACTAAGGTTGTCAACAAATGCCTTGAGACTTGCATCATTTTATGTCTAAGCAATAGGGACAATGAGCCAAGTGATTGACTCTTGCTGAGTGGTGGTATTATACCACTTCTCATAGTGCTTCCAAGATGACACCTTATGAGGCCCTCTATAGTACTATTCGACCTTCCTTGGGTACTAATATTCTAGATTTTTCCAAAGTCGCAACAATTGACAATAGCCTTGCCAAGCAAGAGGAAATTTCTCGGATCCTTAAGGACAATATGGCGCTAGTGTAAAATTGCATGAAACAAGTAGATCAGTGTAGGACAAAGTGTACCTTTGTCATTGGTAATTGGATATTTTTACATCTAAAACCCTACAAGCATCATTGCAAGACAAGGGTGGTCATAAGTTGGGTTCCAAATTTTAGGGCCCTTATCAAGTGGCACAATGTATTTGGTGAGGTGACATATAAGCTTGCACTCCCACCGTCTTCTAAGATCCACCTAGTTTTTCATGTCCCTTGTCTCAAGAAAGTGATTGGGACTGATACTCGAATACCAATGGAGCTACTAGCATTGGATGAGGAGAGATCCATATGTTTAGAACCAACAGTTATATTGGACAAAGGCACCAAGCCTCATTGCACTCATTCTATTGATGAGATTTTCATCTACTGGAGTGGTCTACCACTTGAAGATTGCACATGGGAACCAACCAAAATTCTCTCCAAGTTTCCAAATTTCCAGCTTTGAGGACAAAGCTTTTTGAAGGGGGAGGCAAAGTTACAAACCCCATTCTGCTATATGTAATCGATATTAGCTAGTATTAGTTGGGTGCATATGCTTTGTAAGTCACCCATAATAGTAAATAAGATGTGGATGCATATGATTTGTAATTTGTCCCCTTAATAGTTAGAATAGAAAATTTATCCACATGTATGGAATAGTAGTTGTTATCTTTAGTTAGACTCTTTACATTGTAATAACTTCCCAAGTGGAAGGCACCTTGAAGAATTGTAATTGGACCGTAAGGTTTATTGGGAGGCTATCCCCTTGAAGTGGTGCTGCAAAGATAATATAAAGCATTCCATTTCTCTCTATTTTCCATACTTATGTGTGTATTGTCTTAATTTCCTTGGAGGTTCATTACAATATTGGAGTTATTTGCAAGCGATTTCCCTTCCTTTATAGTCATTATTAGATTGTATGGTGCTACTATTTTAGTATTTTGTAGTTGATGAACTACATAGTGGTATCTCTGCACCAATTTACATATTAAATGGCCATCTTTTGAATGGGCATTTTGTAAATAATCCTTTTTCTTTACTTTGGCCCTCTTGAGACATAAGATTAGACAAGATCACGACTAGTAACTTGACATAAAAGTCAAAAAGATAAGATCTAGACATAACAACTAAGTCTTCTAGAAAGAATCTTAGGACCTAGGTAAACTTAACATGTGAGTATGTCCCCTAAGTCCCTAATAAGTGAATTAACTAGGTATAAGACATTTATTCACACCAACAAGAGGGACCTTCCACCACTACTACCCTAACTAAGGAAAATAAAAGGGGTGAAACTGCAAAGGCAGCAGGAAAGAAGAGAAGATAGAGATCCCATCAACGTAGTGTCAAGTGAAGAAGAAGTTGATGATTTGGTCCAAAAGAAAAGGACCAGTGAAGCTATCAAAGCAAGGGTTGCTCAAAGGCAAGTTGAGCAAACCTATTCTTCCACTCCTCCCCATGAATCACCATTGCCATCTCCACCTCCATCTCCATCTCCTCCACCCCAATCTCCACCTCCCCCTCCTCCTCCTCCTCCAAAATATGAACCACCTCATGAGGAAGAAATTCTTGTTGATACAACACTCGATGAAGGAGAGATAGAAAAAGAACCTCCGAGAGAAGAGGAAGCATAGAAGGAGGTTCATACAAAAGAGGTTCACACGAAGGGTGCACACTAAGAATGTTCAAATGGAGGTTCGTACAAAAGGAGGTTCATACAGAAGAGGTTCACACAAAGGGTGCACACTGATAACTTCCCAAGTGGAAGGCACCTTGGAGAATTATAATTGGAGTGTAAGGTTTATCGAGAAGTTATCCCCTCAAAGTGGTGCTGCAAAGATAATATAAAGCATTCCATTTCTCTCTATTTTCCATATTTATGTGTGTGTTGTCTAAATTTCCTTGCAGGTTCATTACAGTACTGAAGTTATTTGCATGAAATTTTCCTTCATTTATAGTCATTATTAGATTGTATGGTGCTACTATTTTAGTATTTTGCAGTTGATGAACTACATAGTGGAATCTTTGCACCAATTTACAGATTAAACGGCCATCTTTCGAATGGGCACTTTGCAAATAATCCTTCTTCTTTACTTTGGCCAAAAACAAAGATTCCTTCAATGAAGCCATGAATTTCATTGACACTTTCTACAAAGGTTTTGGTTTTAGCTTGCAATGGAATAAGACTCAATCATATAAACAAAGACTATTCCCTTGCTTGATTGACTAAAAGAATTCTCGAGGAAATGGTTAAGTGGAAATGTTCAAATTTCTTTGCATTCCCTTTTCTTTTGAGATCTCTCCTTCCACCTTCTAGCAATATGTGCTACAAAGCATAGAAAAAAAACTGCATATTGGATCACGAGTCTCTTTCCTTGGCTGGTAAGTTTCAAACTTGCACAAAAGTTCTTGTTGTGAGTTGTATCTATTATTCCTCATGCTTGGCTCCTCCTAAAGTGGCTTATGACAAGTTCCCCAAGCTACTACATGATTCCCTCTAGGCCAATGTCAAGCAAACCCAAGGTTTTCACAATCAGCTGAAATATTTGTTGCATTCTAGAAGACAAAGGAGGAATACGCATAATTGAAGTCCATATATAGAACACTGCACTCTACACCGAGTGAATTGTCCTTGCCATTGGAGGCTCAATGGATTGGAAAATTCTCCTTAAGGATTGAATCTCAAATGGCACACATTATGGAAAGAAAGGATGCAAAGAAGTTGGTTTCAATGCACTCATCATTACCTTGGCCCTAGCTTAAATTGAAAGCTCATTAGTTTTCGTTAGCATTTGGAAGGCTTTTGAGTTAATCAAGTCATTCCTCAAGCGGTCTGGCAATGATTTTAAGAAAAATCTTTCCATTAATGACCATAACATTTGGTGGTCCCCCACCATCAACTCTCTAATCTACCTGGCAAGGAGGCTCCGAATCCTTCCTCTAGCGAGCCTTCTTCTTAGGCTAACCTCCCTCCACTGGATGATCTGCCCCCTCCTCCCTCTGGTGAGGAAGTTTGCACTCAACGGATTTGTAGCTGTTTTTGCCTTGGTGGTACTTTGATTTAAAATTTGTTGTGAGCTCTTGGCCTATGCATACTAACCAGTCACTTTTTATTGTAAACCTTCGCATGTAATCTCTTATTTTTATTATACGATATAGTGAAGTGTTTCCAATTTAAAAAATTGGCAGGTTCCATGTGAACCACTTTAAGCAAGAAAATCAAAAGAACTAGGTAAGCAGCATCCGATCGACAATTTAAGAAAAAGACTTTGTCTCTTTGCAGTTTTAAAACATGGTGGCTTCTAGGGAGATGACTTTAAGCAAGAAAATCCAAATAGTTGCCCCTGCTAAAGGAGCACTCACATGGCGGTAGTATGAGATGATTTTAGACAAGGGGCAAGAAGGGCTCCGCTATAGATCTATATAAAGCAGAAATTTGAAAGAAAGAACGCTACCATTTTGTTAATTTTTAATGGAATCTAACTGTAAAATGAACATAGATTATTTCTGTTGTTTCACGTTATTGTTATATTTTCCTTGAAACTCCTTTTAACTCCTTGGTCTGGTTTAATTATCGAGGATCTCTGTGTTGTCTTTATCCACGCTATGTTCAGGAGTACAACCGATAAAGAAGGAAGGGAGGAATAGGGGTGAGGAAAATAAGAGTATTTAATTTTTTAATGGGATATTACTATAAAATGATTTGATAAAATATCTACATTGCCGTTACCATTTCCCGAAAACCCTGTAATTTTTGGTATGATTTTAACTAAATAGTAAATTAACAGAATCTCTAGTAGACATGGTTTTTTCAGCGGTCTACATGTAAATGAGTAGTATGTTTCTGGAAATAACTGCGTACTTTTATTTGCACTGTGTATCCTGATGATGGATCAGTGTGATCCGAAACATTGCAAAATAAAATTACATAGATATTTCCAGAAACATACTACTCATCGACACAACCTCCGTTGTTTTCACCGTGCCGCTTTCCTATATAAAGATTTATTTTGTATTTTCTAATGTATGGAATGTTTTATGTTGCAGGTTGAGTCCACAAAATAGGAGTCTAGTGAGGAAGTTGTGCTTTAAAGAAGGTGTGACCAGTGGCCTGGAAGCAAAATGGGGAAAGAAAAAATTAACATTGAATAAAATTATTAGTAATACCTGTTGGGCCATCTTTTGTTTGATTAGTGTGTCCTTATCCATGATCTTGATGGCAACACTCTCTCCGCTCTCCATATTCCTGGCAAATTTCACCTTGGAAAATTTGCCCTCTCCCAACACGCGCCCCAACTCATACTTCCCCACACGAGTCCTCTGCGTGCTCATTTTCTCCCATATAGATCTGCACTTTGTTACAGTCTGTTATATACCGCGCTTACGATTACAAGGCTGCCATACCTGAGACTTAACAACATTCATCTCGGCTGCTTGTTATAATTTAAATCCGCGCCTGCGACTTGTGCCTTGTATCTCAGTTGCTCAACCTTCCGTCTCCAAAGAACAGAACACTTTGTTACAGTCTGTTACATACCGCGCTTACGCTTACAAGGCTGCCATACCTGAGACTTAACAACATTCATCTCGGGTGCTTGTTAAAATTTAGATCCGCGCCTGCGATTTGTGCTTTGTATCTCAGTTGCTCAACCTTCCGACTCCAACGAACAGAATATTACCATCGCATGTTACTCTCACCATTGCTAAGCCAGCCATTCTTTGTTTTCTGCAATTTCTTGCTCGTCTTTCACATTTTCCTGTCTCTAGTACAAGAATCCAGAGACATGCCTGGATAATGACGTCAAGTGAAAACACATTTACCCGCACCCTGTGCAAGCCGGCCAGAAACGTACTGAAGCATATATATAGAGCTTGTCGTCTCAATTATTGAATATATAATTACATCATTTTTATCCTTTCTTCTATGATAATATTAAAATATATAATTAACCCCAGCTTCAGCGTTTTTTTTAGAAAATTTTCTGATTTTAGCATAGACTTTCGGGATGTGATGTTATTCAGGGACTTTTTATGTGCATAATGTATTACAATATTGTTTTAGTAATATTAAAGTATAGCATATTTATCATAGACGAGATGTGATGTAAGGAGGTAAGAGTTAAATTGTAATGGTGATTGTAATTGAAAAGGAAATAATTAGAAATGATGTGATGTTTAAATAAATTCATAATTATTAATGAGTTATATTAAAAAAAACAATGCGATGAATATAGGTGTATAAAAAGATGATTTTAGGTAAGATATAAGGTACCTATGGATTTATTGTAATTTAATTTTTTATGTTAAATCAAATAAGGTGAAGGGTCTCATTTTATTTTATTATTTTGAAAGAAGGTTGAAGTATAGTTAGATATAACATGTATTCTTATAAAAAATGGTTGAATATTTAATTTATGAGTGTTGACAAAATTGTTGAATCGACAAGCAATGGATAGATTAGACAAAATGGTTGATTGGTCGAGTTATTGTCAAGATTAGGTGTGCTATTCACCTTGCATATTATAAGTTTTAATTGTTCATAAATGATTAATAATGTATACGTCTTTGTAGAGTGAAAAATTAGGATGCCCATATGGGTGGGGACATATGTAGTTATTTTACTAGACACATAAAATTATCCTAACATTATCTCATACTAATGTTCAACTCTATTAATTATTTAATTAATCTAGTTTACTACTAATTAATTAAATAGTTGCATTTTTTAATTAATTCAATTATCACCAAGTAAATAAATAAATATTTTATAATTAGTCTAATCTAATTTCACATCTAATTAAATAATAGTTACCTCAATTTTTATTTCTATCTCATGTCTAACTTTAATTTCTACCTCTCACAAATAATTAAATTATTTAATTTATCCATATTCTCTTCACCATTTCTAGAAATAAATGACCAACAAATTCTCTTTCCTTCTCAATTTTTGTTGCCACAAATTACTATTTTTAATAAAATACAATCTTAGTCATTCATCTCAAGTAAATTAAATCCAAGCCCTCCATTTTCTCTTTGATCCTAAGAAAGTAATCTCATTCAATTTCTACCCTGGATCTCATCCTTGAATCTTAGTTGTCCATCTTCCTTGCCAAAAATCTATAAATTAGTACATTATCTTATGCAAATCAATCTACTATCTTCAATTTGGTACATGCTGCAAATATTTTGATGAATCATATAATGATTTCATTAAGCAAATCCACTTGGTAGATGAAGCTAATATTGCACCACATGAATATTATTGTATATTGATAGGATCAAGTGAGATTTACCCTTTCAGAATCTCAAATACAAGTTCATGGACTATTCATATGAAGAAGATGACATGCTTAAATTGTTTTTGTGTACAAATTTTATTTGGAATGAGTGTTGATGAATGATATGCTAGAGTTTTAAGCCCACTCAAGACATATTGATTGATAGGAATATTGCATCATAAGATGCATAAAATAATTAGGTTTGTTATAGTTTGTTAAATAGGTTAATATATGAGTGGTATGAATGTGTTTCTATTGAGTGGTTAAAACAAATCAATATTTAGGAAAGTTGTTTGGGGAGTTTCCTATAAAATAGGATATGGGAATCATATAAATATGTTATGTATTTCATTGAAAATAATGAAGCACATGTATTATCTTGTTTTTAATTATTATAGCTTCTCTTTGTCTCTACTCAAATTTCCTTTCATGGTATTAGAGCAATAATCATCTTCATACCTATGAAAATCCATGGAGCTTCCTTCAAGGAAGATTGAATGTCAATGGAAGAATGACAAATATTATTTGAACCAAACTGATGCATAAGCAAGTTGGTAAGAGCAGTGGTATATGGTTTTGATTTTAAAATCACATTTTTTATATCAGTATAATGTAGTATCAGTAAAATGGTGATATCTCATTCATTTATTAATGAAATTTAAAAGTTCAAAGTGTTTTAGAAAGCTGGTGAAGAGGGGAACAAAACCCATAAATTATTTAAAGATAGTCATAGTATTTAGTGAGTTATTTGAGGTAGAAATTTGATTGATGTTTATTGGGCGTGAAAAGAAGCAAGGAATTTTAGTAGGTGAAAGATTTTAGAGATGATCGATGGTAGTGTCAAACATGTTTCCTCATCTTGTTGTGACTCTGCACCCAACAATTCTTTATCGTACTCATTGTTTTTTAGAAATGGGTATGAAACTTGAGCATTTGTCAGAATAGCAAGGATTACAATAGAAGGCCTGAAGCCATTAGAGATTGTAAGCTTTGTTGGATATTGCCTTCATATATATACTCTAAATCCCAACAAGTTGGTTGAGTAGGCAATTGATCGACAAGTAATGTGATTTTTAATTTATTTATATTTGAATATATGTATTAAAAAATAAAGGCATAGTATTATTTATTATTGGAGAATCATTGCTCAAGCAAGCTGAAATCAAGATAAATTCCTCTTGGTTAAATTGCAAGCAAATCAGAAAAATGATGTAGTGGCAGTCTTGTGGACCCTACCAAGCCATGTTTATCTCATCAAAGATGTTGCAATTTTTTATTGGTTTCTTTGAAGTAAGAGTACAACTATTTTATTTTTCTTTCATATCTTTGTTGTTTAGGATATGTGTCGAGTTCCATGGGGGAAAATGATTTATTTGGCTTTGTTTTTAAAGTCTAAGTTTACATATTGAGTTTTTAAGATGTAGTATTAGTTTTTATAGAGATATTTTATGTTAGTTTAAAATTCAAGTTGTAATATTTTTAGAATAGGGTCCATTTCACAAGTCATTAATAGTCATGTCATCAAAAGTGTCAAAAAATAATACAAACATTATTTCAATTGTAATTGGATGCACTCTCACTTGTACATGACATCCATTTTATAGGGGGCGTTATAAAACTGAGCTTCAAAGTCGAATTTTCTAAGTAGAAAATCTACTAGAGGATGGAGGTACAAGAGGTTGGAGGACATTCAATGGCCTCTCATCAGTCACTAGTGATGAGGCTATGAAATTTCATTAGTGACCAAACAAATTATGCCAAAATGACTAAAGCCAAGATCAATTTCTAGGTGGTAGCAACAACTGTCTCATATCATTTATGATCAAAACTTGGCAACAATCTATAATGGTGGTTGCATACACGATGAGGACTTAGTTCTCAAGCTTTTTATGTTGTGGTTGGGTGAGTATGTCTCTAATTACAATTCCTAGTTGTTAGTGAATGGATGTGTGTGTCCCCATTCACATGATGGTGTAAGTGATTGGAAGTGTTTTTCCCTAGTCACAGGAGTCGGTGATTATGATTGGATGTGTTTGTTCGCAATTATGATTGTTGTGAGTAGATGTGTGTGTCCCTATACATACATATGATATTAGATAGATGTGTTTGTCCATATTCAAATTTGATGTAAGACATTGGATAGATGTGTTAGTCCCTATCCTTGGTTCCATGGGTAGATGTGTTTGTCCCTATCCTTGGGTGAAAGCACAGTAATCATAGTGAGGCTAGTTCCACTATTGCTTGTCATGATTAGATATGTATATGTCCCTACTCATGCCTTATGATGAACTATAGAACGTGTTCATCAAGTCTTGTTGGTCTAGTTATCCCCATTTAGAGAATGATGTAATATAGGGGGTGTTAAGAATATTGCATCATAGGATGCATAAAAAAAATAGGTTTGTTATAGTTTGTTAAATAGGTTAATATATGAGTGGTATGAATGTGTTTGTATTGAGTTGTTAAAATAACTCAATACATTTAGGAAAGATTTTTGTGGATTTTCCTATAAAATAAGATGTGGGAATCATATAAATATGTAACATATTTGATTGAAAATAATGAAGCATGTATTATCTTGTTTTTAATTATTGTATCTTCTCTTCATCTCTACTCAAATTTCCTTGCATTTACTTCCAAGGGAACTACAACTCACATAGATGAAATCATCAATTGACTTTGATCATATTTCAAGCCTAGTTCAACTAGGTATTATAGATTTTTTTTAATAAAAACAAATATTTTATCTTATTTTATAGTTTTTGATATTATTTATTGAATTCGTCATTATTAAATGTATATTTCAATTAAAGACATGTTTATTGTTGGAAAAAAAAGGATAGAAAACTGAGAGGGGGAGTGAATCAGTTGTCACAGAATTTAAAACTTATTTAACCTTATCAACCTTTAATCTCATATATGATAAATAACAGTGAAAGCATGAATCAACAACACATCAGAAACACACATAACACCAAGATTTTTGTGTGGAAACCTTGTTAGGGGAAAACCATGATGGAGGTTAATCCACAAGTTATACCCTATTAAAAGTATAAGAAGAATGAATAAGGAATGCACATGCATTCTGGCACACTGCCTAGAGCTCACTGCTCAAAGAAGACACATTGTCTTACATAAAAATTTTAGATTAAATCCATCTGAAGAGATCGAAATGAGAAATTAGCTTCTTCAAAAGCCTAATGATAGTTCTGGTTAGGCACAAAAACACTTCTTCACACTTCGCTCAGACTTCATCATACTCTGCTCTGCAATCAAATGATTTGATCTTTATTCGCACATAGCACTTGCACACTTCGCATACCACTTCACCTCTTCAATGAAATGAAGAAACAATCGCTCTTATATATTTGCTTCATGGAATTACATCAACAACTTTGTCATCCAAAAATAAAAGAATAGATGAATACAAACTGTCGGCCCAATTCATGAACAAATCTCAATGTGCACTAACCTAAGTCAGTCAAAACATAATGAAGACCTAAAACAACATCCTCGAACACACCAAACATTCAAAAATTAATCCACGAGGATGCACAACACGCTACAACCATCATGTCATCCAAGAACATGAAAAGCTCGAACACATAAGAAAATTCTTCGATCACGAGCACACTGATCAATGCAAACGTGCAACAAGGATAGAGCACGATCTAGAGACATCAATGAACATTGCAGGAGTATACGCATCAACTCAAATTACCAGAATTACATTCTCTTCTTCCAGAAACACCAGCTATAGTAACAGAATAACTACAAGAACACAGAAACTCACAACTTGCTCCAATCTTGATGTGCACCTCTGAAACTTTTGGAGGATAAACTAGATAGGCTTAGAAACAAACCCTTTAATGCACAACTTTTGAATACCAACATATTGAACTTTCCACCACACTGAACTTCATAGCTTCATAGATAGCCTCCAACATATTTATTATAATTTTCTCAATATCCTCGATATATACAACCTTCAAGACATCAATGCTAATAGTGTTGACATCAATGAAAACCACATATCAGCAACACAACCACAACATCCAACAATCTCCCCCTTTGGCATTAATGGCAACACATGATGTGAAAAATACCATCAACATAACTAACAACCAGTACTTACTCCCTTTTCCACATGACTCTTCTCCCCCTTTCTTCTACAAAAGTTTTTCACATTAATCTTCTCCCCCTTTGACATCAATGGAAAAGGCACACAAGCTCTGAATCACATATCTAAATCATCTGACTACTCCCCCTAAGTAGCAGTCACCACAACATTAATCTGAAACAAGATATGACTGTAAATGCACGGACTGATGCAAAGACTTGCATCTTAGTTCTGATTCAGAGGGGAAATCACCCCTAACTTCCCTCTGAGATACTCAAAAGTATCCTTAGGCAATGACTTAGTAAAGATGTTTACAATTTGTTCCTTAGTAGGCACATACTCCAGTCCGACTTCTTTATCACTCACTTTATCTCTCAAAAAGTGATATTTGATAGATATATGTTTTGTCTTTGAATGCAACACTAGATTCTTAGAAATGTTTATGACACTCGAGTTATCACAAAAAATAGCAATAGGCTCATCATACTCAATTTTGATATCTCTTAGCATCTGCTTCATCCATATTACTTGAGTACAATTGTTTGCAACAACAATATATTCTGCCTCAGCAGTAGATAAGGAAATAGAATTATACTTTTTACTTAACCAAGACACCAACTTCTTCCCCAAGAAGAAGGCACCACCACTAGTACTTTTCCTATCATCCACATCTCCTACCCAATCTGCATCAGTAAAGGCACTCAAAGTAAGATCATCATCTTTAGGATACCATAGGCCAAAATCAGTTGTCCCTTTCAAGTATGTAAAAATTCTCTTTACAATAGTCACATGAGATTCCTTTGGATCAACTTGGTATCTAGCAACCCTACATACAACATTCATGATGTTTGGTCTAGTTTGAGTCAAATAAAGCAATCCACCGATCATTGACTTGTATCTTGTCTGATTTGCCTTAGGAGGATGATCATTATGTGTTAACTTGCATCCAGTTATCATGGGTGTACCAACATGCTTTGAGTCTTCCATGCCAAAAAAAATTAGTAACTCTCTTATATATTTGGACTGAGATATGAAGATTCCATTTTCTAACTGAGTAATTTGCAATCCCAAAAATAATTTCAGCTCTCCAATCATTGACATTTCAAACTCACTTTTCATTTCATCAACAAACTTCATACATAGGTCATCATCACCTTCAAAAATGATGTCATCAACAAAGACTTCAATAATCAACTCTTTATCCTGATCCATCTTAAAATAAAAATTATTGTCAGCAATACCTTTATTGAATACAAGCTTCAACAAGTATTTATCCAATCTAGCATACCAAGCTCTAGGGGCTTGCTTGAGTCCATGCAGTTCTTTCTTCAATCAATAGACCATATCTCCCTTATCAGTCAGTTGAAATCCATCTGGTTGCTTAACATATACTTCTTCTTCTAGCTCACCATTTATAAATGCTGACTTTACATCCATTTGATAGACTTTGTAGTTCTTAAAAGTGGCATAAGCAAGAAACAATCTTACAACTTAAATTCTAGCAACAGGGGCAAAGGTTTCTTCAAAATCAATACCTTCCATCTATGAGTACCCTTTACATACCATTCTTGCTTTATTCCTGACTACTTCACCTTGTTCATTCAACTTATTATGAAAGACCCATTTGGTTCCTATCACATTTTTATCCCGAGGTCTGCAAATAGGAATCCATGTATCATTTTTTTCTATTTGCATCATTGCTTCCATCCAATATTCATCTTTACATGCTTTATTGACATTGTTGGGCTCAGTCTTGGAAATCAGACAATACTCTTCTACAATTCTTCTTCTATTCTGCACACCTTTGTTCTTATCTCCTATAATCTGATCTTTAGAATGATTTAGCTTTACATACCTCAGAACTTTTGGATTCTCTCGAACTTTTGGCTCTTTTGTTCTTTCTTCTGCACTTCCACTAGCTTCTCCTTCTAGACTCTCTTGATTTACTAGAACAATTTGAACTTGATTCTGTGTCTGAGCATTCTTTCCTTTCTTAGTACTATCATGTTGGTCATTTGAATCATATCCACAATATTTGGATGATCTTGCAGTGTCCACATCAACTCTGACATTTGCACTTTCAACCATTTTCCTCAATCTTCAGATATTATAGTACCGATAGGCCTTGCTCTTAGTAGAGTAACCCAGAAAGATTCCTTCATCACTCCTAACATCAAACTTGCTTATATCTTCATCTATCTTGATAAAACATCTACTTCCAAAGATTTTGAAATATTTAACAGTAGGCTTATAAGCAAACCACAACTCAAAAGGAGTCTTACCAAAATTACGATTGACATTTACCTGGTTAATAGTATATACAATAGTGCTTACAGCTTCTCTCCAATAGATATGATTTACATTTCTTTTCAACATCATAGTTCTAGCAACATGTAGAATTGTTCTATTCTTTCTCTCTACAACTTTGTTCTATTAAGGAGTCCGGGGAGCAGATCACTGTCTTTTGATTCCATGCTCTTCACAGAAAGAATTTAACTCCTAGGAGGTGAACTCACCACCTCTGTCTGACCTTAAGCATTTAATCTTCAGACCTGTCTCATTCTCGACAATAGCTTTGAAATTTTTGAACTTTTCTAATGCTTCATGTTTTTCTCTTGAGAAAGCAACCCATATCATCCTACAGTAATCATCAATAAGAAACATAAAGTACATTTCTCCTTGTAGACTTTTGATTCTGGAGGGACCACATAGATCAGTATGCACCGACTCTAGTACTCCATTAGAATGATGTTGTTTGCTCTAAAAATAAATTCTAGCTTGCTTTCCCATCTGGCATTCCTTGCATATGGTGTTAGTAGGCTTTACTAGCTTAGAAGGATCTCTAACTGGTTGAGTGGAGCTTACTTTGATAATGTTATGAAAATTCATATGACATAGCCTCCTATGCCATAACTAGCTTACATCAACTTGAGCAATTAAAAAAAATTCACTAGCAACACTCAGGGGAAAAATGTTACCTATTGTCTTTGTCCCTGAAGTAATTACATTTCCAGAACGTCCTAGTATCTTGGATTTTCCATCTTTGAACTGAAGATTGTATCCCTTGTCGACCATCTGTACAACACTCAACAGATTATGCTTCAATCCTTCTACATAAAGGACATCATCAATATTGTATTTACCACCAAGAGAAATAGTGTCTCTGCCACAAATCACACCAACATTGTTGTCTCCAAATCTTACAACACCACCATCATATTTCTCCAAGATTACAAACTTTCTTTTGTCACCAATCATATGATGTGAGCATCCGTTGTCAATCACCCACTCATCCTTTTCTTCAATTTTGGCTGCAAGAGCTTTCTCAATATTCTTATTACTAGCAGATTCAGTGGACATCAGACCATTTTCCTTGATAGCAATGAATACCCATCCATCTTCATTTCCATTTTCTTTATCAGATTCATCATCAGTAACACCTTCTTCAACATAATAAAATTTCTTTTGAAATCTAGGCTTGTCAGTTTTGAACCTAGGAACTCTTTCAGGACACCTTGATGCAAAATGACCTATCTTATTGTAAGAGAAACATTTAATAGGAAACTTTCCTTTATACTTACCTTGTCCTCTGGCTTCTCTTTTCACAATCAATGCTTCCATCTCTTCTAATTCTCTTTCTTCATCTTCAATCTATTTCATCTCATCTTCATATTTAAATGTCTTTTTGGAACTTTCTCTCGGATCATATCTTTGTTGGTTTCTTCTGGATACAGTAGCTTTACATGCAGATTTTGTCTTAGGGGTAGATTCACCAAATTCACTCAATTCAAAGGTAGCAATCTTTCCAATTAGCATATCTCTTGTCACATTTGTTACTGTCATGAGCTCTTCAATAGCATGAGCTTTCATCTTGTAAGAAGTAGGCAATGATCTTAGTACTTTAGCTACAATGTCTTCTTCATCCAAGGTTCCACTGACACATCTAATACCCATCACTAGTTCATTTACTTTCTGCATGAAATAAATAATGTTCTCATATTCGCTCATCTTCAAGTTTTCCCACTTGCCTTTCAGACTTTGTAGCTTAGCAACTTTCACTTGTGCATCTCCTTCATACAATGTTTCCAACTTCTTCCAGATCTCAAATGTTGTTTTCAAACCCATCACATTTGTCATATATGAATCTGTCAGAGCACTCAATAATGCTTCTATAGCCCTGATATTAGTTTCAGCTTCTTTGATCTCATCGGGAGTAGAGGGACCATTCTGAGGAATAACATATCTATTTCTTGTAATCTTCTAGAAGGGTTCACCAATGCACTTCAAATGACACTCTATTCTAGCCTTCCATAGAGAGTAGTTTGTTCCATCGAATCTAGGACTATCCTTCTTGTATGATGCCATCGTAGATCACCTCAAGCTATTAAACTTCTTCAGAGGAACCTGATCTGATACCAATTGTTGGCAAAACAAGGATAGACAACTGAGAGGGGGGGTAAATCAGTTGTCACAAAATTTAAAAATTATTTAACCTTATCAACCTTTAATCTCAAATCTGATAAATAACAGTGAAAGCATGAATCAACAACACATCGGAAACACACATAACACCAAGACTTTTACGTGGAAACCCTGTTAGGGGAAAAACCATGGTGGAGGTTAATCCACAAGTTATACCCTATTAAAAGTATAAGAAGAATGAATAAGGAATGCACATGCATTTAGGCACACTGCCTAGAGCTCACTGCTCAAAGAAGACACACTGTCTTATATAAAAATTTCAGATTAAATAATCTAAAAAGATTGAACTGAGAAAGTAGCTTCTTCAAAAGCCCGATGACAATTCCGGCTAGGCACATAAACACTTCTTCACACTTCACTCAAAATTCATCATACTCTGCTTTGCAATCAAATGATCTAATCTTTATTCGCACATACCACTTGCACACTTCGCATACCACTTCACCTCTTCACCGAAATGAAGAAATAATCGCTCTTATTTATCCTCTTCATGGAATTACATCAACAACTTTGTCAGCTAAAAATAAAAGAATAGATGAATACAAACTGCCAGCCCAATTCATGAACAAATCTGAATGCGACCAACCTAAGTCGGTCACAACATAATGAAGACCTAAAACAACATCCTCGAATGCACCAAACATTCAAAAATTAATCCATGAGGATCCGCAACACGCTACAACCACCATGTTGGCCAAGAACATGAAAAGCTCGAACACACAAAGGAAAATTCTTTGATCACGAGCACATTGATCAATGCGAACGTGCAACAAGGATAGAGCACGATGTAGAAACATCAACGAACATTGCAGGAGCATATGCATCAACTCAAATTACCAGAATTACATTCTCTTCTTCCAGAAACACCAGCTACAATAACAAAATAACTGCAGGAACACAAAAAATCACAACTTGCTCCAATCTTGATGCACACCTCTGAAACTTCTAGAGGATAAACTAGATAGGCTCAGAAACAAACCCTTTAATGCACAACTTCTGAATACCAACATACTGAAATTTCCACCACACTGAACTTCATAGCTTCACAGACAATCTCCAACATATTTATTCTAATTTTCTCAATATCCTCGACATATACAACCTTCAAGACATCAATGCTAATAGTGTTGACATCAATGACAACCACATATCAGCAACACAACCACAACATCCAAGATTTACATGCAGCTATTACAGATGAAAACAATGGAAAAAGAATAGATTATTATTCGTGTCATTGTATTGAGGGAAAAAATGGGATCCCCTATCATGGATGAAAAAACATTGAATTTCATATATGATTGATGGTTGTTGCTAGAACATATCTTAGAAAGTACCCAATGAAGTAGTTTGATGTATGATTGTTCAAGGACTTTAACACGCATATGGTATGTGCATGGAAATGGAGACAAAAAGGGAGTCTTAAGTGGCCATCTTTTCTAAAATAAATAAAAATTGATCTTAGATGAGAAATTAAAAATAGTCACACTCAAAATTTAAAGATGTAATAAGAACAAGAATCACAGTTCTCTAAATATACTCTTTGAACAAATATTTTTTTAAATGGTGGAGATTAAGAGGTTCAAATATAGAGAGCACACAAAGTGTTCATATTTTCATTAGAGAAATATAACATGGTGTCTGGTGTGCCCCCTCTAAAATATTAACTTTTTTTTTTAATATTTCAAAACACTTTAGTAAAAAATTAACTAATGACATGTAGTTTGTGCTTGAATTTTTTTCTATTTTTTTTAATAAATATATGATTTTTTACTCATTTTCAAAGTGGACACATATTGAGTGTGCTCCCTCATAATTTTTTGGAAACTAATTGAAAGTTAAACTTTATTTGAATGTGTATAGAATAGAGTCAAGAATGTAAAAATATATTTTGCTTCAAATTTATATGAATAGATAAAAATGAAACCAAAAATACTATACATAGGTTTTCAACAAAAAAAGATATTCATAACAAAATTAAAGATAAAAAATTTAACATATTTGAAATGAAAAAATTATATAGTTAGAAAGGTAAGAGAGAGTTTGATGTTATTATTGTATTTTTCAAATCAACATTGAAAAATGGGCAAACATGATGGAGAGTGTGTGCAGTGAAAGTTGTTATCTCCTAATATGCAAAAATAACTAAAGAATGCAAGATAAATGCTACACTAAACCACCTCGAGATTGGGCTACGTTGAACACAAATAAAGAAAGATAAAGATAACAACAAGATAATATACCTTATCCCTTGTGTCGATCCTTGGTTGGCCTTTGATGATGCTTTAAATATGCGCTCTTTGATGGAAAACTTGTGATGGTAATGGTAGTTGGGTGATCAACGAGGATGGATAAATGCAATAATGGCTAAGATGCAAGATGCACAATGTAGGTGAATTGCAATAACAATGGCTATAATGGCTAAATGGCTAAATGGCTTGAGAGAATAAGTTTGGTAATAATGCATGAAGATCCCTTAATGCATGTAAGAGGGGGTATTTATATAAGAATTTGAATTCTCTAAAAGATTCAATGGTCAAGATTGAGCCACCATGGCCAAGATGGAGGGCTATGGTGAGTTAAGGACTCATAAGCCCTCACATCTTGCCATGTGGCAAATGAAGTGGCCAAGGACATGGTGAGATGGAAAGGGTACAATGTGACATGGAAAAGGTGATGTGGTCCCAAGGTACTTGCAAGTACCTTGGGATGGGAGAGGATTTCCCCAAAAAGATATTTATTGACCTCATATGGGGTTGAAAGTGACAAGTGAGTACTTTTAGAAAGTCCACTCTTGTCACCATGGGGATTGGAAATGGCCTTGGAGAAATAAAAGTGAATTTTTAATTCACTTTTTGAAAGAAACCAATGGGTAAGACAAGATTTCCCTAAAAGGGGTCCTTGTCCCATGGGTACAATGTGACCTTTGAGAGGTCATGGGGAAGAGAAATGCATGGAGGAATAAGTGTGAATTTTTAATTCACATGGGAAAGAGGTCAAACCAAAAAAGGTAAGTACCATGAAAGGTTGACCTAAGGACATGCTAGAAAAGGTAAGTGATTAAGATTAGGATTGTGCAAATAGGTGATTAGGCTAATTAATGATGATTAGAGGCAAGTGGATAGATATGGAGGATGTGACATTAATCCTAATTAAGGATATGCACAGCTTAATGAAGGATTAATTAGATTAACCCAGATTAGTGAAGAGGTTATGGAGGATGGGACAAGGAGAGAGAAAAAATGAATTTAAAATTGAAGAGGATAATTGACTAAATTAAATAAATTGATTGATTTATTTAATTTAGAGAGGAAATGGTAAAGGATAAATTATTTAATTAAACATTTTTGGAAACCTTAGGGAAAGAGGATAATATTAATTAAATATGTCATTTAATTAATATAGATGGATTAGGTGAATAAATGATGGGATTATGACCATATGGAAGTGGTCAATTTTAGGTGTCTACATTTTGCCCCTCTTCAAAATATTGTTAGAATAATAGTGTTTCGAAGAAGAATAAATGCATATGGCTGATTGGAAAAGGATGCCCCAATACAAAAGAGCTTACGTAAGCTATTCAAATGGAGGGGAGTGAAAGGTCATGCCCCAATCATGAGGGAAAATTATCAAGGAGAAGATGTGGATGGATTTGGTAGGGTATGCCCCCTTGAGAGGGCGGTAGGGGAAGAAAAAGGGGGCCTGAGCGACTTCTGGATAAGAAGAAACAGAGGGTACGATTGGATAGAGCTCAAAAAATCAGGCAAATTTTCCCTTTGAATGGAGTTGATAGAACACATGGTGTGCAAATGGCAGCCTACGAATGTTTTGGAATAAATGAGGACCTAAAAAGGTTAAATAAAAAGTAAAAATACCCCTCACTTAAAAAGTGATTTAAAAATGGGGGGAAAGTTACTTATAGTAATTTTAGAGTTACTATTCTTCATTTGCACACTTGGAACGTAGGAAATGACTGACATAGTGTTGTTGTATGGATGCAGAAATTTGATCGGTTGCAAATGCAAAAGAGACAGTCTGAGGTGTTGACGGCGACAATGGCGGCCATGATAGGAGCAAACCACCATGCTCTAGAATTGGCAGGATTATGAAATTTGCTTGGATATGCCACAATGAGAGCGCATCAAGAGATGTTGACAACCCTCATAGAGCGTTGGAGTTCAGAGACATCCACATTCCATCTACCGACAGGGGAGATGATGGTGACGTTAGAGGACGTATGGTGGATTCTGAGGCTCCCTATAGTAGGGCGACTAGTGAGTGAGACGAGGTATACAGAGGAGGTGTTGGATCAGACATTGTTTGTGTTGTTTGGACATGAGGACCTTCCCATTGAGGGGCATGGGCTAGACTTGGATCGATGTTTAGTAGTGGGGGTACTAGCACTACCACTATACTTGTGTGGTTTGATCAGTGGGTTACTATTACCGGACAGGAGCAGATGATTCTGCAACTTGAGATACATGGAGGTTATTCGACATATTGTCGAGGGGAGGGAGGGTCAGTTCACATGGGGGACATGTGTACTAACACAGCTATACCGAGACATGCACATGGTGTGTTATCGAGGGGCACTCAGTGTGACAAAGGTGACCCTATTGGAGGTGTGGGCGTAGGAGCATATTAGTGTTGCCAGGCCAAGAGTAGATAGAGTGGGGATAGCGGATGAGGCAGCGCTTGTGGCCTGGTTGTATGGTTGGGTCCTGCATTATGAGGGCCTCGAGATTTTAGATAGATGGAGGTGGATGATAAATGAGCTAGAGGAGGAGGACATAGTATGGTGTCCATACATGTTTCAGTAGTTTACCGGGTGGAGGGTAGAGGAGGGGAGACATAGGGGTTATTTCTACACTAGGTGCTTCATAGTTGGGATGGAGCCATGCATAGTGGAGGCGCATGGGCTCGATCGAGTGACCAGGCAGTTTGGGATCGTACATGATATTTCACAGGGGCCAGACAGGTTTCGTCGGATCCGCTGAGAGCGTCCATGGGGGGAATTGATTGCTTAGAGATTTTCTAGAGAGCATTGGGTGACACTGCAGCTAGTACCTTATCTAGAGAGGACTGGAGGGGATGAGGGGGCAGGAGTGACACCTTGGTATGCAAGATGGTTTCGCAATCATCGGTGGGAGAGGATTACACTAGAGGTGCCTATTATAGGTGCACTTGGATCCGAGGATGAGTGGAGATTGGTAGCAGAGAGGAGAGTTGGGAGGGGGAGAGCCTAATGGAGGAGAGGTCAGGAGGCAAGTAGGGCAGCAGGTCAATAGGGCATAGGAGCCACAAGATAGGTGGAGGTAGGGGTCGTAGGAAAACTAGTGAGGCCAGCGAGGAGGAGTAGACCACAAAGGAGGGAGCGAGTGGTGTGGGAGCAACGGGATGTGGCGATGAGAGATGAGCCTGAGGTAGAGGTGGGAGTTGGAGGATAGTAGATGGGGAGTGGATAATCGAGGAGGACACATGAGGAGGTGGGGTCTCAATAGGATGAGGTAGAGATGATGATAAGGGAGGAGGGAGAGCAATAGGAGATAGGTCAAAAGAGGGCAGAGACCTTGGGTCAGCCCATGAGGACAACGAGGAGGAGGAGACAGTGGAGGAGAGCCTAGGTGGAGAGCAAAGTCGAGCAGGTACTCAATGAGCTAGAGATGGAGATGCACGAGGAGAGAGAGGATCCTAAGGTGAGATGGTAAATGAGGGTGGGGCGGAGGGGACAATTGAGGAGAGTTCGAGTGGCGATCAAGGTTCAGCAGGAGCCTAAGAGACTAGAGATGGAGATGCATAAGGAGTGATGCACATGAGGATGTGATGGATATGGAAGTCCTTGTGGTGGAGCCACTAGAGACAATATTGTATGTACTAGCCGAGGACCCTATCATATTATTGAGGGGGGCCCAGGCGAGGCTTCGGATGACAAAGTAGGGGCTGAGGATTGTAGAGGTGGAGGTTGTCAAACTCGGGGCTGAGGAGAGGAGGCTTCAGGCAGAGGTAGTCAGATTAGAGTTCATAGGACAGAGGGATTATGGCTTCATTGTTGACCTCCTGACCTCATAGGTATAGGATGCAGAGAGGGAGAGAGATGACCTATGCGGTGAGCTAGATAGGGTGACTTGGGACCGAGATAGATTATAGGCAGTGTTGACTATATCGCAGGTCAGGGGATAGAAGGAGTTTGGAGGGGATGGGCGACAGGTTGAGAGGGAGATGGAGGATTTGAGGGCACATGTGATAGGGTTGGTGAGGGAGAGGACTAAGCTCCAAGACAGGGCATCGGTGACAAAGACAACACTTGGGGATGCAAGGTCAAGGGCAGAGGCAACAAAGGCCCAGTTAGAGATTGCACAAAGAGAGAGGGATATGGTGCATGCAAAGGTATAGGCCTTATAGGCATAGGTTTAGGCAATGCAGGGGAATATGGATACTACACAGGAAAAGGCTCAGGCTATACAGGTGAAGATGGATGTTACACGGGCACAAATAGTGACACTATAGAGTGGTAGTGATGGATCAGGGGCAATTGTGCAAAGACTACAGGGAGAGAGCGATGTCTCAGAGGTATGAGCAGTGGCTACGGAGGAAGTGATAAATTGACTACAGGTGGAGATTGATCAGTTAAGGATGGAACAGGGGGCGTGGGAAGAGGAGAGGAGAGTCATTACCAAAGATTGAGATAGATAAAGACAGGAGCATAACATATTTCAGTGCCAGCCTGCAAAGAGAGATGAGTATATGAGAGAGACATCCTTTTGGATGATTGCTTATCAGCAGGTGGTTCCAAATCCAGCGCAACGCATGTTTCACTTTGATCAATGAGCTCCTTAGATGCCCGCGCCATCCCAGTCACTAGGGACATGAAACCGGGGATATAGTGGCTCTCAGGCGACCATCCCTCACAGAGAGCCGGTTCTTGAGTCTCCACAAAGGTCAGATGTGGGCAACTCATTTGAAAAATGACAAGATATCAGATTTTGACAGGTGTAGGATGGATGGATAGTACAGAGTAGCAGTGATTATATTTGATGCAAATCCTTGTACTTGTACTTTATTTTGTGATTATGATGGACACGATGGATATGCATTTTGATGATATTGATGGACATTATTATGGACTATGTGATGGACTTTTGATTTTGATATTTATATGATATACGATAGCTTTTATTAACATCATGTACATGGTGGATGATCCTATTTATGCATGTGTGTATGTTTATGATTTTATGATAGATGATTGGATGTATGAATATGCCTATATGGATTTATGGTTATGCTTATATGGATGTATGATTATGATGCATAATGATTATGTTGATGCCTAACGTTTATGATGCAAGATGTGATGGAGGATTGATATGCATGATGTCTAACATTGATGATGTAGGATGTGATGGAGGATTGATATGCATGATGTCTAACACTGATGATGCAGGATGTGATGGATGATTTGTGCTTATTTCTATGTGGATGATTTATTATGATATGCATGATGGTTAATGTTTATGATGGATGTGGTAATGAACCTAATGATATGAACTAAAGTGAATATGCTAATAAATGAGTTTTAAGATGCATAGAATAATTAACGAAAATTAACCTACACAACTTAAAATGATGGTGGAATGCATTTTAATGATCCTAAATACAAATAAGGGCCTGCATAATGATGGAAGTGAAGAAGACGATGAGTGTGTGACCGCACTTGTCAAGAACCATAGGACTCTTGAGAAGAAAGGGGAAGGTGGAGGGAATCATCGTATGCACAATCAAAAATCCTAAGTTAGAGGAAAAGAAGGGATGAAGGATACATGAATGCAATGAAGGAGAAAATGAAATACAATCTTAATGTAGGTTACCATCTTTGGAGCATTGATTTTTTCTATAGCACAAGACACCAGTTACCATGCTATATGGACCAAGGTAGATTAGTGTCTAATGCATAAACAAACACAACAAACAAGAAGGCTATCCCAATACCCCAAAGTCACAATGACTTCGGTCGAGCTAGGTATTGGAATAACCACAAGCACAGAAGGATGTCCCAGCATAACACAAGACCTTAGGGGTCTTGGTGGGCACTACGTGGGACAACCAGGAAAACAACAAACAAAAGAAAAAAAATCAAGACATCCCCCTATGTAAACCAGTCAAAACACATCATAATATGAGAGATTATGGTGGCCTTGATAAGTGATGATAGGGAGCTCAAATGATAAACAAAAACCACAAGCATCAAAATATTGTAATCAGTTTCAAAACATCCTTTTCCATAGGATCAAGATGACGGATGGGGTTGATGCGGTCTGTTAGGAAGGATACATCCTGTTAAGACCAAAGATGGATGCTAAACTGAAAGATTGACAATGACGTAGGATATTCGAAAATCGATTAAATCTCTTGACACAAATGGATCTTATTTGTGAGGTACCAGCAAGATAAGGACATACCTTGATGACACAATACTGACTCATCCTAAAGACATAGGGGCTCAAGGTTTGATCAAAGATCAACCTTGCCTACATGAAAGCGTAGAGCCCTCGTAGTTCAGGAAAAGACCATGATAAAAGTGGAAAGAGGAAAATGAATAAAGATGATGGAAGACAATGATCAAATAGAGTAACCACAAAAGAAAAAGAAAGAAAAGCCCCGGAGGTGGATCAAATGATCAGCCTTGCCTACGTGCAAGCGCAGGGGCAACATAGTTCGAAAAGGATGAAAGACCAATGATGAGTAAGATCAAAAAGTGGACCATGGTGACAGATGATGATGGACAAAATGCCTTGGGGGTGGATCAAGTGATCAGCCCCACCTATGTGAAAGCACAAGGGAAATGTAATTCGCCAAGGAGGGAAAAACAAAGATGACAGACAAAACAAAGCCCTGGGGGCGAATCAAATGATCGGCCTTGCCTACATGAAAGCGCAGGGGCAAGGTAGTTTTCCAAAGATGGACATATGGAAAAAGGACAACAAAAATAGCCCTGGGGGTAGATCAACTGATCGACTTTGCCTATGTGAAAGCGTAGGGGCAACGTAGTTCACCAAAAAGATAGGAAAGAGAAAACCAAAAAGTGTGACGCACAAATGAACAACAAAAGCCTTGGGGGTGGATCAAATGACCAGCCTTGCCTACGTGAAAGCGTAGGGGCAACGTAGTTCACCAAAAGACAAGATGGGATCTAGATGGAGACTGACACGATGAATGGACCTAGGTGGAGATGACCAAAGTGACGAGGCGAAACAAGATTAGATTAGGATAAAAGCTCAGGATTACAGATAGCAGATGAAGTGCGTCTAATGTTCAACCAAAATATACCAAGCGATTGGATGATGGAAGCAAATGGGAGGATATGATTGATAGGATGATAAGGATATTGAGATCTGGATGGATAAATCATAAAGTAACTAGGACACGAGGTAGATAATGATTAAGCCATATACGAAAGGCTCATGTTGCCAAGTTTTCACCAATTGTACATATCCAAGGTGCCACACTGGGGTGGTTTTCACCATAGGATGAATTATTTCTCTTTACTATTCTTGGATTTTTCTAATTTTTGGATTTTTTTGTATTTTGACAATTTTTTACTTTTTTTGTATTTTACCAAGAAGGATACCCTGACTAACCTAGGTGTAGAACCTCTTCAGATGCATGATATCTTCAAGGGGCTCCCCTTTAGGTGTAGACAACCTGTACACTCCAAAACCATATTTGGCGATGATGATGTAAGGGTCTAACGAATTTGTTTCGAACTTGCCCTTCTTATCCCGATCTTGTTGATTTCGCTATTTTTCTTTGAGAACTAAGTTGCCAACATTGAATTGACAAGGGAAAACCTTCTTATTGTAGCTTCTCTTGAGCTGATGTTGATAGGCTTGTAGATGGTTGTAGACTTTGACCCATTTTTCATCCAACAATTCCAACTAAGCAAGTCGTGCAACCCGGGTGTCTTCGTCAGTGATCAGATTCTTCAGAGATATTCGAAGTGAGGGGATTTTGACTTCAATTGGCAAGATGGATTTGACACCATAAACTAGTGAGTATGGGGTAGCACTAGTGGGGGTGCGAATGGATGTGCGATAGGCGCAAAGGGCAGGATGGAGGTGGAGGTGCCAATCTTGACCAGTGTTGTTAACCATCTTCTTAATGATTTTGATCAATGTTTTGTTGGTTGCCTCTGCTTGACCATTACCCTGGGGGTAATAGGGGGTAGACCAATGATGTTGGATATGATAAGTCTCATAGAGGAATTTCATGCACTTATTTTTGAATGGCTTTCCATTGTTAGTGATGATGGCAGAGGGGATTCCATACCTACAAAGGATATGGTAGAGGATGAACATAGATATCTGAACACTGGTGATATGAGTGAGTGGTATGGCTTCCACCCACTTGGTAAAGTATTCAATGGCTATGATGATGAAAAAATGACTGTCAGATGATAGAGGATAAATCTTTCCGACCAAATCGAAACCCCATTGTGAAAATGGCCATGGTGTCGTGATGGGTTGTAACTCTTGTGCAGGAGAATGAATCAGATTTGCATGTTGCTGACATGAATGACATCTCTTAACAAACTCGCAAGAATATTGTTCCATAGTAGGCCAGTAATAGCTTGCTCGAAGAATCCTCTTGGCTAGGGCCATACCATTAGAATGGGCTCCACAGATACCACTATGCACTTCTACCAATGTAGTGTGGGCTTTAGTCTCATTTAAACATCGGAGGAGGGTTCCATCATACCCACGTTGATAAAGCGTATCACCTATGATTGTGTAATGGGTTGTGCATTGGATTAAATGATCTTTTTTGGTTGCATGTGAGGTTAGGTGGTAAGGTATTGTCATGGAGATAAGTGTAGATGTCCTGGTACCAGGGGGATTCAGGACCTACAATGCCACACACCATTTTGCTCTCAGGGATGTCGTATGTAGGGATTAACAACTGATCTATGAGGAACTCACATTCGGTACGATCTCTGAGCATGTCCAAGAGGGAACCAATGGTGGCCATGGCATCAACTTGTTTATTCTGTACTCTAGGTATTTGATCAAATTGAATGGAGGAGAAATATTTCTTGAAGTCATCTACCATTCATTTATAGGGTAACAACTTGTCATCTTTTGTTAGGAACTCATCATTGACCTGCTCGATAACCAATTGGGAGTCACCAAAGATGTGCAAGTGTGAGATACGCCATTGAACGACAATCTTAAGGCCCATGAGGAGAGCTTCATACTCAACAATATTGTTGGTGCAAGGAAAGGCCAATTTGAATGATTTGGGTATGTAGTCACCTTGGGGGGTGACGAGCAAGACTCCTACTCCTGATCCATTGTTAGTGTGGGACCCATCAAAATATAAGGTCCATGTGGTGGCTTCCAAAACTGAAAATACTCCTTCATCTGGAAAATTTGTCTCTAAAGGATAAGCATCTACTAGTGGAGCATCCACTAATTGATATGTAGTGACCTACCCTTTGATTACTTTGTGATCTACGTACTCTATGTCAAACTCACTTAGTAGCATGACCCATTTAGCCATGCGACCAATTAGTTTTGTTCTAGATAGCAGGTATTTAAGCAGATCAACCTTAGAGATGAGCTTGATTGGACGACTGAGCATGTAGTGTCAGAGTTTCTATGAGCTGAAGACTATAACGAGGCAAGCCTTCTCCATTGGGGAATAGTTGAGCTCATAACCTACTAAGGTCCAATTGATGTAGTAAATTGCTCTTTCTTTGGATGACTCATTGTGTTGTACTAATAATGCCCCCAGTGCCATAGAAGTAGCTGAAATATAAAGGATGAGTGGTTTTCTTAGAATAAGTGGCATGAGAATAGGCGGGTGAGCAAAATATTATTTGATTTGATCAAAGCCAAGTTGACATTGTTGGTTCCACTTAAATGCAATGTCTTTCTTCAAGAGGTGCGTGAACGACTGCCACTTGTTGAATAGTTGAGCAATGAACCTTTAGATGTATTGGAACTTACCTTGTAGGCTTCTTAGTTGTTTCAAATTGTGGGGTAGAGGCATTTCTATGATAGACTTGACCTTAGCAAGATCAACCTCTATTCTTCTATGAGAGACAATGAACCCTAAGAGCTTTCCAGCTATGACACCAAAGACACATTTCTTTGGATTAAGGCATAGCTTGTACTGTTCCAGATGTTCAAAGATCTTCTTGAGGATAGCAAGATGTTCTTCCCTCATTCTTGATTTTCCTAACAGGTCATCAACATAGTCTTCCATTATTATGTGGATGAGGTCATGGAAGATGACTATCATAGCACACTGGTATGTTGCCCCTGCATTCTTGAGTCCAAAAGGCATGGCATTGTAACAAAATGTACCCCAAGGTGTTGTAAAGGTGGTCTTATGTTGATCCTTAGGGAAAATCTTATTTTGGTTGTAGCCAGAGAAACCATGCATGAGGGACAACATCTCATGTCCTACGATGAGATCGACCAACATATCAATATTTGGTAATGGAAAGCCATCCTTGGGACAAGCTTTATTAAGATCTTAGAAGTTTGTACAAATTTTGATGTCTCCGCTAGGTTTAGCAATTGGGACTATATTGGAGATCTAGTCGGAGAATTCAATCGGTCGGATGAATCCTGCTTCCAACAACTTTTCTAATTCTTTCTTAACCAATAGGGCCACTTGAGGATGCATTTTTTTGAGCTTCTATTTAACAGGTTTCGCATCGGGACAGACATCTAGGTGATGTACCACCAAAGCTGGATCAAGGTTGGGCATGTCTTAGTATGTCCAGGAAAATTTGATGATTCCTTCTTTCAAGAGGTTGGTGATGGTAGAGTTTTCTTCTTTTGATAGCGCCTTAGCCACATAAGTGATCTTTGGGTTTTCTTCGGTTCTCAAGTTTACTGCTTGAGTTTCTTCAATCAAGATGGATGATTGGTCGAATAATTGAGTTCCTACAAGGGGAAGATGAATGTCCCCATATTCTAACACCTCTTCAAGGTTTTCACTAGTAGATACACCCTTTGTTTTTACTTTTTCATAATCACAAAGTGCCTCAGGGAGGTTTTCACTAGTGACCTATTTTGATTTTGATTCTTTTTATTTTTATGGTTGGGGCATTCATCTTCCCCCAATCCCATGAGATGTACATATTGGTCCACTAAGGGAAAGGTGTTGAGAGGTGTGGTACCTTGTAGATCATACTCTATAAGCTTAGGATGTTTGATGGATAAGGTTATGGTGCAAACGGATAGGCATTCAAACATGGCAAGGAGGTCAACGTGTCTAGGTCATCGTATGCGTAAATGATGGATTCCTCCTCCGGTATGTCTTCGAGGGAATCGTCATCCATACTAACATTGTTGGAGGCACTAGATGATGCCAGAGGGCCCTTTTGTTTTTGGTCATAGCCCAAACCTATCTTCTTCAGACGCATGGATTCTTCTACGGGTTGTCATTTTCCTTGCTCTTCTATACCAAGATCTCCACCTTGGTAGTTGCACTTTTAAATGAACTTAGATGCACGCAAATAGACCTCCTAGAAGTATTCTTTGAGGGGACGTGTTGGCTCAGGTTCTTCTCTGTAAACCCACTGACTGATATCTTCTTCCATTTGATCCTGAAGGGAACCTAGATCTCTGAATGTTGTTGAGCCCACGTTCTTGGAAGTGAGTGTGAGTGTCTTCTCTTCTTCTTTGGGGATAGATGGAGAAGGTTGGCCATATGTACGTGGTGAGGGTGGCATGGTTTCCATGTTCAATGTTTTATGCATTTTGTACTCACCACACCCCTTGTCAATGATCTGGAGCTTAGTGATGGTGGAATCAGGTATGGATGATGGCGTAGATGAAGAGGTGTTTAATGTGTTGGTGGATGGAGGAGAGTCTGATATCCGAGTTGCCCCCATTTCCACTCTAGGTAAATAGTGGGAATACAGAAAGGAAGCCTCTAGGGTGCGACAATATTCAAATGGCTGAGGATCAGCTTGTATAGTTACTTCCATTCCTTGAAAATGGAATTTCAGACATTGATGATAGGTTGATGGGATGACTTTCATAGAGTGAATCCATGGGCGGCCAAGGAGGATGTTATATGGAAGTTCTAGGTCCAGAACATGACACATAGTGCATTGCACAATGGGGCCCAATTGAACAGGAAGATAAATAGTACCCTCAGAATCTCGTTTTGCGTTATCATATGCTTTGATGGTGATAACTTGATTGTTTAGGTCAGCTTGGGTGTATCCCACCTGTTGTATAAACTTTAATGTACAAATATTTAGGGTAGAACCATTGTCTACCAGTACCCTTTTTACTTTATGACCATTTACACCAACCTCAAGGTGTAGGGGGCGGTTATGACTTGAGTCAAGGTGAGGCATATCTTTCTGGCTAAAACCTAATTGATAGGTTGCTGGGAGATTTCCTACCAATGCTCAGAATTACAAGGGATCGATGTCATTGGGGACTTGGGTGCTTTATAAGGCCTTATTCAGGATATCTTGATGTGTAGTAGAAGACTTAAGTAGATCCAGGATGGAAATATGAGTTGAGGTCTTTCCTAGGTGATCAAGGATATTGTATTGTGAACTGACAGATGCCAACTGGGTAGATGTGGGGGCTTCTGGAACCGTGATGTGGGTGTGATGGGTGGTAACAACATATTGTGGATCTTTCCTTTGACACGTATCATGGATACATGTGGTTCCACTTGTTCGATGTATGTGACAAGACCTTGGTAATTGTATGGCACATTTTTGTAAGTGACGTTATTAGTGTTGTTATTTTGGTTGTTGTTGCTAGGTCCGAAATTGGAGTTGGATGTGCTAGGACCCTGATTATGCTTGGGAAAATCATTCTGATATATTTGAAGTTGGGCATTAGATGAAGATGTCGTGTTAGCATCCACATGGATTTCACCCCGATCTATGAGACCCTGGATGTAAGTTTTTAGACCTTGACACTTGTCCAATGTATGTCCCTTAATCTTGTGAAATTCACAATACTCGTTGTGTTTGAACCAAGTTGGTTTAGGCTTAGAATTGTCGAAGGGCTTGGTTACATGATACATGATGTGGTAGTTTCCTTGGAGGAGCTTGTTAAACATGATGCTAAGGGGTTCTCCCAACTAGGTAAACTGGCGTTTATTTCCCCCTTGGTTGTTTTGATTTGACTGTTGACAGGGTGCTCCTTGGGGCACGGATATGGCATTTGGGATTGACTGCTACTGTTGAGGAGGATATTTTTGTGAGGTGGTAGCCACCTGGACATGTTTGGTGTCAGTGAAACCATCATTGAAAACATTTTTATTCTTATTCCAATAATGAGGTTTATCTCCAAAGGATCACTCTTTATCATAATTGAAAATTTTGACCTGCCCTTTAGCAACAAGGGCTCGTTCTAGGATAGGACCCTTTTCCATGAGTGTCGCAAAGGTAGTGATGCAGTGGAGTCAAAATTTGTGAGCCATGTCTAGATGGGAATTTTTGATGAACAACGTAACCATGTCTTTTTCCTATAGTGGGAATTTCATCCAGCTGGCTAAGGCTCGTCATCTTTGCAGATAGCTTGCAAAGGTCTCTCCATCACGTTATTTTTCTTTCAGGAGACCAAGTGTGTCAATGTCCTCCAAATTAAAAGAGAATTGTGAGATGAATTGTTTTGATAGTTGCACAAAGGATTTGATGGATCCTTTTTCAAGGTCCATGCACTAGTTAAGGGTGACCCCTTGTAGGCTCTTAGAGAATAGTCAAATGAGATAGTTGTCATTGATGACCTCTTGGTAGTGGGCATAAAATTCTTGCAGATGAGCTTTGGGGTCTTTTGTTCCCTTATACTTATCAAATTTTGGTGTTTCAAAGTATTTGGGGAAGGGAACCAAGGAAATGGAGGGATCAAATGGATAGGGACAAATGTCCTCAAACTTGAATGATTGCTTGCCTATCCCAACCTGTAAATCCTTCAATGCAGGTTTGACTTCTTCCAAGTCTTTGTTAATAGGTGCTACAGGAATTGAGGTAGGCTAATTGTATGGATAGTATTGTTGGTGTGATGAAGATGGAATTGTTGCGGTTGGGTCATAGACAGGTTGGGATGCATACGAATGCGCTTGCTGGTTTTGATTGGTATAAGTGGGTTGTTGATTGATGTATGGCAGATAGGAGGATGACGAATTATGATGAGTGGAAGTCATTTGTTGGTAGGGTGGTTGTTGCTGGTAGTAAGAAGCGGATGCAACACCCTGTTGTTGTGTAGGATTTTGATAATACAAAGGGGTAGGACCCCCATGTTGATATGATGATGGTTGTTGGTAGTAGGAAACAGAAGGTGCACCCTGCTGGTAGGACTACTGTTGCTGGAGATAGGGTGGATAAGATTGGTATTGTTGCACAATTGTGGGCTATTGTGTGACATATGGGATGGATTTGATGGCTACTGGTAGGGATGACTCTGTGATTGCGGGGGATTGGTGTAAGGTGGTAGTTGGGTCCGTGCTTGGTTTTGACCAGTCTGATGAGGATTTGAATTGAGATGGGATGGAGCAGTGTATGTGTTGGATGGATGGTCAAGGTATTTTGTAAGATGATTATTCTGCATTTGCATAGGAATATGGATATGTTGTTGTGGGGGTCGCTACTATGGCTGTTGTTGGTAAGATGGGTGAGATGGAACACATTGTTATTGTTGTGGGACTGTGACTGAAGTGCCATGAGATGATAGTGGCTGCAGGGATGTTGTTTGTGTTACCTGATGTGGTGGTTGCATAGGAGTTAAGATGCTTTGTTGTGGGATAGGAATGTTGTGCTGCATCGGTTGCTAATGAGGTGGTAGGGACGAGGCAACAACAGTAGTAGTATGTTGAGGTGGTGTTTGTAATGAAGTGGAATGATGGGGATTGGTAGGAGGCTGTTGGAATGTAGGTGGCGGTAAGTTGTTAGTGGGTGCCAATCCCGAGGGTGGCATTGACGTGAGGGAAGGTATGCCCCCAGTATTGATAGATGGCTGACTAGGATGTTGAATTGGAAGTGGTGGAGCGGATGGGATTTATGGTGGCATGTCATAGATGTAGGGATCATGATGCTCAGGATGTGTTGTAGAGGTTGCGGTTGGGAGATGAGGATAACTAACGACTTGGTGTATCATAACATTTCCAAATTCAGGATGATAACAATTCTCAGTGGGTGCACCTTTGGGGACATATGAATTCCTTGAGACATTTTGTGAAGTTTGCGGATCGACGGGTGCGAGAAGAGTGTTGGTACCAACATATTGTGACACATCAAAATCGGATGGTGGTTTAACGCCTCTCATGATTAGAGTGGCAAGGATCTTATCTCCACATTCGTTGAGGAGATGATCCATCATCTGGATATTGACAGGGTCGTGAAGGTATTCATCAACGGTGACTTCAAGCTGATTTACCATGTGCTCGTCACTAGGTGGTGTGGTGTTTTGGATGTCCATATTGGATTGGGATGAGGCACCGCTATGGTGATCTTGTGGGATGTTGGGAATGTTGTTAGGATCTTGTGGGATATTTGGTTGGGAACCTTGGTTCTATTGGTTTGCCATTTTCTTTTTTGTTTGTGAACGAGTCTGAATGAGCATGAACGTGCAAAACAACTAAGTGATCTAAGATGTACCTAAGCTTCAAAATGATGATTTAGATTTACTGATTGGATAAGATTGGATTGGATGATAGATTGATTGATAGGATATATGATGAATCAATTGATGATGTATTTTGATTGGATGATTGGATTTGATTAGATTTGATCGATAAGATGATTGATAGGATTGGATGGAATCAAATTAAAGATCAAATGATTGGATGATTGGAAAGGGTTTCTAAATTGGGTTCATAGATCACCCTAGGTGACGTAAGGTGCTGATTGATCGGATTAAAGGATGAACTGATGATCATGACATTGAATCTGCCTTGAGATGGAAGGGGATTGATAGGGCCGAGGATGATGATTGAATTAAGGTGAATAGAGATCCTAAGCGGATGTTCAAGGATGATGATCAGGTTTAGGCACCTAGGTCAATTCGGATAATGACTTCAAACAAAGTTCAGAGGATTTGGATTGATAAAGCGATGATGGATGTTGCTACCTAGAGATGCTCTAAGAGTACCTATATGATGTGGGTGATGACTGAATGACCTTTGGAAAATGCAAATGGACTAAAGGATGAATTACGAGTGAACAAACAAGGATGAAAGTGTTTAGATCACAACAAATGATAAGGTTTTAGGTCCCCAACTATTTGGGCTTTGGCAGGGTTTAATGTACAAAATAAAGAGCCAAAGATGTTGAATTTACTATAGAGAGGCATGTGTGCCCGGGCGTGGCTACCCCTGCTAGGGCCTGGTTGCCTGACTGGTTTTTTGGACTTGTCCAAATCAAGAACGAGACCAAAGAAGCCTGATGAATGGTGAAATGGACTTGCTAAATGATGAAACAGATTCCTTGAATGACAAAACAGATTCAATAAATGATGAATGGCTTCCCTAAACAATAAAATAAGTCCCCTGAATGACAAAACAGGTTCCCCGAACGGTGAACGGGTTCCCTAAACGATAAAACAAACTTTCTAAGTGGATGAATAGGTCGACAAAACATGAGAATGAACCCTTTAAAAGGAGGAACAAGTTGACGAAATGATGGAATGGTTGCTCAAAATAGGGGGAACAGATTGATGGAATGATGGAGGGGATGCTGAGAAATGACCTGTTTTGGGCGTGGTTACCTCTGCTAGGGCCTGGTCGCCCCTCAAGTGAAAACATGGATACAAAACGGTTGATTCTGGTGTAGAGGGGCGTGGGTTTCTGGGCGTGGCCACCCCTTCTAGGGCAAGGTTTCCCCTGTTGATAAACCTGAACTTGATTTAGGTAAAAAATAACTATGGAAAAATATTGAAAACACTTCAAACAACAAAAAAAAATGCCAAGATTGACTTGATTTGTAAGATATGCATTGGTTTTACAAAAAAAAATAGTTCAAGTAGCACAATCCTAAGATTAGTAAGAAAGGTATGGCCAACATGATCCTTTAACTAGGCTAAACAGGGCAATCTAGGGAGTCCTTGATATACACTCGGTACATGAGGCACAATTTATGAACACCAGTCTATCACAAGCGTGAGTCAAGAACCCCAACGAGATACTGAAAGGCTCAGACAAACTCTTCACGTCTATCTAGGTATCACCCTAGCTTCGACGCTTCGCCAATTATGACGCAACTAGATTGGGGTACAACTTTAGCCTCCCCCTTTTATATACCCCGTTGGTACACGTGGTCGGGATCATCCCTTGGGGTGATGAAATCCCCAAGTAGGTCCCACTAAAAGAAGATGTTAATCATTTTCAACTACTCCCCAGGCTCACATGAAGTGCAAGGGGAAAGCTTAAACAATTCCCACCCCCTTGGGTAACACAAAGAACTAAGTAAGCTAGAATTTCTCTTCACCCAAGATCGCCAAATGGCACAAGGGGATTGGATACGCTGATAGCTTACTTTTTCAAATGAGGAAAGCAAATTATTTGACCCCCTACTTAGTCTATGTGCCTAATTATTGTAAAAAAGAAGAAATCAAACAACTAATTAAGGGTCTTGGTCCTCTCATCCTGCAAGAAACAAGTTAGTAGTTTTTCCACCATTCTTCATCAATCGTAAAATTCCTACACAAATGTTAGTATAAAACCCTTCACAATCACCAACAACATATGTTAGGGGGTCAATATTAACAAAATGATAGAAAACAAAGTTTAAAAATACACTAAAACACTATTTTTTACCTTTTGTCTGGACCTGGCTGCCTGTCTGGTGAAAATAGAGAGTTGGAACATTGTTTTTGCTGTAGAGAGGCATGTGTGTCCGAGCGTGGTTTCCCTTGCTAGGGCTTGGTCATCCCTCTAGTGAAAACAAAGAACTTTTGGTGTCGATTTTCTACAGACAAGCGTCCTTGTAGAACTTGGTCGCCCCTCGAGTCAGACAGAGGGCTTGATGGCGTTGCTGCAGAGGGGTGTGTGTGCCTGGGTATGGCCACCCCTACAAGGGAAAGGTTGCCCTTGCTAGGGAAAGGTCATCCCTACTAGGGCAAGGTCGCCCCTATTAGGGAAAGGTCACATTTCTGAGTCACCTGAACCTATAAAAATGCAAACAACAACAAACTTTAAAAGAAACAAATGCATTTCTGGGTCCCATCGGGAGTGCCAAAAATGTGTGCGGTGAAAGTTGTTGTCTCCTAATATGCAAAAATAACTAAAGAATGCAAGATAAATCCTACACTAAACCACCTCGAGATTGGGCTATGTTGAACACAAATAAAGAAAGATAAAGATAACAACAAGATAATATACCTTCTTTCTTGTGTTGATCATTGGTTGGCCCTTGATGATGCTTTAAATATGTGCTCCTTGATGGAAAACTTGTGATGGTAATGGTAGTTGGGTTATCAATGAGGATGGATAAATGCAATAATGGCTAAGATGCAAGATGCACAATGTAGGTGAATTGCAATAACGATGGCTAAATGGCTTGAGAGAATAAGTTTGGTAATAATGCATGAAGATCCCTTAATGCATGTAAGAGGGGGGGTATTTATAGAAGAATTTGAATTCTCTAGAGGATTCAACGGTCAAGATTGAGCCACCATGGCCAAGATGGAGGGCTATGGTGAGTTGAGGACTCACAAGCCCTCACATCTCGCCATGTGGCAGATGAAGTGGCCAAGGACATGGTGAGATGGAAAGGGTACAAGGTGATATGGAAAAGGTGATGTGGTCCCAAGGTACTTGCAAGTACCTTGGGATGGGAGAGGATTTTCCCAAAAAGGTATTCCTTGGCCCCATATGGGGCTGAAAGTGACAAGTGAGTACTTTTAGAAAGTCCACTCTTGTCACCATGGGGATTGGAAATGACTTTGGAGAAATAAAAGTGAATTTTTAATTCACTTTTTGGAAGAAACCAATGGGTAAGACAAGATTTCCCTAAAAGGGGTCCTTGTCCCATGGGTACGATGTGACCTTTGAGAGGTCATGGGGAAGAGAAATGCATGGGGGGAATAAGTGTGAATTTTTAATTCACATGGGAAAGAGGTCAAACCAAAAAAGGTAAGTACCATGAAAGGTTGACCTAAGGACGTGCTAGAATAGGTAAGTGATTAGGATTAGGATTGTGCAAATAGGTGATTAGGCTAATTAATGATGATTAGAGGTAAGTGGATAGATATGGAGGATGTGACATTAATCCTAATTAAGGATATGCACATCTTAATGAAGGATTAATTAGATTAACCCAGATTAGTGAAGAGGCTATGGAGGATGGGACAAAGAGAGAGAAAGAATGTATTTAAAATTGAAGAGGATAATTGACTAAATTAAATAAATTGATTGATTTATTTAATTTAGAGAGGAAATGCTAAAGGATAAAGTATTTAATTAAATACTTTTGGGAATCTTAGGGAAAGGGGATAATATTAATTAAATATGTCATTTAATTAATATAGATGGATTAGGTGAATAAATGATGGGATTGTGATCATATGGAAGTGGTCAATTTTAGGTGTCTCCAGAGAGCACACTCGATATTTAGTCATTTTTTTTATAATTTATAGAAAACATGCCTTTGGGAATTGACATGTAAGTCCAACCCTAAGGGTTGGCAATACCCAAGGTAGGTTATAGCATTCTCACATTTGTGTATAAGAAAAAATCTAAAAATGATAAAAAAAGAGCATGTGAATCATATTATTCCATATCCACATGTTCTAATTTACCCTACATATGTGCGTTCTTTGACATAAAAACATAATTTTGACAAAATTCTAATTATTTTTCAATAAATCTATCACCTTTTTTTGTGTTGTTGATGTAGAAGTTTCAATTCACATGTTTTTAGATTTAATTTGATAGTATCAATTATTATTTTTATGTTTTGAAGATTTTGAATGAATACTTTCATGTTTTGTGTTTAAATTTGATAACGTATAATCATTGTTCTCATATTTTTGATCAATTAAATTATATTGATATAGAATTCAACATCATACCAAGGGAGTTGACAAAAAACTCAAATACTAGAGGAGTGTGAAGTTGAAAACGAATGAGACAACATCACGCAATAAAGAAATTGAATCCTAGAGTTCAAGGTACATCCTCTTTCCATCTCAATTTGATGTTAATCAAGTTTCTTGAATGTGGGTTGATTTTTAATAAAAAAGGTGGGGTTATCATAGTTGATTATATTTTGATATTTCATGATGTCAATATATGTATGTGTTTGTAATTATAATGCCATTTATGTATAAGGGATAAAATTTCATATCCTACACATTTGCATCTTTGTAAATTATGTTACTTTGGTGTATTTAATATATGTGTGTGGGGTTTTTAATTTAACTTGCATCATTTGGTATATTAACCAACGCTAACCTATAGCCTGTCACCTAGATCTACTTTGTTCATCACCTTGGAAAATGACTATCAATTTTATTAGGCCTTGTACTCCAAAGATTAGGCTCTATATGTGGTCCTATCCATTACAATGAATTGTGTCTAAATAGTATTACTCCCTATTTAAATTTTAAGTATTTTTCTTCATAGTTAAATTTATTGAAATATGAATGTTATTTTGTTATCTCATAAACTTGCATGCCAAAGGTCTCAAGTTATGTGTATTAGAATTTTATTTAGGATCATCAATCCATAATTATTTTTTATCATGTGCACGTACATCTTAGTCACAATTATATTAGTCCATATAAATTGCACTAGTTGTATCAATATTTACATCTCTCTTTTGTGAAGTTTTAGTATTTTACATTGTTCACAAGTCTTTATATCTATTAAGGAAGTCGATAGTATTTCATTTACCTATAATAGGCCTCTAAATGTTTTTTTTAGAACCATCATATTTTAGATGCCACAACATGAATAGGCAATTAATATATAAGCCATGTCTAGAAGGACAAACCCATAAACATTTGAAATTTCCAAGGGTAAAATCATGGGTGGGGTATCGTTCTAGCCATCTAAAATCTCACATCTCTATCATAGTCTTATATGACTTATGTTAGATTTTATTTCATTGTATACACTTACATTGAGTGATGATATTACTTGCAACAATGTTGTAAGTTTCCTAGTAGGTTAATGAGATATTATTAAGTTCCATAGGATCAAGAAATAACCTAACACTTGGTACTTGGTCTTCTAAATTAGTGATTGTGTGGAAGTGAATGGTTAACTAAAATTTCATCATTGACAAGGTATCATGGTTAACACATTTGAGCGTAACACCAACTCTATCTCTCTAATATAGAAAATCTTGGATTAAAACATATTTTATAGCTTGCAATTTCAAATTCCTCTTCTGATTGTCAGTTATTTAATTTGGGAATGACATATTTCTTAGGTAATATAGGATATCCTTATACCAAGGACAAGATTGTATAGCACATTCTTTTATAAGAGTGTCTTCCCCTATTTGATTGATTTGGCTAGCTTCAAGATTGGATTCAACCATTAATTTGGCTAAGCCTTGCCCTATAACAAGTGTAGTTATTTGAACATCAATGTTCAATTATTGTATCTTATTAATCCAACTGCACCTTCTTCTAGTAACTTCTTGCTGAGAAAATATATCCTTGACTACAATATTAGGCACATAAGCTATGATTTTTGTACCTACTAAATATGACCTAATTTTTTTTATAGATTTTACAAGAGCATAGCCCTATTTTTACATAATATCATACTTAAATTCTATTACATGAAGAGATTTATTGAATAAAGTAATAGGTTGTTCATAACCCTCATTAGTATTTTGTAACAATACAACAACTATAGTATAAAGGATGCAAAAGAAAACAACTAAAAAGGCATGGCAAAGTTAGGGGACTTGAGTATTGGTGCCTATTTGATAGCCTTCTTAATGTTGTTGAATTCTTGAACAACCTCATCTCCCTATGCAATTGTTTCTTATGTATTCATCATCTTAGAGATGGACTTTGTTGTTTCAGAAAAAAATGTGACAAACCTTCTAACAAAGTTTATTTGTCCAAAAACTGATTGGGTTCCTTTTATTGTCTTAGGGATCAAAATTCTATCAATTATTTTAACCCTTTCTAGATCAATCCCGATCCCTTCCTTAGAAACATTATTCAACCTAACAGTTTTCCTTTTGTCACTCCAAATACACATTTCTTAAGGTTCAAAGAAATACTATACTCTAGAGCCCTAGCAAAAAAAAATTCAAGGTGCATACAATGATCCTCTTCTTTCTTTGAGTATGTAGTTAAGTCATCCTAATACACCGCCATGAATATATCTACAAATTTTGAAAATGCAACATCCATAGCTCTTTGAAATGTTGCTTCTGCATTGGTCAAACCAAATGACATCCTTACATTAACATATGTGCTCCATGGTGTGGTAAAAGGATTTTTGTACTTCTTTGATTCCTTTACTTTCACTTGGTTCGAAATTGAAAACCCATCCATTATTGATAGCAATTCACAACTGTGACCTTGTGTAGCATTGTCTCCATGCTAAGCAATGGATAATTGTCTTTTAATAAAGGTATGTTTAAATTTCCAAAATCCACCCACAATCTGATATCTCCATTCTTCTTCCTAATTGGAACTTAATTTGAAACCCACGTAGAATGCCTGATAGGCTTTATGATTCCACAATCTTTGAGCTTCATTAATTCTTGTTACATCTTAGGTGCTAGTGTAGTGTTACACCTTATTGTGCTACTACTTATTTACTTTTACCTAGTTGGGTGAAAATGCTTGAAAGGAGTGTATTTATGTTTTATGTGTTTGGGAAATATGAAGAATAAATTTTGATTCAATTTGATGTTTGTAGAGTCTAATTAATGTGTTGTAAACTTGGTAAAATCTACTCAATTTAGAGGGTTAACTGGTTGAACATTCTACTTCACATTGCTAAGACTACATTAAATATTCAACCAAGGTGCATAAACTTATGATGGCATTGCACTATATGTGCCTTCATGGACTCATGCTCACCTAAATTATCCTATGCATACTTATTCAAACTATTCTACTTTTTTGGAATCTTATCGAATTACAAAAATAATAAAAGTAGTTAAAGAACCTAATGGCTACAGGTACCTACAACATAGGCTATAAGTGAATGCTAATAAAAAGTAAGTACATAATCAATCTAAAACTATCTAGAATAAAAGAATAACCCAATCTAATCTTTGGAGTACCAAGCTTCACTTATTTATACAATTGTTCATGAACAACAACTACTGTAATCAAGAATAAGTAACTAAGACATATAGTGGCACCTATGAGAGCGAGAGCGAGAGCGCAACTGGGCGGGAAGAGCCGTTTGTTATGGATTTTGAATTTTATTGAAGGTGTCAAGGGTGTGAGTGTGAGCGAGGACGATGATGGGGATGGTGATTCCCGTTCTTCCTGTCTAGAGTTGGCTACACAGGGTGGTGTGATGCATGTTTGTGTTTGCAGGCACAATTCTTCATTTTCCTCTGGCACTACAGAGTATGACACTCCAAAAATGGTGGTTGCTATGTTTTGTTTCCATTGGCGGGGGTCCCTATGGCACTGGGTCTTTGTTTCTTGGTGGTTACCTTGTCTTGTGGGGGTCGTTGCCTCTGGTTTTGTAGTGGTTTCTCGACTCCTTGCCTTGTTGCTTGGGGTCCTTTCGTGGGTCTATGGTCTTGCATGGACTAAAAACGTGTATGGTGGTTTGGATTGCGGAAGAAAGATCGATAGTTGTTTGATCTCTCTGTTGGGTCGGAATGGGTTCGACTCCCATTGTTTGTTTTATGCTATGTTTGGAGCTGTTGACAATATTGTTGGGCCGACTCTAGGCTTCTTGTTTGTTGCTTTCCCTTGGTGTTTGTTGGAATTGTTCTATAATCCCTCTTGGTGATGGGTTCTAGTGGAGCCTTTGAGTGGGTTCATTGGGGTAAAGTTGCCTCCTCCCCCACATCCTTTATTGGTCTGACACTAGGCTCAGTTCTTGTTGAGGCTTTCTATTATGGTTGTGCTTGTGATCTACTGTGTTTTTTGGTGATGCATGATGACGGGTCCTCTTTGTGTGGGGGTCTCGATGGTGGTTTGGAGTTAAACTTTTCACAGAAGTTTGGGGTCTAGTTCTGTATTCCTTTGGTTGTCTTTCCTTTCGTGACTATTCTTGGTTGGGGGTACTATGATATTGCTTCTGGGGTGTCTTGTTCATCTACTTTTCTGTGGTGTTTGAGGTTTTGGTTTAGAAGGCCCTGCACTGGTCTATTGTGGTGGGGTTTGTGCTTCTGGAGGATTAGTTCATTGTGGGTTTTGTGCTGCTATGATCTTTTACAGAGTGGCTTGTCTGGGAATTCTCGAAGACACGTGACTGGGTTTTGGTTAGGGACCTTGGTTCTGGTGCAATTGGTTCCTTGGATGGTCTCTCCCTCGCTCGATGTGTTTCCTTTTATCCTTTTCTTTGCCTTCTTTGGTCAGATGGGGTCTGATGTTGCCTATTGCCTCCTATGTTCTATTGTTGGGAAGTTGGTTTGCTGCTTGTGCTCTCCCAGTGTGGTTGGTGGGGTTGGGGTGGTGTTTTAATGCAGTGTTAGAATTGTCTCAAACCCTATGGGGGTTTGGTTGTTGATTAGTGTGGCCATTTCTATTCCAAAGTATTGGGGGTATGCTACCTGAGTGGTGCAGATTGGCCTATGCTAGTGGGTTGGAGATGCTGGTTTCTTGCTATAGTTGTGCTTGATGGGGGGTTCCTTTTGTGCTCCTCTAAAAGTTTTGTTCTCTTTCACAACCCTGGTGGGGTTGAGGCATAAGAGAACTGTTGATGCTAGTTTTTTTCTCACTTTCTTCCTGGTTCCTTGTGTTGTTCTTATTGAGGTGGAGGTTGTGGTTCCAGTTGAAAGTTTTGTTCTCCTTTTGGGTTCACATATTTTGGCTCCTTTAGAGGTGGAGTTTTCTCTATTAGAGGTGGAGGTTGTGGACTTGGGGATGTGGAGCCTGCTCCTATAGAGGTAGAGCTCAGTTTAGTTGATGGAGTTTGTTGTTGCTGCAAGGATTTGTTGTTGTCTTTGGCTACGTTCTTCCTTCAAACTCTTCTATTGAGGTGGAGAGTGCTTGGGGTGCTGGAATGGTGGTCTTGGTACTTAAAATTTTTCTCATCCTTCCTGTCTCCTATTGAGGTGGATATAGGGGCTATTGTGGGGGTTTCCTTCTCGGGAAATTGGTTGAATATTTGTTGCAAACCTTCTAATGTTGGTGGGGTGTGGCCTGGTTGTTCTAGGTAGTCTTCTAGACCCACATTTGGTGGGTTGTTTATTGGTATCTATAGGACTGATTCTTGTCCTAAATGCTCAATTGCTCCTAGTTGTAGTGACAAGTTAGGGATGTTAGTCAGTCATTATCTCAGGACTGCTATTGGTTTTGAGTGTTCCATCTCTCTTGGTTTCTGTTGACTAGGTGTTGTTTGTGTTTTTGTAATGTTTGCTTGGTTTCTCTTAGCTTTGTAAAAGGTTCTTGGTCAGGTTTGAAAACCTTATTTCCTAAAATGCCCCTACGACGCATTATGTAAAGGGTATGATGCCCTATAAATGTTGCTTATCTTATAAAAAACAACTACTATAATCAATCACAAGAACTATTCTACTTTACTTGCAATGTATTTATGAAACAATGAAAACACTATTAGTAGGAATGCATAAATGAATAAGTAAATGAAGTGAGGGGCAATACCTCGAGTGGCTAGCTTAGGGGATTGTCTCACTTAACTAGGAACCATATCTAACTTAGATTCTTACACATCCATGTAACATATAACTCCATTCATTGCATTTCACCAGATATTCAAACAAAATCCTTCTTGGAGATTGTATTCAATAATTGCATTTTGATAACATGTTTTTGGATAACTTAAAACTAGAAAATGACTAATTGCTTAATAACTTGTAACAACTAACTAACTTTTCTACGAACTCATCCCCTGACTTTATACAAAAATTTGGAGAGACTTATTCAATTTCTAACTAACTAGAATCATCAATCCCATGCCTAGATACAAGGATATGAAATTAATATTGGCTTATTCATTCTAACAGAAAAGGAAGAAGAGACCTATTCAACAAAGAACTTAAATGAAAAAGCTTGCAAAATTTTCAGAGTTCTAGAACAAGTATCCTCCTTTAGTATTTATTCCTTCCATGATGGTTCATGTCCAACTCCCCAACTTCTTGCACTTTAGGTGTTTTGAGCTTCATTGGTCCCCTATTTTGCTGCTTTTGTTCTTGCTATAAATGCTCTATTTGTGTTGCCATGTGCTGAGCTATAGAGAGGTTAATCCATACAACATACATATATGACTAACCTTCATAATTAAACCACAAAATTCTATTCGTATGCATACATTCTCATATTTAAATCATGCAACACTACAAATATTATCACCATATTTCAATTCACAAACTAGGTTCAAAGTTGCAAGGTATGTTATGAAAGGATAGCATATTATGGAAGTTTTTGTCTAAAAGATACTTAGAAATTATATCAAAAGTGTCCAAAAGCATATGAAAATTAATAGAAAAATCACTAATTACCAAGCCCATCATTCCCCCAAACTTATCTTTGTGCTTGTCCTCAAGCAAAAATACTTAACTAAAACCACCTAGGGAAAAGATTATAATATAAAGAAATCTGCCTAAGATCCATAACTGTATTGACTCCCTATCCCTGTTTGAGATAAAAGCCATTGTAACATGCAAGCCTATCCAACTTAACTGATTCTATATTCACACATTGATTGTTCTTTTCTCCTGTACAATGAGGTACTAGATGAAGTAGACTAGGAGGGTGATAAGTAAGTGGAAGCCATTCCACTCATCTTATTCTCGAAATCTTGATATACTTGCACAATCTCTAAAACATACTCATAAAATTATAGAAAGAGTGAGGCTCTTTCTTCTGTAACTTTGGAGTCAAGCTTTTCCACCTGTTTTCCACATATTTTAGGCAGTCCTGGAGGATGGTCTCTGCAAGCTATAGAATCCTTTTGTAATTCCAAAGTCTCAAGTCCACAATTATTTTTCCTACACCCCAGTGAGAAAGGAGTGAACCATTGAGTGATGACTCTATTGGGATTTGTTGCTTCCTTCCTAAGCTACAATGTCACTATTTTCTCGTGTTCCTCATATTTTTCCATTAGTTCCCCTCGAAGTTGTTCATTCCTGAAATAGGATGCCAGGGCCCTTACTTGCAAATTCCCAACATAGATTAAGGGATTCTATTTAGTGTCCTCTATCATCACATAGTTGTGTAGATAATACTCACACAATTGATCCTACTCCTCTAAATTAACTGTATTGAAGAAATCAAGAAAACTATGCCTCTTATTTAAAGCAAATGATTGATCATTAATGAAATTATTAAATTGAAAGCTGATAAAATTCTCTTTTAAGAACAGTGCATACACTCTAGGTGGAGGTCTACACTCAATAATTTGAATAGCTCTATCTATCACTTATGTCAATTTCTCCTCCAATTTATTCAATTCCAAACTCTTACTTTCCAATGATTCTTTCAAAAATGTGTTTCTCCTTCTCCCAGTTTTCTTTTTCTTGCTTGAATTGGTTAGTGACTTTTAACAATTCCAAACCTAGAGACAAAGTAGTATGATATGTTGGTGTTTTTATAACAGGGGGTCATGGATTTAATGCTACATTATCCTGAACCCCTATTTTATCCTCAACCATTTTTTCTAGTAGATCCAACTTAGCTCCATGATCGTAAGTCTGTATCTTCTCTTCCAACTCTTGAATTCTTATCTCCTTCTCTTTGTCTCTCTACTCATACCTTTTCACTTGTGCTTCTAATTGTTCTATTCTATCAAGAGCTTCTTGAAGCTATTTCCTTATATTTTTGTCTTTCAACAATTCTTCCTTTTCTTCAAAACTCAAATCATCATCATCCCTTGTAATATCAAAAATTTCCCTATTGGGGCTACTAGGGACTACTTTTCTTGTTTTATTTGCAATAAAGGTATCCTTCGAATAAGAATCAGAGGAAGAAGAAATATATCTTCTTTTTCTAATAGGTACATTAACATTTTTAGGAATATCAATAGAAACATCTTCAGGAACATCTCTTTCCCTATTTGTGTTTGTGTTTATCATCATTGCATCTTTATCTTTATGTCCTTCATCTCTTTCTTCCTGTTTATGCTCTTCCACGCTTCTCTTTTCAACATTATGCCTTCTCAACCTACCTGAGCATCATGGAGTAATAGTTTCCTGTGTAACTTTTCTCTTTTTCTTCCTTTCATTCCCCTTTTTCTTCTCTACCCCTTCCTTTACAACATTCTTCTACTTCTCAACACCTTTCTTCTTCTTTTTCTCTTTAGAAGATGTTGATGCAATATTTCTTCTAGCTCTAGGGTTTTGAGATGATGAGGTCTCTTCTATTATCATCGACATATGTTCTGATATATCATATTTTTTAGACCCGCTATGGCTATGGGTAGGTGAATCCAATGGTGTAACAGGAGAATTTCCTCTCTCAGGTTCAATTTCTAGTTCAGACCTAGGTTGAGGTTCATCCTCTGCTTCAGGTGCCTCAAGCAACTCGATGATATCCTTACAATTTTTGAAATCATCCCAATTAACCTATGGGTGTTGGATTCTTAGACTCCTTTTAACCAATAGAATTATCAAGCAATGATAGGATAGTGTGGTGTCTGTTTGTTTCCTTTGATATTCAGTTGCCATTCTCTTCAACATGTTATACAAAAAATTGGGTACATTTACCAATTTTTCATGTCGTAATTGATTGAACAGCTTGAAATACACATTGTATAAGAGGTTGTGATGGTCATCACAAGTAATATATTTAATAATATAACTAGCACATTTTCCCCAAAAAAATGGAAGGGAAAGCCGCTTTGTACCTTGTGATGTGAAGTCTAGAATTTCTCCTTGCTCATAGAACTCCTCCCTTGCTGTTGCTACATCTACATGAGTTGTGTATTCAACCCCTGTATGAAGTAATCCTATGACTTGAGCAATTTCCATTTTGGAGACATCTACAATCAACCCTCTCACTGTTGCTTTATCATATTGTAATGTTGCTGCAAAATCTCTTGCCATTTCATTATCATATGTTGTTAGATTCAAGAAATATTCTAACCATCCTACTCTGGTAAAGAGGGGTAAAATCATCAAATCTTCTAATATTTATTTATGCGTGGATGGTTCTCTGTGTATAACATCACCTCCCATTGTCCTAATGCTCTACAACCTTGTAGAATTCAAATTATGCTCAAAACTCGACTCTGCCACCTTTAAAAACCCTCCAATTCCATTGCTCCTTCAAATACTTTTCCTTATACCCAATACTGCAACTTCACAATCCCCTTTTCTTCTAGCTTAATTAAGTGCAAAATCTTCTTATCTTAGCTTATTTTAGGGAAAAAATCACATTATTGGAATCGATAGAGAGGTATTTTATTTTTAGGAGTTTTATAAGGATGACATAGAATGATATCTAACAAACTTAGTCTAGGCAAAAATCAAGAATAATCATGACTATAATACCCCTCCCCCAACTTTAATTGAAGTGACCTCACTTCATGCATGAATTAATAGGGGTGATAGGAGAATAATGGAAGTACCGATGAAATATTTTTAGCATGCATAACTTAAAAATCAAGAATAATAATGAATACACAAATAAATCTAGCTTAATTATGAGAAGTTACTTGTTGTACGTGCATAATGGCAATTATGGCTCGAAACAAGTTAGAATAGGGAAAATATGTACTTTGGCATGTAATTGATTTGATTGGCATTAAATGCATGGGAGTGGATGAAAATTTAGCGGTGGTGATTTGAGATGGACTAGCTACATGCACTTTATTGGGAAATAAATGAGGCATGTGATATTGGTGGAATACGTGGGAAAAACAATTCAGTTTTGCTAAGGTAGTGTAGGTTTACTTGCAACAAGTGTTGTTACGGGTACTTCAAGCATATGTCTCATCTATATTTGATAGATTGGCATTTCAGGTCCCAACAGAAACATGTCTCGATAAATGTTGAATAACTGAAGAAAATATCCCTCTAGACTAGAGTATGTACATCATGGATAATGTGTGGTGTGTGCATGTGGTCTTAAAGCATGGTAATTATTTCCTGGGTGATTTTAGGGGTTGATTTGTGTAACTCAACCTCTAGATCACCAGATGTGCTTGGTATATCTCATAGCACTGATGTAGGACTTTATGAATTAGTTTCTATTTTAGTGTTCACTATGAGCACCATATTGTTGGATCAATGAAAAGATGAAATCATCATGTTGCATTGGTTTCTTATATAACTTCAGTCTGTGACCATTAAAAAGAAGTGAGATCTAGGTTGCATCAATGGTATGTAACTGTACTACTCCATTAGGGTAAACCTTACTAATTTCATAAGGGCCCAACCACCTAGACTAGAATTTTCCCTTGAAATCTTTATACCTTGAGTCATATAATAGAGTCCAATCTCCTTCAGTGAGCTCTTTTCTCTTTATGTATTGATCATGCCATTTCATTCACTACTCTTGTATCACCTCTGTATGATGGGATGATTCCATGCATATCTCATCCAACCCATTCAAATAATGTAACCTTTCCTTTTGTGCCTCTGTTAAATCCATTCCCAACTCGACTGTTGTCCCCAATTTTTTATATTCAAATTCAATAGGTAATACTGTTATGTTGCCATAAACCATTTTGTAAGGGGTAAAACTTGTAGTTGTCTTCCATGTGGTTCTAAATGCCCAAATAGCTTTTGGTAATTTGGATACCTAATCTCTCCTATGAAGCTGTAATATTTTTGTCAATATATTTTCAATCTCCGTATTGGTGACCTCTACTTGACCATTAGCTTGAGGATGATATGGGGTAGATTTCTTGTGCCTGATCTGATACTCTTCCACCAATTTGGAAATTAGGTTTGATGTGAATTATGGTCCTTGATCAATCACTATCTCTTTAGCTACACCATACCTAGTGAATATCTCCTCATATAAGAATTTTTCTACATTACCGTCTCTGGAAAATTGCAATTCTTTTACCTCTACACATTTGGTTAAGTAGTCAGTGCATACCAATATGTATTCCTTGTTATTTGAATTAGGGGAGATAGGTCCAATAAATCTAGCCCCCATTTATCAAAAGGAACCAGTGCTAGCTAGGGCTATAAATGAATTTCATCACTTTGTGTGGGTCTCCCTATTCTCTAGCATCGGTCACACCTTCTAGTATACTTAATAGAGTCCTTATGTAGGGTTGGACAGTAATATCCCATTATCAAGATCTTGAAGGTTGTCCTCTTGGCTTCAAAATTCCCACCATAGGGCTCATCATGACATGCTTTCAATATATCAAACATTTCATCCTCCCTGATACATCTTCTCATAATGTTATTTGGGCCAATGTAAAATAAAAATTGAGAAATCCAAGAATAAGGGAAACATTTGTGAGCTAACTGTCTTTTCTCTCTTGGAGAAAAGTATCTTGGAATCTACTCGGTCACCAAATAGTTAGCTATATCAACATACCATGGAGTGTGTACATTTAGAACAAATAGATGCTCATTAGGGAAAGAATCATCAACCACCCCCTTTGTTGATTGGGTAGGCAATCTAGATAGAACATCAACAACCACATCAACCTTTTTAGGCTTGTCAACTATTGTTATGCCAGATTCTTGCAATAACAATAACCACCTTACAAGTCTTCCACCTAGTACTGGTTTATTCATCAAGTATTTGATTGTTGTATGATCTATATGTATGAACACTTGATAGCTAGTTATATAGTGTTTGAACTTGTTAATGGCATATACAACTGCAAGCATTTCTTTTTCCATCACAATGTAGTTTAACTTTGCTCCTTGGAGGTTTTTGATGATAGAGTATATTGTATATTACTTATTCCCCTCTTTCTGCCCTCAGACCGTTCCAATGGAAAAGTTTGATGCATCGGTGTGTATTTGAAATGACAATGTCCAATTTGGGCCTCTTAGAATTGGTGCATGAGTTAGAGCTGCTTTTAATTTCTCAAATGAATTCTGATAGTCTTCAGTCCAATCAAACTCAAAGTCCTTTATCAACAAAGTAAAAAAAGGTGCAACAATTTTGTTGAAATCCTGGACGAATTGCTTATAATAACCTTCATGTCCAAGGAAGCTTCATACATCTTTCTACTTTTGTGGTATAGGCAGGGTAGATATGATTTCAATCTTCTTTAGGTCTACTTGGATTCCTTCACTAGAAATAAAATATCCCAAGACAATGCCATGTGTCATCATCATAAAACATTTTTTATTGCTCAAAGATAAATTGTGTTTTGTGTATCTTTTTAACACTTTTTCTAAGTTACTAAGATCTTCCTTATAAATTTCATCATAAGTGGTGAAGTCGTCCATGTATATCTCCATGCGGTTTGTGCAAAATTAGAAAATATGTTGAGTATTTCTCTTTGAAAGGTAGCTAGAGCATTGCACAAACCAAAAGGTAAGACAAAATATGGATAGGTTCCCTAGGGGTAGGTGAATGTGGTCTTATCTTGATCTTCTGGTGCAATTCTAATCTAGTTATAACCACTGAAACCATCAAGAAATGAGAAATATTCCCCTACTAAAGAATTAAGAACTTGGTCAATAAATGGTAGTGGAAAGTGATCCTTCCATGTGGCAAAATTTAGTTCTCTATAATCAACACAGAATCTCCATTTCCCACCTTTATTGAGAACTATTACCAATGGTGAAACCCATTCACTGTCTGATATGGGGTATATAAAACTTGCATCTAAAAGATTTTGCAGGTCAACTTTCACTATATCTCTTAGAGTTGGATTCATGCATCTCTATGGTTGTTTTATAAGCATGTAGCCATCATTAATGTAAATCTTGTGCATGCATAGATCAAGATCAATGCCCTTCATATCATGGTAATCCCATGCATATGCAATTGAGTGTTCCTGCAACACTGATTGTAGAAAGTTTTGTTGTTCCTCTCTCAAGGCATTACTGATGTTTAACTTCTTCCCTGGCATAATTTCCAACTCCTTTGATGACTCTTGAAATGATGAGAGATCAAGGCTTGGTATGATTGGTAAACATTGTTGAGGAAGTAATGAATGAAATAGCTATGATATCTCTTCTTTAGAATCAGTAGGGATAATAATTTGCAAGGGGTCTTGTAGGCATATGATATAATCCTACTGCTACAAGCTCCTGCCACAGTTATTTTGGATTATATGAGCTATGAACTCATCTTCATCTTGGTCATCCAATAAGGAGTTGCACTCTATAGTCATCAATGTTTGTAGAGAATACTTATCTTCCTCCTCCTTGCCTAAATTGGTCCAAATGGTGTTCTCAAGGTTTGCATATGGTTGGGCAGGTGGATAAAGAACCAAGTTCTTTGTAATTGTCCCATTGGATATTATCATTTTTCCAGATTTGCAACCTATAAATGCATCGACTTTTGCCAACCAAGTTCCTAGGATGAGTGGGTAACCTGCAAGATGAACTTGGGTTACAATACTATAAAGTCTGCAGGGTATTCCCAAGAATCCAATGTAATAACTAGGTCTTCAATAATTCCCCCAGGCTTGATTGTAGACCTATTAGCTAATTGCAAGACAGTTTAATGGGCCTGAGGTTGATCAACTGAAGTAATTGCATTATTTATTTTGTCATGACATTAATGGATGCACCCAAGTCTATCAAATTGTTCTTAATGAGAGTCCCATTGATCTTAATGTCCACAACTGGACTACCAGGATTGGTATATTTAGGGACTATAATGTTCCTTAACATGATATCTGCAAGATTCCCCAAGACATGAACTATCTGTGGATCTTTCTGTTTCTAGCTTGGTTTCTTAAGATAGAGATCACTTATATTTTTAATATAGATAGGGATGTCTTTGATAGCTTGGATAAGTTGGATTTTTTTGTTCACATCTTTTAATTTCCCTAGAAGGTTTGTCTCAACCTATGTGTGATGCTTTTGCAGAGCTATGCATTCAGGAAAAGGTGGATTGGGATTTGAAGTAGTTTGGTGTACCTAATTTTTTTCAAGATCCAAAGGTGGTTTATTAAATGCCTCAACTACAAGTTTCTCATCCTCCATTTCTGTAATTTGGGGGGATGAAGGTCCAATAAGTTATTTTCTTGATCTGAGGTGGACATCACTCAACTCTACCCCATAAGTGGGGTATTGCATAGCTTCGTTAGTATAAGCCTATTGAACATGCTTAGTGTTAGGGGTGTAGGTTGGGAAGGTATTTTTTACTTGGGTGGATGGGATGCAAGATTTGATGGAGGCATTAGAGTTTGTTTTTGTTGTGGAGGGAGCATCAGTTGCTGATAATTCATATTTTGTTGCTTCCATTACTGGCCTTTTTGCCAATGAGGCTACCACTGATTTTGTTGAGTTGGCCATTGTAGATTGTAATTGGAACCTTGAAAGTTCTATTTTGGCCAAGGATTTTTTTGCTAGTTCCAATTTGGTTGAGGGTTTGGCCATTGAGGATTCTTCCACTAGTTTTGTTTTGTTGGCCAAGGCTAAGAGTTCCAAGCAAAAAAGCTCTGGTTGCCAATAGGAAAAGAGGAATTAAAGCTAAGGGGGTCTTGCGACATACCTTGTCTCTACTACCATGGCCTCCTTTGTGCTATATAAAAGAGCTATCCATCATATCCTTCAATGGGATAAAAATTAGGCTTCTCAACTTTATCCTACTAGATGTTGGCCACTCTTTTACATTTACAATTTTCTTTTCTTTGCTCGTAGCTTGGACAATATTCCGTGAGCATAGCCTCAACTTCCTCCTAATTTTTCTTAATGTGGAGAGTATCCAATTATGTTTCCAAATGACTTATTATATCCTCCATGTTGGATAACAGATTGCTCAACTCTACTTTTGAAATTCTAGTAGATGATTTACCAAGAACTGATGCTCTATTTTCTCTTGGCCTTTTTGTGAAGGTCTTGGAATAGTTTATGTAGATTTTCCAAATTTCTTCAAATTTCATTTGAGAGATGTATCCACCCCCAATAATATTGAGGGCATCAATACAATCTTCATTAACCCCTCTCAAAAATATTAACTTGATAGATTCTTTTGACAACTTGTTTAGGGGGTTTTTCTTTAGAGAAAATTGAAATCTTTCAACATAATATTCTAAAGGCTTGCCATCCTTTTGTGTCATTTGGAATACATCATCCTTCCTCCTATAAGGTCCTCCATTAGTCCTGATACTTCTCCAAAAATAGTGTCTTCATTGTGTCCCAATCAGGAACAACATCTTTACCTAATCCCATAAACCATCTCAAAGTTACATCTTTGAGAGTGGCAGGAAAAAGCTTTAACCTATGTGCATAAGAAGTATAATCATAACTTATGCATAAGACATCAAATTCAAAGAGGAATTTATTTGGGTCTTCAGTTATTAACCCATAGAAAATTGGAAAGGCCGAAGGAGGGATGTTCTTTAGCACTGCATCCCTTTGTTGGTTAGTAATAGGAAACCCAAATGTTGGTTGAGCATCATCATCATTTACTGCATCACCCATGGTGCGGTATGTTCCTTCTGTATGTGTACTAGAGGTTGGTGAAAATGAATTTTCTTCTTCAGTGGTACCTTTGCTCTAAGTACCCAGGTCACCAATTTCTACAATAGCTTCCTAGTGTGTGGAGGGAAGGAACCTACCCAAGTGATTTCTTTGCTTCTACATACATGAAATATGACTTTAATTCCAGTGGCCCTGCACAATGTTAGTATCTAAGTGTTGAAAAGGATGGTATCTAACAATCCTAATGCTTGAAAAGAAAAATATAAAAATAGGTTTGTGAAGATAGCACCATCCCAGACAAGGATGGAAAAAATGTAGAGTCTAATTAATGTGTTGTAAACTTGGTAAAATCTACTCAATTCAGAGGGTTAATTGGATAAACAATCCACTTCACATTGCTAAGACTACATTAAATCATCAACCAAGGTGTGTAAAATTATGATGGCACTGCACTATATATGCCTTCACAGACTCATGCTCACCTAAATTATCTTATGCAAAATTATTCAGACTATTCTACTTTGCTGGAATCTTACATAATAGCAAAAATAATAAAAGTAGTTACAAAACCTAATGGCTAAGAGTACCTATAGCATAGGCTGTAGGTGACTGCTAATAACAAGTAAGTACATAATCAATCCAAAACTATCCAAAATAATAGAATAATCAAATCTAATCTTCGGAGTACCAAGCTTCACTTATTTATACAATTGTTCATGAACAACTACTACTGTAATCAACCATAAGAACTATTCTAATTTACTTGCAATGTATTTATGAAACAATGAAAACATTATTAATAGGAATGCATAAATGAATAAGTAAGTAAATAAATTGAGGGCCAGTCCCTCAAGTGGCCAGCTCAGGGGACTGTCTCACTTAACTAGGAACCAAATCTAACTTAGATTCTTATGCATCCATGTAACATACAACTCCATCCATTGCATATCACTAGATATTCAAACAAAATCCTTCTTGTAGATTGTATTCAATAATTGCATTTTGATAGCATGTTTTTGGATAACTTAAAACTAGAAAATAACTAACTAGCTTTTCTACAAAATCATCCCCTGAATTTATATAAAAATGGGGAGAGAATTATTCAAACTACTAACTAACTACAACCATTAATCTCACACCTCTGAATGTTTACTTATTCAACTACTAACTAACTACAACCATTAATCCCACGCCTAGATATGAGGATATAAAATTAAGATTAGCTTATTCATTCTAACAGAAAAGGAAGTAGATACCTATTCAATAAAGAACTTAAATGAAACAACTTTCATGTGAAACAAATAAGTAAATGTTTAGAGTTCTAGAACAAGTATCCTCCTTCAGTATTTATTCCTTCCATGATGGTTCATGTCCAACTCCACAACTTCTGGCACTTTAGGCGGTTCGAACTTCACTGGTCTCCTATTTTGTTGCTTTGGTTCTTGCTATAAATTCTCTATTCTTGTTACCAGGTGCTAAGATGCAGAGAGGTTAATCCATACAACATAATATATATGACTAACCTTCATAATTAAACCATAGAATTCTATTTGTATGCATACATTCTCATATTTAAATCATGCAACACTATGAATATTATCACCATATTTCAATTCACAAACCAAGTTCAAAGTTGCAAGGTATGTTATCAAAGGATAACATATTATGGATTTTTTTGTCTGAAATATACTTAGAAAATATATCACAAGTGTTTGAAAGCATATGAAAAGTAATAGAAAAAACACTAATGACTAAGCCCATCAATGTTATGAAATAATTTTGATTGTGAAATGTTTGATGCAAATGAATGTATTGTTTTCAACTGACTACTATTGCAATGTATTAAGTTGGATGCAAGAATTGAATCAAGCCTCCTGAAGAGAGGGGAATTATCACTTAGGGAGAAGAATTTGGTCTGGTAACCTTTGATAAAGACCTAAACTGAGCTTTCACACATACACTTCTATTTTGGTCAAGTCAGGATAATAGTTGGGAAATAGTTTAAGTTACCTTTAGTTTTGCTTGTGGTTTATTTGTGAATGTTCTTTTTTAGAGGTTTACAATGTTGAGTCTCTTTGTGATGAGTAAGTTCTTCTTTACATGTTTCTATGTAATCGATAAGATATATATACATTCCATGTATAAATGTCGATTGATATGATTGTGTTAATATGTGTTTTAATATCAAAGTATGAGATATATATAGTATACAAGTATATACATATTATATATATATATATTAACATACGTGTATGTATCGACATAATGGAAATGTTCATACAGGTATAATAATATATAAATATATATGTATATATACGTATATATACATATACATTATTATATATGAAATATAAGGATACATATGTGTATTCATATATCGAATAATACAATTCTATTAGCTTGTGAATTATGTATATATAAAAATATGTATATGTATTTATATACTTATCTACATGTTGATTCGTGATTTATATAAATATATATATGTTATATACATTATATATTATAATGTTTTCTAAGTGACAAATTATCAATATAGTGCATATCATTCTAATAGCGCGCAACATATTAAACAATGGAAATATCACATAAGAGAGCTTGTCTTTGTGAAGTTGTAGAGGTTAGATTTCCTTTCAAGATAGACTAAATACATGTTTTGTTTGTGTCGTGATGTGCAAAAACACTCATCAATAGAATTAACACTAAAAGGAGAGAACATTTGGTTAAAGTTGGAGTACATAGGGTCTTTTTCTCTAGAAAGGTTTGAGAAAGTACTTAGATCCACCCAAAACTTGGGACCATTCTCTGAGTTAAGGTCTCCTACTATATCTAAGAGGAATAGATCAAGAGCAAGGTCTTCATCAGCTCCTCCTCAACTTCCTACAATAGTCCCAAATAAATCCCCTCTATTTGTCCTTCTTGTTGCACCTCCAATGTCTTGGTTACCCAATAACCCTTCTCCCATCTATTTTAATGCATATCATGACATGTCCAAGAACCCAAAAATTTTTTATTCAAAACTTCATGTTAATGATCCAAACAAGATTGTAGAGGAACACATCAGAGTTTTTGAAGAAACTCCCCACAATTAGAAAATCCAACATGAAGATGTGTATTGTTAGTTGTTTCAATATCCTTTGGGAGAAGAGAATTTTTTCTAGTTTATTTAGCTACCATCTAGATCAATCAATTCTTGGGATCGTATGAAAAATAATTTTTTGGACACATTCAATATTCCTATAGAACCTATAGATTTATACTGATAATTCTTGGAGGTGAAAAGAAAAGATAATGATTTGATCAACACCTTAAATAATAGGTTTCATAAGGCATTTACCTAGCTTCATGATCCATATCTCCTCAATGACCAAGTGGCAAGACAAGTGTATTATTCCACCTTATAATCTCACACCAGTGTTTTTCAGAAGGGTTAATCCTACACTCAACAAAATCACAAAAGAATATAAGGAAGTAGTTAAAGAAAATGAAGAATTAGGTTAGTCTGGAGTAGGGCCATTGAACCATATTGGCACCCCAGGTATGCTTCATGAAACTTACATAATTAATTAGGCCTTAGCCCATCACACACCTGTGTTTAGCCATGTTGCAGTGTCCACTAGTGTCATTGTTCTTCATCTAGGAGTTCCTATTTTTGAAGCTCCTCCCTCACATTTTCCTTATTTATTAGTTGTTGAAGCCATTAAAGCTAAGGAAGATAAAGAGAAGGATGATATTAGGGAACTTTTTGAACAAATGAATAAGCTCATCATTGAGGTAACTCATTAATGAAATTAGAATAATTATTTATAGAATAATCAAAGGAATTACTAGCCCAATTTTAATCAGAATCAAGGGAAAATCAAGGTTATCAAAGGTTGAACAAGGTATGGAATACTAGGCCTAATAAATGGGGATTTCTTGTGCCCTATATGTTCCTACTACATTGGATAATAGGCCCTATGAAGGATATATTTAGCTGAAGTTGTTATGTCAAATTGGTGAAGGTCACATAACACCAACCAACTTTCTGAGTTAAACTATCATGAGTTTCAAATTGCTGCCAACATATTCCAAAAGGAGGTACATAATTTAAAAAATAGAGAAACATCTAGCTCTTATGGGTAGGGCATTGTACCCTCCTCAACTTATTATTCTTCCATAGTCATGAATAGTTATCCTTTCCCTAGGAAAAAAGAAAATGAGCCTCAAGATTAGGAGTCTCTCAATATATTTTTTGATTTAGAATTGATTTGAAATGGAGAGGATGATGTACACACATTATAGAAATATAAAGGACCATACAACCTCCAGAGTAATAGGCTCAAAATACCATTTACTACCTCTACTTCTCAAAATAATCTTCAAGTGCCTCTAGATCTAGATGCTAGCAATAACCCAATTCCTCCAAAGGTTCCTACCCAATTTTTCATGAATGAGTGTTCCACAAAATAGAGATTGCATAGATACAACAATGAATTGTTGAGGAGTTGAAGAAAATTAAGGTAAGTCTCTATGTCCTTGAGTTTTTGAAAGTTCATGAATTGAGCAATTCTTTGTTTTAATTCAATTTAGGAATTTGTGAGACTCGAGACTTCATCCAATAATTCAATACCAAAATAATTTCAAGAAAAAGGGAAATGTATAGAGCTAAAGTTTCCCAAGTAGATACTTTGGTAAATATCGACAAAGAAAAGAGGGAATCCCCATCATTTTTGCTAACTTTACATATTTTTTGAAAAACCTTCATAATTGTTTGATACATTCAAGAGCATCAACAAACGTCGTGCCTCTTGTGGTGTGTAAATCCTCGGGCTTGAATCCCACTAAATCCACTAGGAATGTTAATCAACTTGATAAGACAAAGGTTAATGTGGTGGGAGAATTGAACCACATTCATATCTAGCCTACCTCTAACCCACGTATTTAGCACATGATTGACATTCAAGTGGTGGATATTCCTAACATGTATGGTATGCTATTAATTAGGGATTAGTCCAAAATGCTTAATGGTTATATGGCTATGGATTTCTCACATGTGTGGCTCCCCTAAAAAGGGATAGAAAATCAAATTAAAATAGAAAGGAAATATAGGATGAAGCATATGATCACATATTATAAACAAAATAATGAGATTATTTTCAAAAGTTGATCTTGGGGTATATGCTCCCGAGGTCTTTCGAATTGAGGAAATAATGGTGTTACATGATGTAAATGCTTCTATCAAGGATTTAAGTCAAATTCCTAATAGCATAGAAGTTTATGTTGAAATAGATGAGGATATTCCCTCTGATAAGGAGGGAGGAATATTTGAAGGATTTCAATATTTTATGTCTAAATGCATCACAAATTAATTGAGTCTAGGAAACAAAGCTAATGTTGAAGCTTTGTTGTTGCCATGTTGGTGTAGAATCCATAATGCATCTCATTTGGAATTTGAATGTTATTTGTGTTAGAATGTAGTGGAATAGGTTGAGGATCACCTTGATATCTCTAGTATGGTAAAAGAATGTATGTTCAAGAACCCTTGTCAGTTGAATGACCCAATAAGGAGGGATGTATAAGTTGTAAAATTGCACCTAAAAAGAAGAAGATGCATCCTAATAGTAAAAATGACATCAGGATTTGGACACTCTAGTTCTATGGTTCAAGATCCTAACAAGGTGCTAGAGCTAGTTTTGAGCTAATTAGTACCAATGGGAATTATTCATAGCATATAAATTACAATTCTACTACACCAATAATATTGTGCAATATGAGGCATTAGTGCATGGAATTCTGATGGCTATTTGCAAAAAGGCTAAGGTATTACAAGTTTTGGTGATTCTGAATTAGTGTTAAAGAAAGTGCATTAAAAGTACTCTTGTCATGATAAGAGGTTGGGAAGCTATCACCATCGAGTATGAGATTTGATCAAGAGTTTCAATGCTTTTAATATTTAGTTGATTTGTCGGTGTAAAAATCATGCTACCAATGTATTGGCAAAAGTAGCGAGTACACTACAACCACTATCATTATTTGGCTTGAAGAGGTTTGAATAGTTGAGCTCACTCCTACGCTTGCTGTAACAGATAATGTTACTAATTTTCAAATGTTTGAGGATGAAAAGCATATATTAGATTTTATTACTAGATTAGATGTGTTTGCAGCTCAGATTTTAGATGAAGGTAAACCTGATGAAGTGGAGATAGATCTTGAGGGAGTGATTAATTTGAATACTAATAAAATACCTTGAGGGATGGTCTAGTTGGAGTGTATTTTAAATTTGGATTAGTTAAGATGTAGGGATCAACATTTAGAATTTGTAGGTGGGTGATCCCACAATATTGGTTTACAATTTTTGGCCAAGCTAGACATTGAACTGATTTTTTAAAACTAAATCTTTACTTTTGGGCACCTATAACTGCTAAACCATGAGGAATCTGAAGATGATGCGAACTAGTGATTTGTGACATTTTGTCTGTAGATTCTAAATATATATATTTTTTATTTTTATTTATTTAGATTGCATTTTTTTCCATCTCCTTTAAAAACTAGCTTTTATTAGTAAACACCATTTTTAAGGAGTTATGCTCACCGTATACAACATAAAAAATTTTCTATGAAGGATAAAATTCTATTTTTTTTAAATTTATATTTGTAACTATGATATCTAACAAGTTCATTTGGTTTCATAGTGTTTTATTGAATATGTTTTCCTTAATCAAGTATTGAAGTCAAACCAATTACAATTGAGACATAGGCATACCGTATACAACATAACTTTTTTTGTATGTATCGAAATTCAATTTTTTTTAACTAGATCAAGGATATCAATACCTAGCTTGAACATATTTTTTAGAGTTTTAGTTTGATAATCTACTATTTTTTCCATTTGTGCAGAACAAAAAGCTTGATTTTCGATGAAAACCTATGTTTAATTAAATTAAAAATATATATAATAAAACCAAAACATATTAAAATTATATTTGATGGATAGCTCATTTCGAGGACTACCATCATCTAGTTGGGTTTGTGAAGTATCCTCCATTTTCATCCTCAAACCAAGCTTCAAAGGGCAAAATCTTATAGAGATTTGGTAGAAGAGGGGGAGAAGGGGGAAAAGGGGGGTTTTAGTAAACTAGGAGGTTCACTAGAACCCCCCTTCTAACAAACCCCCTTTAAATTTAATTAAAAAATAAAACCCATTAAAGGGGGGTTTGCTAGAGGGGGGGTTCGCTAGTGTTTTGCATCCAAAAATGATTTTTTCCTTCCTGAACGAAATTGTAAACCAGTTTTGTGGGTTTACCTAGGTGGTAAATGTGATACCTATAATATGGGCACAATTGAAGAAGAAAAGAATATCCCTCTTGGAAAGGTTTTTACTCCAGAAGAGAAAGAAGGGATATTCAAGGCCTTCCATCTATACTATGACATAATAGCTTGGAGTTATGAAGATCTTAAGACATATGATACCTCTATCATCATGCATACTATCCCTCTTATGCTTGAAGTCAAGAATTTGTTACAGTGATAGCGACTTGTTAATACAATATTGGAGCAACTAATTTAAAAGGAATTCTAGAAACTACTATCAACAAGGATAAGTTTTCCTATGAGGAACTCAGTATGGGTGGCTAATTTGGTTCTAGTTAGGAAAAAGAATGGTGAAATTCAGCTATGTGTTGATTTTCACAATCTCAATTGTGCTTCTGAAAAATATAATTATCCTTTACCATCATTAGATGAAATGTTATATATTGCTAATAGATAATAGATGATGTATTTCTTAGATGGATACTCAGGGTACAATCAAGTAATGGTAGCGCATGAAGATAGATTGAAAATGGCTTTCACTATGAAGTGGGGAGCATTTACAAATCTAAGGATGTTGTTTGAATTGATCAATGCTAGGGAAAACTTCCAATGAGACATGTATATTGCATTAAAATAACTATTTGTTAAGTTCATAATAATTTTTATGGATGATTTGATGGTGTTCTCCAAATGAAGAGAAACTCATATTTCAGATTTGTGCAGTGTTTCACTTAATCCCAAAATTAATATTTTTAGAGTCATTGAGGATAAGATTTTAGGTCATATTATCTTTGAAAAGGTAATTTCTATTGACCTTGAATGAGTGCAGGCCATCTTGAAGATTTAGCCTCCAACAAGTAAGATGGAACTCAAGTAATATTTTGGAAAGATCAATTTTGTTTGAAAATTTATCATAGGTTTTGCAAAGATTGTAAGACTCTCAAATGCTATGCTAAAACAGGAAGTAAAAATTGAGTGGACCCCTGAAGCCAAGAGAGATTTCAAGGAAATAAAGTAGGCCATTGTTGATGCTCTGATGTTAGTAATTCTTGATTATTCCAAGACATTCCATATTTATTCCTTTTCATTAGAGTATACATGTGTCATGATTCTTACACAAAATAAAGAACTAGGTGATGAGTGTCCAACAACTTTCATAAGTACACCTTTAAAGGATGTCAAACTAAGGTATACAAACATATAAAAATAGGCTTATGCCTTGGTGAGAGTGGTTAATAAATTCAAGCATTATATTATAAGAATTAAAGTGTATGTGATAGTTCCAGATTAAGTTGTTAAGATATTGCTTATGCAGAATGAATTGGGTGAACATAGAGGAAAATGGGTTACCATGTTACAAGAATTTGATCAAGAAATTCAACCTATGAAGTTGGTATGTAGCCAAGCCTTAACACATGGCATGAGTGAGGCTGATCCATTTCTTGTAGTGCATCAATACAATCTTGAAGATGTCTCTCTTGATGAGTGGTATAATAATATTACCTTATATTTGCTTCATCAACGTTGCCCACCTCATTTGAATGTCATTCAAAGACATATTTATGATTGAAGAGTAAAAATTTCATGCTCAAGGGATTAGTGTTGTATAAGAGAAATCACAAGGGTATTTATTTGAGGTGCATAAGTAAACAAGAGGCATCTAACATGTTAAATTATTTTCATATCAAATTTGGGATAGGTTATGGTTTATGAGATGCTACTACACAAAATTATGAGGGTATGATATTATTGGCCAACCTTATTTCATGACACACACCTACATGTATGTGCATGCCACTCTTTTCCGACAACTACAAGTAAAGAGAGGTATGTTTCTATGCTGCTCAAGCCTATGGTAGAGGTATGTCCCTTCACATAGTGGGGGCTCAATTTATTGTTATGATCAATCCTCCTTTTGTAGGCCACAAATATATTCTAACCACTACTGATTATTACACTAGATAGAAAAAAGTTGTAGCATGTAAGAATTGTATTGCTAAGGTAGTAATTAAATTTCTTGAAGATCATATAATTACTCATTTTGGTTGTCCATTTGCATTGGTTTGTGATAATTGTCCTACATTTTCATCATTGAATTTTTCTAATGGGGCATTTGATTATGGGATTGTTTTAATTTTTTATCCAATTATTATCCCTAGGGTAATGGTTTAGCTAAATCCATTAACACAAATCTTTTAATTGTTGTCCATAAATTTCTAGATAAGAAACCTAAAGACTATCATACCTAGTTGAGATACCATTTGGATAGATTTTACACATAATAAATCTTTCTTGGGGACTTCACCTTACCATTTGGTATATGGTTTGGAACCTTTTTTCCTATTAAACTTGAAAATCCCCACCCTAGAGTTTATCAATGAGTATTATGACGAATGGGATAAGTTAGAATCTCACCTTGCTCAACTTCTCCATTTTGAAGAGAAACATGATTTCACTATTGAAAATTTTGCTAAGCATCAAGGTGTGGTTAAGCATTGGTTTGATTGTCGTGCCTAGGTGATGTCATTTCAAATTTTTGATTTGGTTATTAATTGGGACAAAGCTCTTGAGAAAAATGGAAAACACGTAAATTTTGATAAGTTGCGGCTTGATCTATTTCAATTTTTAGGAATAACAGTTACAAATTTGTTTTAGGGTTATAACCAAAGGAAGCTACTACTCCCTGAAAAGGTTTTAGGGTAACTCACAAGGAAGTTACAACTCCCTATAGAATTTGTTTTAGGGCTACAACCCAAGGAAGCAACTACTCCTTGATCTGAGAACAAAATCAGAAAAGATTACAGAATGAGTCTTTCTACTATTTGAACTTGACAATGAATCTCAATCCTTTTGATGATTGTAATCTTTATTTTTCCCTTCTCTTTTTGATGATTACAATTTTGCTTTGAATTCTACAACTTCTTCAAATGTCTTCTCTACAACTTATTGGCTCACTACTTTTAGCCTTTAAGAAGCTTTTCCTTTGGCTCACTATCTCCAACAAGTAGCTAGGCACACTCTTCACTTCTTTTTTGTCTCAGAGATATGATCAAATTATATCTAGATATGATCTACTAATTCTACTCTTTCTCTTTTAGTCACTTACATAAACATCATAATACATTACACATCCTCGATGAAACCCATGACCTAGATCAACTAGGTTTACAATATATACAAGATATTACATTGATTTACATTACATATGTTGACCTACAACAAAGAATATTACAATTACAAGCTGGAAAAAGATGAACAACAACATGAAACATGTAGAGGGAAAGACCCAAAACAAACTACACACAACACCAAGAAGAGGAACATGCCTTGTGAAATTAAACAAATGCTTAACCTAGTCTTAAAAATTCTTCACAACATTGATCTTCAATGATCAACATCCACACACTCCACAAATTCAAATTAGGTTGGCCTTAAGCAAGAAAATATGAAACTTGTAACATGCCGACCATTACAACATTGACGATGCACATGAAAGATTAATCATTACTTGCGCTTCACCTAGATTAGTCATCATGACCCATACAACATCTTCAAACACTCCTTGAAATCTATTCAACCTTGATCTTGTGGCACACACCTTCAACATACCTCAGCCAGTCATGCAAAAGCATAACCGAATAATACCTTCATTCTAGACCACAACTTGTTCTAGAGAAAACAAAAACCAGTCACCAGAGAATGAAACTAGCCACTAGATAATGCAGTCATGTACTCTATCACTTCAAAATTTCACTGCAGAAGGACTAATGATATGAAACTATGGATATAGCACCTTCACAACATCACAAATTTAAATTTTGATCCACACAACCATATCTACAAATGTAGAGGAATACATAATAAAACTTTGTACCTTTGTGAGCATCCTCACAAAAACAACATAGACTTGAAACTGTCACAAACACAAACACCTTTCCGATATTCTAAACAACATGAAACTTGGATCACACATGCTCTAACAAAATATGAATCTATATTCCAGACTGTAGGAGCACAAAATCAACAACAAAGAAATGTGGAGCATCTCTTCGAGACTCTAGAAACCAAACAACTAGACTGCAACACTAACAACCAAGCTACAAGAACCTCAAACATAATTTTGACATCAATGACAACTAAACTCACACTTTTGACATCAATAAAAACCAGATTGCAACATCTCCCCCTTTGGTATTGATGACAAAATCAATATGTCATGTACTCTTCTCCCTCTTTGACATCAAGGACAAAGGGCAACTTTGTCTTTTCCTTTCAAGCACAATTTCTCTTCTTGAAACTCTCCCCCTTTGATGTACATTCTCTCCTTCTTGAAAAAACTTATAGGCTCCCCCTATTAGCAACAATGACTACCCACTCCCCCTGAGAGGTAGCCATTGTCAGTCTAGGAATAAGGATATGACATAAAGTACTACCCTTGGATAGATGCACCAACTATGCATCTATCAAGAAGGAGGGGGAATTACCCCTAACTTCTATTGGAGATACTCAAATGTATCCTTTGTAATCGCCTTTGTGAAAATATATGTAATTTGATACTTTGTAGAAACATACTCCAACTTGACTTCTTTATATAAAATCTTCTCTCTCAGAAAGTGATAAAGATTGATATATGCTTGGTTCTAGAATGCACCACTAGATTCTTAGAAATATTGATAGCACTTATGTTGTCACACAAAATAGGAATAGGCTCATCATACTATATTTTGATATCCTTTAGTTTTTGCTCCATCCACAACACTTGTGTACAACATGATGCTACTGCAATATACTCTTCTTTTGCAGTGGACAAGGATATTGAATCTTGCTTCTTACTATGCCATGAAACCAATCTGCTTCCTAAAAAGAAAGCACCACCACTTGTACTTCTTCTATCATCTACACAACCAACCCAGTCAGTATCAATGTAAGCACTTAGATCAAAGTCATTACCTTTTGGATACCATAAGCCATAATCCAGTGTACTCTTTAAGTATCTAACGATTATTTTGACAAATTTCACATGAGTTTATTTAGGATTAGCTTGAAATCTTACTACTAAACACACTACATCCATGATATTAGGTCTTGAAGTAGTTAAATACAATATAATTCCAATGATAGATTTATATAGCTTTTGTTAAACTAAGGGAGACTCATCATCTTTGCTTAAATGACAACCAATAACCATGGGAGTACTAACTGGTTTATAATCCTCCATGCCAAACTTCTTCAACATTTCTTTGACATACTTTCCTTAAGAAATAAATATACCATCATTTAGCTAAGAAATTTTAAGACCAAGAAAGAAAGATAACTCACCAATCATATACATCTCAAATTCCTTCAACATTTCTTTAGAAAAATTCTTGCACATCTCATCATTACCACCAAAGATTATGTCATCAACATATACAACAACTATCAAATTTATTTCATCCTCGATCTTGAAGTAAAGGTTACTATTTGTGGTACCTTTCTTGAATCCTTTTTGAAACAAGTACTTATCCAACCTTGCATACCAAGCTCTAGGAGCTTTCTTCAGACCATACAATTCCTTTTTGAGCTTGCATATCATGTTTGGTTCTTCTAGTAATTAAAATCCATCAGGTTTGTCTATGTAAACTTCTTTCAAAGGATGAGCTTCACAAGAAATGGGGTCTACCTCCAAAGACTACATCTAATGCCCCTATAGAGGGTTCTAAAGATAAATTTCTTCCTCTAAGATCCATTCAAGAGCAAGGAGATCGGTTAGATCCTCTTTGGTTGCTGCATCTACTCCGTAGCCCTCTATATAGAGAACTATGTAGACTCTTTGTGTTGCACATAGTCCTTTGAATTTTGGTGCTATTTTGAATAGTATTGTTAAATTCAGTTTGCTAAATGATACAATAGAGTTACATCCGTACGTTCCTTAAAAATACAAGAAGAAAATTAAACAGGTGCTCAAGAAAACCATTTCTTTCATTGATATTGTTGATAAAGCTCCAGAAATCCTAGCCTAGGCTTTAAGGTAGAGAAGAGAAGATGCAATCAAGGTTGATGATGAATTGAGACAATAGGAAATTGACAAGGTTGGGGTCTTGGTCTCCCAAGAAGAAAAAGAAAATATAGTCCAAAAGCAGGAAAAGGCACTCCAGACAAAGAGAAGAATAGATCTTCTAATGAGTATGAATGATGATATCAAAAGGAAGATTCAGTCAGAGACTAAAGAACTTATAAAGAAGATAATTGATGAAATGCAAACTAAAGTTGAAGCGGTTGTACAGGTGCCTTTAGAAGAGCATGAAATTGCTAATAAGCCCCCTTCGAATGATACAAATGTGCAAGTTATCTCTGACCAACATAAAGAATAGGTTGTTTCTGGTTAGCAAGAAGGAGAAGGTGTCTCTAGTATACATGAAGAGAAATATGTCTTCGGTATGTAGATGGAAAGGAGAAGGAGAAGGGAGAAGAAAAGGAGGAGAAAGAAAAGGAGAAGGAGAAGAAGAAGGATGGCGAAGAAGAGAGTTTAGAGAAGACATATTCCTCTATGGTAGATTCAATGAAGGAGTTTTTGGCTCAGGAAATGTAGATACAACCAGTGGTAGCTCCTCAATTGATGCATATTCCCTACTTTTAATGGACAAGTAATTTTTTATGAAATGTCTCCCCTACACAAGATAAAAGTTGGAGATGTAATCCACTCTACTACTAGATAAGAACTGCTACAACAACAAGTGAAGAGTGTTGGAGTGTTAGAAGAAGCCATGAAGTTGTTGGAAGAGAATTTTTTGGAAGCCAAAAGAGATACATCTTTATCTCCTACATAATAGATGAAGAAATTAATGAAGTATTTTGAGACTTTCTCATCTCATCTAGAGAAGCAGGCTAAAAAGAAGTTGAATGAAAAGAGATTGAGTGATTCCTCTGGGAAGTGTGGAGATGCATTGACCAAGTTACAATCATGTATAGAGGATATTTAGAAAAGCTTGGAGGAAGCTAGAGTGTTATATGTTTTTTGTTTGAAATGGCTAGCAACAACTAAGAGCGTTAAGGATCGAATAAGTGCAATCGAAATGAAAATCATTAATATGGTTGCAACATATGATCCATTACAAGATAGTGATGGCGCTAGGTGATCCCACAATATTGGTTTATAATTTTTGGCCAAACTAGACATTGAATTAATTTTTTTAAAATAAAATCTTCACTTTCAAAAACTTATAGCTGCTAAACCATGAGGAATTTGAAGATGATAAAAACTAGTGATTTGTAACATTTTATCTGTGTAATGCTGAAGAATTGCACCTATAGGAAATTCCACATTTTTGCACTTTTTCCTAGCATTTATGACACCTTAGAGCATTACTGATAAAAATCCCATAAGTAAAAATTTTGCAATCTCGACCCCATGTGGACTAGTGGTAGAGAAACAAAAGCCTAATGACATGTTTCCCAAAAATATAGACCTTGGATGCCTACGTGACACACAGACATTTGCATGATGCGCTAGAATCCTGACAGTTTTATGAGTTTGAAATGGGGAATCTGGAATCTTGACTCTCTCGACACGTGTCGTAGTAGTTAGAATTTAGATGTAATGACTCTTTTCCACCCTTGCATGCATGAAAAATCCCTCTTTTTCTCTCATTTGGGGGTTCAAGTCATCTTCAATCAAGCTCTCTTCAAGTCCTTGAGTTATCTTCATTCTTGATAGTATCACTCTCACAAGCAAAGCCATGCCAGGCTGAGGTCCTTCTAGCAACTACTGCTCCCAAGTAAGCACTCAATAGTACATCTATGTGCTCCAAAGAGGGTCTAGGCCCGTGGGTAATGCTCTCTCTTCCTTACTCTTTTCAATCTATTTATTCATTTACTACTTAGTGGTGCAGGTTCTACTCCTGACGCGAGTTTTTCTTTCACCACACACTTTGTCCTTTTTATTTACACTCCTTTCCAACTTGGCTGTTCGTGGAGGTGGGAACACTGAAATGGGGGTCTAATTGAGGCAAACCCCTATATAGCCCTAACCTTTTCCCCTCGTTCTTCAATGTGCAGGTTACAAAGAAAAGCTTGGAGTGAAGAATCAAACATCCACTTGAAGACAAGTTTTCTCCAAGCTCTCCTTGTGCTTTTCTTAAAGTCTTTGTTCCTTGTTTGATCATTTTTTTATTAGATCTTAGGCTTGAGTTAAGAAGTGAAACCCTGTTCTTCCCATTTTAGCTCTTGAGAACTTTGTTGCTTAGGACACTAGTGTGCCATTTGGATGACAACACAGGATGTTGGCATCCTAAATCTGCACTTTCGTCCTTTTGCTGAGAGCTCCTCTTTCTGAGGTAGAGATCCAGAAGTTTCACTCTCTTAGGACCTAAAGTAGTCTTCTTTGAAATATAACTTGTGTACATTTCTTTATCACTTCTTTGATCCACTTACATTGAGGTGGATAAGGGAAGTTCATTCCCCGGTGATCTCTTGAGAACGAAGAGACCCACGTGTAGCGAATCCCTCTTATATCACATTTTGGTGAACTCAATGTGAAAATGTCAGATCTATCTCTACAATGTTTCCATGTCTACGATAACACCTTTTTTAAGGAATATTTTGATATGTTGGATGATTCTCTAGATGAATTCTTAGAAGAATTCTCCCCTACCTATAAATATCTTGAGAAAACTTCCTCTTCGCAAGATGGAGAGTCAGTAAATGTAGTTGTGGTCTTTGCAACTCCTTCGAGTCCTAAGAAACCCATCATTTATTTGATCCCAACCAACTCGTATTCTAGGGAGGATTGTTCTATCTATGGGATTTCATGTCATAGTGATTCATTGAACTTATACTCAAGGTTCATAAAAGCTATGGACTCGACTTCCTATAATGTTGTTGGGCACACATATAATAAAAGAAGAAACAAACAAAACTTGTATCAACAACCTTCTATTCCTACGTCTCAACCCACTCAAGTTCCTACTTCTTTATTGCCTTCTCAACCAAGCCTTCCTTCAACCCCTAAACCTGGGATCAAGGCACTAAGTGATTATGATCTTGTCGAGCAACTTCGTATTACTCCAGCTACGATCTCACTTTGGGACTTGCTTCAAATTGCTCTAGTTTACCAAGAGATGCTTCAAGAAGCCTTACAAAAGATCCTCTTTCCTGCCTCTGCTAGGCCTATGGATGTTAATGCGTCATTGGCTCATATTCGAGTGGATTCATCGAATATTATGTTCCATCCACAAGAACTTCCACCTCCGGATGTGCAGAAACAAGTAGACCCTTTGATGATTATAATTAATGTTAATAATATTGGTATCAGGCATACTCTCATTGATACCGGTTCGACCTTGTCTACGGTATCAACCTACTACCTAAGATTGAGGTTGTTTCATCTTCTTTAGCAACTTCTTCCTTGTATATTCATGGGTTCGATAACGCTAGTCGTCAAGCTTTGGGTACGATAGTACTACCTTTGCAGCTAGGCCTCGTTACCTTGCCTACTTTGGTTTATGTGATGCTTGGTCCCTTACCTTACAATATTCTTTTGGGGAGACCCTAGATTCATGCTATGGGTGTCGTAACTTCTACTTTACACTGTTCCTTAAAGTTTGTCGCAAATAACCGGGTGCTCATGGTTAAAGCTGATCCAAAATTTGTTCACCTTTATGAGGTAGTAGCTTTCAGTCATGCTTCAGTAGTCTCCACTCTTAAGAATTGTATTCCATCCTTAACCGCTGATGCTATGGCATGTTCCTCTATGATACCCTCCATGGAGATTGTCCTTGAAGTGAATGTTGTTAGAGATGAACCACCTAAAGCAGAAATCCCCAAGTCTTCCCCTTCTTCTACTTCTTCTTCTCAGTTGAATGCTTTCTTTGGTAATGATTGGGGCTCCTTAGAGTTCTTTAAATTCTTCATTGCAGAATACAAAGCAAGCCCCTCTCATATAGAGTTTTTGAATGCCTCTGATGTAAGGGTGGACAATGTTCCCATTAAGGAAGAGAAGTGTGATTCTATCCAAGAGACCAGTCCTTCCTTTATTGAGGAGAGTAGTTCCACTCCTACGAAGGAGGTTAATGTTTGTGAACCAAACAAAGAAGGTGGAAGTGCTCTTATGGATGTGTTCGATGTTCATTGGTGGAATGAAACCCTCTACGTAGAGCTACCACCTCCCAAAGTTTTGCAAACCCTTTATGGTTTTTGGTATGAACACGCTTCTTGGTATGGCTATGGGTAGAAAGGCCTAGGGCGTATCGAGCAAGGAATCCAAGTCTCTATCTAGTTTAAGCCGTGAAAACATAATCTAGGTTTGGGATGCTCTATTGAACAATCTAAGCAGAAACCTTGGTGGAGTATTAACATGGTTTCAGTCGAACCACTAAGTTTGGTCCATCTTGAATTGATGGAGGATAGGGGGTAGACCAAGAAAATCCCTTTAGATGAATCACTTGAGGAATTCCTAGGTGCCTACTTCCTGTTACCTCCCTTTCATCACAAGAGATGATTCCTATATCACTTGCATAAACAAGCATACTTTGGAGAATTTGTCTCGAGTATTGATGAGGACCCTCTATCCAATGTTGGTGATGATGTTTCGATATCGCATCCTAAATATTGTAGTTCTCTCCTTGCAGGAGATACTACTGAAATCTCTATGGATCCTAAGTCCTCTAAAAAAGTAATTAAGATTGGGAAATGTCTCTCTTCAGAAGAAGTGGATGAACATTCCAATCTCTTATGCTCCCATCATGATATCTTTGCTTGGACATATGAGGATATTCTTGGTATTGATGAATCTATAGTTGTTCATAATATCATCCTATGTCTTGGTGTGGTGTAGTCATGGTAGGAGGGTCCTCAAAGAGAATAGTTTAGACTGTGCAACAAGAGCGACACAATAGAAGCCACTCGGAATATGGAGGCAAATGCATATTTGAACATTCTTATTATCAAAAATTTCAATTACAAACAACCAGCAACATCCGGGTTTACAGATTGGGCTCATAGGCCTAATACAACATGCTCAAAATACAATATTCCTACATGCTCCTTAATGCGAGCTGACATCTTACAGATCTAATCCCATATTCATTCTAATTTGCTATCTTAATGATCTATTACTATTATTTATATCACATCTGAGATCTAGAATCATCCACGTCGACCAAAGATCATTACAATCTCCGATGAAGGAAACATAACATGCATGAAATAGGTCAGCCTTAAATTCAAATTTCTCCTCGGTAGGTGCATAAGATGAAGTGTGGACCTAAATTAAGGTTAGAGACACCCCATGAAATAATTCAAAACACCTCACAAGGATCCACAAGTTACGAGAAGGATCCACAAGAGATCAAATTAACGATTAGGCTCAAAATTGCTTCGGTGCTTTGTTCTAGAAACTATCACTTAATCCGAAAGTGATAACTTGCCGAAAAAAGATCCAATCATGCTGAAATCTTGGAATAAGGCAAATGAACATGTCCATAATGAAAACACAGATCCATAGGGTCTAGTGAGAAAATATGATGAAATACCAAATTTTCCAACTTGAACTGAACAATAACTAAACAAGAACAAAACTAAAATGAAAATATTTTTGGTTGATGCAAGATTGCAAAGAACCAAGGATGCTCCTGCATCAGACATCTGGGGTTATTTGAAAAGTGAGTCCCTCACTTTGCTGGGGCTAAAGGAAAACCAATATGGTCTACCTAAGCTTGATAAGTCCAAGAAGAATCCTCCACTGGTCTACCTTTCCACTTCACAAGATATTCTTTGTACTGTATTCCATGCATTTTCCTCCCATCTCTGATATCCAAAATCTATTCTACCTCATTTGATTGTTGTTTAGGAAGCTGTTTTTCCAATTTTGCTTTACTGTCTTCACTGAATTCTAATTCATGGTACTGATGTAGATCTACAATGTTGAATATAGGTGATATACTCATGCCATCCAATAACTTTACTTCATATACATTTCCTGAATCAAATTTCTTCAAAATATTATAGGGTCCAAACTTCCTCATCTTGAGCTTATTGTATGTGCCAACTGGAAATATTTCCTTCCTCAAATACACCGTCACTTCAGCTCCAACTTCTAACTCCTTATGTCTCCTCTTTTCATTTGCTCGCTCCTTATAGTTCTAGTTCATATCTTCCAGTTGCTGCTTTACTTGAGTATACACTTTCTTCATATGTTCTACAAATTCCTCTACTTCTGCACTCATTTGATCTTCCTTGCTGATGTCTTGCAAATCTGATATACCTCTAGGATGAACTCCAGTAAAAATCTCAAAAGGTGTCTTTCTGGTACTCCTATTCACTAAATTATTATAAGCAAAATCTGCTTGTGCAAGGACTAAATCCCAAATTCTGGTCTTCTCCACAACCAAACATCTCAACAAATTCCCCAAACTCTTGTTTACTACCTCTGTCTATCCATTAGTCTGTGGGTGAAAATTAGAACTAAACTTTAAACCTGTCTTTATCTTCTTCGAAAGTGTCCTTCAAAAGTAACCAACAAACTTTGTATCTCTGTCTGAAACAATACTCCTAGGTAATCCATGCAATCTAACTACTTCCTTGAAAAAAAGTTTGCTACATGTACTGCATTTGTTATCTTCTTGCAAGGTATGGAATGTGCCATTTTAGAAAATCTATCCACTACCACAAATATAGAATCATTACCTCTCTGTGTCTTCGAAAAACCAAGTATGAAATCCATTTTGATATCCTCCCAAGGTCTCTTCAGAACTGTCAAAGGCTTATACAATCCAACATTCTAACTACTCCCTTTTGCAACTCGACAAACTCTACAACTCTACATAAATTTCCTAACATCCTTATGAATTTGTGGCCAAAAGTAATTTTCACTTACCAATGCTATTGTCTTATCAATTCCAAAGTGTCGTGTCAATCCTCCACTATGTTTTTCTTTCACCAAGCTATCCCTCTGAACAACATATCCTCTTGAATGAATTAATCCAACCACTGAATACTATCCTCCAAGACTGGTTCTTTACAAGCTCTCCAAGGTTCTTCAAAATCGAGGTCTTCCTCATACAAGTTCTTCAATTCATCAAAGCCTAATACCTCCACTCTCATCTATGCCAGTAAATTCCTTCTCCTACTCAAATCATCAATGACTCTATTCAAGTTTCCAATCCTATGTTTCAAAACAAAAGTATAACTTTTCAAGAATTCCACCCATCTCATGTGTCTTTGATTCAACTTACCTTGACTATTCAAATATTACAATGCTTGATGATCTGTATACAACACAAACTCCTTAGGAAACAAGTAATGTCTCCACTTCTTCAAGGCTTGAACTATGGCATAAAAATCCTGGTCATACACTGAATACCTTTTCCTAGCATCGTTCAATTTCTCACTGAAATAAGCTATTGGTCTTCCTTCTTGACTCAATACTGCTCCAATTGCATTTCCACTTGCATCATAGTCTACTTGAAATACCTTATTAATGTCTGGTAAAACCAGCATAGGTTGCTCAGTCACCTTCTATTTCAACAACTCAAAACTTCTGTCTACTCCAGAGTCCACCTAAAATCTTTTTTATCTCCTCTCATTGTTTTTGTCATAGGATTGCAAATAGAACTAAAATTCCTAACGAAATTTTGGTAGAAACTAGCCAATCCATGAAATGATCTTACATCTCCAATGCTTTCCGGTGTAGTCCATTCAACAATTTCTCTTACCTTCTCAGGATCCATCTCCAATCCATTAGTAGATATCACAAATCCAAGATATACCAATTCTTCCTTCATGAAACTACACTTCTTAATGTTTATCAACAACTGCTCTTCTCTCAACCTCTACAAAACTTATCTTATATGCAACAAATATTCTTCTCTAGTGTTACTAAAAATCAAGATGTCATCCAAATAGACAATCACAAACTTACCCAATAATTTCTTCAATACGTCATTCATCAACCTCATGAAAGTATTCAGTGCATTAGTTAGTCCAAAAGGCATCACCAACCACTCATACAATCCCTCATTTGTCTTGAATGTTGTCTTCCACTCATCCCTTTCTCTGATTTTGATCTGATGATATCCACTCTTCAAATCTATCTTTGTAAAGTATTTTTCTCCACTCAAACAATCCATAATTTCATCCATTCGAGGCAAAGTAAATCTATATTTCACTGTGATTTTGTTTATGGCTCTAAATTCTGTACACATCCTCCATTATCCATCCTTCTTAGGTGCTAGCACAAGAGGTATTGCACAAGGACTTAAGCTTTCTCTGATCAAACCCTTCCTCAACAACTATTGCACTTGTCTATTCAACTCTTCATTCTCTGTCGGTGTCATCTGATGTGCTACTTTATTAGGAAAACTAGCTCTAGGAATCAAATCCATGAAATGAATAATACTCCTCACAGGTGGCAATCCATCAGGTACATTATCCGAAATGATAGCTTCATATTCTTCTAGCAACTCCTTTATCTCCTCTGGTTGTTCTTCTACGTGCTGCAAGTCTCCAACCTTCTTAGGAACCGAGGCATAACACATGTTCTCATGTCTCAGTCCATCCAAAAATATCCTTCCATCAACCAAATAAATTCTAGCACTCGTGCAAACCTCAACTTTAGGAACATCCTCCAAGGGAAACAAAGTCTGCTTCATCCCATTAACAACAATGGTATATGTGTTCTTCTTTCCATCATGAATAACTTGTCTATCATACGACCAAGGCCTTCCGAATAAAACATGGCATACATCCATAGGCATGGTATCACACAAAACTTCATCATGATAATTTCCTATCTTTAGTTTCACCAAACATTGTTCACTTACCAGTATCTTATGCTCATCTTGAATCCATGCTATCTGATAGGGCTTTGAGTGTTTCAATCTTTCTAGCTTCAATTTGGTCACCATTTCTTCAAAAACTAGGTTCTTGGAGCTTGCACTGTCAATAATCACTCTGCAACATTTACTAGCTACCTTGCATCTAGTTCAAAACAAACTATTTCTCTACAATGGTTCCTGCTACATCTCACTTTGACACAATACTCTTCTATTCACTAACACTTCTCCTTCTTCCAGTTTATTAGATGATCTAACATGATCATCCTCAGCAAAGTTTGTTGTATTGTTCTCTGTCTTTCTGCTTGAATGCCCTTGATTACATTCAAATGCTCTATGTCCTTCTCCACCACACTTAAAAAAAGTTCCCCTGAATACTCTTTTCTCCTGTCCTCTATCACCTTTCCTATAACCCTCATTCTGGTAGTCACCATATCCTCCTCTTCAATAAGAGTTCCCATCATCTCTACAGTACAGATTATCATTCTTACTGAATTCCTTATCTTTATTTTGATCTGCAAAATATCCTCTTCCTCCACTAGTAAAAATTCTTCCTCTTTGGAATCTTCCATCTCTTCCTCTCTGTCTCTGCTCATGTCTTTTATTCAGCTTCTCTTATGCTTTTAGGGCACAATGATATGCATCCTCCACACTCAATAACTTAATCAAATTGATCTCATCCTATATAGACGGCTTCAAGCCATTCACATATCTGGCTACTTGCTCGGTCTCATCTTTTGAATGTCCGGATCTAATATTCAAATTTTAGAACTCCTTAGTATATTCTATCACACTTGACTCCTTCTGCTTCAAATTTTGCAACTTTAAAAAAAAATGGATATGATAGTCTGTAGGCATAAACTTTGTCTTTAACTTATCACCATCCGATCCCATGATTTTATCTTCTCCTTTCCTCTTCTTTTCCCATATGTATGCAAATGTTCCCACCAAAGGGATGCATGTCCTTTCAACTTTGTAGAAGAAAATTTCACCTTCTTGTCTTCGACGGTACCTTCAAAACAAAAATAATTCTCCATCTCCATTATCCAATCAAGCAATTCATCTGAATCCAACTTACCACTATAATCCGATGGATTGAAATGTGGTTTAGTATTTACTCTGGTTAGGGCTCTTATGAACATCTCTTATCCTTGATCAAGACTAGGTTGATCTTCTCTTTCCCTTTCTTCCTTTTCTTCTACCTCTTGATCACTCACATCATCAACTGGTCGACCTCTCATCTGGGCCGTTTCGACTCCTTCTAATCTAGTAGAAATTCCTCTCAACATCTCCATTATAGTGGGGTTTGCATTTCCGTGCACTCCATTTCCTCTACCATTTCTTCTTCCCACCATCTTTACACAAGTCCTCTGTAGCTATAGGTTGGATCCCCAGTTCACCATCGCACAACAAATCTTCAACAAGACTTCACAAACTCTGATGATCTCTCACAGAACAAATCTCGCTCTAATATCAATTTTGGGGTAGTCACAGTAGGAGGGTCCTCAAAGAGAATAGTCTGGACCGTGCAACAAGAGTTACACATCAAAAGCCACTCAAAATATGGTGGAAAAAGCAGATTTGAATATTCTTATTATCAGAAATTATAATTACAAACAACCAACAACATTCGGGTTTACATATTGGGCTCACAGGCTTGATACAACATGCTCAAAATATTGTATTCCTACACGCTCCTTAATGCAAGCCAAAATCTTATAGATGGAATCCCATATTCATTCTAATTCGCTATCTTAATTATCTATTACAATGATTTATATCACATCTGAGATTTAGAATCATCTGTATTAGGAAAAGATCATTACAATCTCCGATGAATGAAATGTAATGTGCATGAAATAGGTCAGCATTTAATTCGAGTTTCTCCTCGACAAGTGCATAAGATGAAGTGTGGACCTAAATTAAGGTCGGGGAAACTCCATGGAATAATTCAAAACACCTCACAAGGATCCACAAGTTCTGGGAAGGACCCACAAGAGATCAAATTAGTCGTTACGCTCAAAACTACTTCAGTGCTCTATTCTAGAAATTGTCACTTAATCCGAAAGTGATATCGTGCTGAAATCTTGGAATAAAAAAAATGAACATGTCCACAATGAAAACATAGATCCACAGGGTCTGGTGAGCAAATATGATGAAATACCGAATCTGCCAACTTGAACTGAACAAGAACAAAATTGAAATGAAAATATTTTTGGTTGATGCAGGACTGCAAAGAACCAAGGATGCTCCTGCATCATGATGCCAAGCTAGTTAATCAAAAAATCCAAAAGATCAATCCCAAGCTGGTGTTGATGGTTAAGATTGAGATAGAGAAGCTATTGAAAGTAAGCTTTATCCGTCTAATTGACTACTCCCCTTGGATCTTGAATATTGTTGTTGTTAGTAAACCTGATGGTTGTATTCATATATGCATTGACTTTTGTGACCTTAATAAGGCCTCTCTTAATGATGAATTTTTGTTACCTAATATAGATATGATTGTAGATTCGATTGCAAGCCATGTGTTGTTATCTTTTATGGATGGTTTCTTGGGCTACAATCAGATCCATATTAATCTAGAAGATCAGTACAGGACAACCTTCACTACCCCTTGGGATACCTTCTATTATGTGGTCATACCTTTTGGGTTAAATAATGTAGGAGCAACTTACCAACGGGCGATGACCTTAATATTTCATGATTTTATTCATAAGATCTTAGAAGATTATGTTGATGACATCTTGGCGAAATTGATAACCTATCAAGATCATGTAAAGAACCTTCATCTTATATTTGAAAGGCTTCGACTCTATAAGATGAGACTCAATCTCCATAAGTGTGTCTTCGGTGTGGATGCTGACAAACTTTTTGGATTTATAGTTTCTCACCATGGGATTGAAGTTGAAATGAATGAAATTGATGCCATTGTTAAAATGCCTCCACCCAGGAACATTACTGAGTTGCAAACTTTACAAGGGAAGATTCAAGAAATTTGAAGGTTTATATCTCAATTGGCTGATCGTACCCTTCCTTTCACTCGTCTATTGAAGAAAGATGTATACTTCATATGGGATGAAGAGTGCCAAAAGGCTTTTGAGTCAATCAAAGCCTAGTTGGCCAATCCTCTTGTATTAATGCCAGCTATGTAAGATATACCCTTTTTCCTTTACCTCACGGCATCACCATATGCTTTGGTAGCTTTGGTAGCTCATTATGATGATGTCGGGAAAGAAAGAGTGGTCTACTACATTAGCCGCATTCTAGTTGATTATGAAACCCATTATTCCTCCATGGAGAAACAATGCATTGCTCTCATCTTTTCTACATAGAAGTTAAGGCACTACCTTCTTCGTGCTAAAACATACATCATTGTAAAAATTGACCTTTTAAAGCATCTGTTCTCTACTGCTAACCTTGCTGGGAGGTTAGCAAAATGGGTTATGTTGCTTTCTGAGTTCGATATAAAGTTCATTACTCAAAATTCAATAAAGGGTCAAGTGGTTGTCGATCAACTGGTAGATGCTCCCTCATCTCGCTCCTTCCTGGGGTTAGATTTTTTTCCTGATGAATTTTTTTTTGTGATTAGCTATGAACTTGAATGGAAGATGTATTTTGATGGGTCGAGGTGTCAAATTGGTTCCGAAGCAAGTGTGGTCTTAATATCCCCCGAAGGTAAACTGGTCCCTCTATCCTTTCGATTGGATTTTCCTTGCACCAATAACATTGCTAAATACAAAGCTCTCATTGCTAGCTTACATGCTACAATTGCAGTAAGAATCAAACATCTCTATATACTGGGTGATTCTGAACTTATTGTGAATCAAAGTATGAGAACCTATCAAGCTAAAGAAATTAAGTTGTCTCGATATCGAGACCTTTCTTTTTCCTTGCTTAATTAGTTCTCTTCTTTCACAATAGATAGTATCCCTAGAAGGGAGAATAGACACGCAGATGCCATGGAAAGCACTGCTTCCTTGGTACCCTCAGATGAAGATACAAAAGAATACCACTTCATTGTTCAGGTCTTGCGAACCCCAGTGGTTTTTGATCAACCTGAATATGATATCCTTGTGTGTTCTCACATAGACTTGGGATGGTTCTCTAATATCTATAGCTACCTAAAGACTGGAAACTTTCTTGATGATGCAAAAAAGAATGATCACACTTGTATATGAAATATTTTAGTACGTTATGTTATTCTGTCTGATGTTATTTATCATAAATCCTATAATGGTGTGCTTCTCTAACGTCTCACTATAGTAGAGACACCCCTTGCCCTTAAGGAATCCCATTTAGGCTCTGGGGGTGGAAATTTCGGTGGTAGAGCCATGGTGATAAAATTGGTACACATGGGGTATTTTTAGAAAATGATGGAACAAGATTCTTTCAATTTTCTTAAGAAATTCTCGTAATGTCAACAACACAGTCATCTTATTCATGCACGTGCACAAGAGTTACAAAATCAGACCTCCCCTTGGTCGTTCGTGAAGTGGGGGTTGGATATTATTAGAAAAATATCACATCCTTCTAAAGGACACATCTTTATCATTACTACTACATATTATTTCATGAAGTGGGTCAAATCCATTCCACTTCGGTCCACGAATGTTGAAGCTATCTGTAGTTTTCTTCTAAACAATATTATTTCTCGTTTCGGATTGCCTACTACACTTGTTTCTGACAATGGTACACCATTCAAGAACAAGGAAGTAAAACAGTTCTTAGAGAAATTCCACATTCAACATAGATTTTATACATTATACTATCCACAATCTAATGGTCAAGAAGAAGCATCTAATAAGACTCTTGAGATCATTCTTTGTAAGATAGTTAATAAGCACAGTAAGGATGGGCATATTCAATTAATGTATGCTTTATGGGCCTATTGCATGAGAATTCGTACATTGAAATGAACAATGCCTTACAACCTCATATATGGTGTTGAAGCTATGTTGCCTTTAGAGTCGAAAATTCCATCTTTGCAGGTTTCCCTTAAAGGGTTAATTGATGATGAAAATTATCGAGCCAATCATTTGCGTCATCTAGAGATGCTCGATGGGTGCCGGTTGTAGGCCCTCGACCATCTTAAAGCTTATCAATGATCATTATCTAGGAAATATAATTAAAATGTCCTTCTCAAGACTTTTAAGCTGTGAGATCTAGTTATTTATGAAAACCAGAGAAATGTAAATGTGCCACTTGATCAGAGAGGGAAATTTAGTCCTAATTGGTTAGGCCCTTACATTGTTGTCTCTGTGTATGGATCAGGTGCCTATGGATTATCTTCTATGGATGGAACGCCTCTAAAAGAATCCATTAATTTGATGCATCTCTATTGATACTATGTGTAGTGTCCAATGTGTCACATGTACGGTGCTCACCCTTTAAGGGTCGTAACACTATAGGTGTTGACTTTATTCATTAACATGGTATGATTTTTTTTTATGCTATGATGTGACCATGTGTGTGTATGTGTGTCCTACTATGCTATGTATCCATACATCATATTACCTCTATCAAGGTGATTAGACCATCATTGTATTTAATTAAATACAACCCTGTGTGTTTATTAAATCATAATAGCATCTAATGTAAACATACATCCATATAAGCATATAATATCCATAACATCAACATACATGAGAGTAAAAAGTCATACATGTCAAAATACACAATTCCATGATGTTGAAACCAATATATATATATATGTATCAAGTGTCATGTACATGTTCAACCCACTACTTCCAAAATGAGTGGCTACTGAATATATGTCTATAAAAATGATCTAGAAAAAATATATCTCTCACTACAAAACTGATGTACAAAATTAGGAGCTCCTATGGTTGTGGTGTGTGGCTCCTCGAGTCCTTTGGCTCTGGCTAATGCTATTATGGTCAAAGAGGAAGCTACATGGTGGTCATGGATTGGGATCGATGTGAGCATGACACAGACATAGCTACCCGCATCCCGTTGATCTCTCCATGTAGTGAGCATATGGTCATCCATGTTTGTGTTAGCTCCTACTGCAACTGCCAGCTACCTGTAGAGGTCATCGAGGAAAATTTGAAGGGTGTCATGTGCTTGCTCGATGGAATAGACCCTCATCACTATGACATCTCACTCGTTAAGCACCATCCGTAGCTCCCTTGATAGTTGGTCGTGCTGCCCCCAGACGGTGGCCACCTTTGCAGTGAGCTGAACATTCTTTGCTCCTCTCAAGTGGTCCTTAGACATGCTACTGGCTCGAAGGTGTGGGCATGTCACCCTGTGGATGCTAGTCGATAAGCCTCAAGGACTATCCCTTGAATAGGCATGTCAGGGGACAACTCTGATATGCACTGAGCCATCAACCCAGTCCATCCCTGTGCATCCTCTATAGCCACAAAAAGAAAGAGTGAAATCAGTACCACATGGCATATGTATATAATCATAAATGAAAGAAACTGAAAGTACTAAAATATAAGCAACATGCTCTATATACCTGGGTCCCCTAGCTGCCATGTAGGATCAGGGTGAGGAGCGACACCGAGACCCATGCCGTCGACATCGGTAGCCACTCTCAGTGCTACTAGAGCCACCACCGCTGTAACAGTAGGTGTTAGTGGCACCGATGAGATGGGGATAGCCAGTGGAGGGTTTGAACTCCTCCTCCATCTCAACCTCTACATCATCACCTCCTCTTACTACTGCCCTCTTCATCTATCTTGTGGAGGTGGAGGTGGAATTTTTCCCTATGGGCCTAAATCCCCTTCAAGGGCATCCTTGCTGAACACTAGATGAGGATGGTGCCTATCCCACCACCCTTTGAAATTTGCAGCAACCCCAACATTATCTGTGGTGATATGGGTGATAGATCATGGTCGAGATCATCATCATCTAAGGGGACAAAATTGGTGATGGTGGGGCGGGGGCAATCCCCAGGTCTGGCCATCCTCTTGTAAGCCCTAGTATATGTGGGCACATCTAGGGGAATCATCTATACATGACCATGTTGTCACATGGCCTGACTCCAATAGTATGGTACAATGATGTGATCATAATGACCTACTAGAAAATGACTTTGCTGCAGGTTCCTTAGCTACCTACCATCATCTTCCCATCTCAAATATCAATGGGGTCTCCATGTGATCTGGTCTGTAATAAGTGTGTCGAACAATAAACACCAAAACTATAAGTCTCTGTGTATCCACTGCTCTGTCATATCATACTAGTGGGTCATGGGGACATGATACGACCATCACTGGGGAAAACTAACTGGCCTCATGCACATGATGTGGGCGAAATCCCACACCTATGAAAGTGTGCACGTTGTAAGGCTACAATACTTGTATTGGATGTATCGGCCTTGCTCCTAGTATAGGTGTCCTAACATACTGCATTCCCAAGCAAAAACTGTCTTATGCTCTACCATCTTCCTAATGGTGTGGATGAGGCCCTCATGTAGGTGAGAACCTTTCCCATCTATCATGATCTAAAATGCAACAGTCACGACCATCACGTGGCATAGTAGTGGTGCAGTGGTCCGTGCTTGGTCATACTAGTGCGTATAAATGTGGCCCATGCAATTGCCATTGTTTGTTTGCCCCGAACAGTAAATGACTCCCTCCATCCACTCTCGTGCTGATCAAGTGTCATCGATGGTCACTTGTCATTCACAGATGGGTAGTCCAAGGATCTGATATACATCCTCTAGTGTGATCGTCCTCTCTCCAGTCGACAGCTGGAAAGATGATGTGGTGGCATCCCATGACTCCATCAATGTTGTAAGCATCCTCTCATGGTCGCACATCTCTAGCATGGTGAATACATGCTAGAGACCGACCTGCTTCAGGTGAGTGACCTCATCATCAGTGAGGTGGTCCCTCTGCTCACAAACTAGTTGGTAAGTCTGCCTGCTGGGATGCTCACGAATTTCAAGATACTCCTGCAACGATGGAAAAAATTATGTGTTATAACATGGAATTTTAGATTGAAAGCAAAACAAAAATCTACTAAGACATGTGTGTGCCGTAGGAACCTATGCACCATGCATACGTCCCTATCCGCCTTTGACGCCCTAAGGATGATAGCGCATCCATGGGATGCCAACGCAGAATTGGGACTCCTATGCAAAACCCAGACGCTAGTATGCATTTTGGACGAAAGTGCCCAAAATGGACGCCAGTATAGCTTGACAAGGAAAAAAATACTAAAAAAGTGCTTAAATTCACAAAAATGGAGGTTTAGAGGCCTGCTTGGTCCACCTCGCTATCCTCAGCGATGTCATCCATCAACTACTCTAGCCTAGGCACCTTGTACTCCCTCCTACTCAACATTTTGCTGAATTTTCTCTCACAAAAGTCAACAATTTGATCACAGTGAATAGTGAAAATGAACCTTCTAGGGGACCACCTAGGTATATATAGGCCCCTCAAGGCCCATTTTCCTGGAGTTTTTGGCTCCCTAGTTTCTCCTAAATTTGCCCCACCTAGCTGGGGGAAACCTCAGGAGGGGGCATATAGTCACCTCTTGATCATATTTTTCTTTTGAATCAATGACTTTCTCTTGATCATTCTTCTTGCCATGGTAGCTTCTTTTGATTTTCGAAACTTACCTAAAATTTGAGTTTTGTAGGTTAAAGTTTTGTGCAATTTTTCATAACCACTGTATCACTATTTTTTAATCTCGGTTGTTGGGGGCACCTTCGGTATTAGTTAGCTCGACTTAGGTGGCCTTTGAGGTACCTTTTTTTTTGGCATGAAAATTCATAAAATTCAAATTTGGATGAAATTTTTCTTCTTTACTTTAGTGTGGCTGATTTTTCCCAAAATCGAGCCCACTAAAGTGGGGGAAAAATTTAATGTCACATAATTGCTCTAGTAGCTACAACTCCCAAGAAAGAACTCAACACTACATCTGTGTGCTCTGGAGAGGGTCTAGGCCCATGGGTATCACTCTCTCTTCCTTACTCTTTTCAATCTACTTATTCATTTACTACTTAGTGGTGAGGGTTCTATTCCTGAAGCGGGTTTTGCTTTCATCACACACTTTGTACTTTTCGTTTGCACTCCTTTCCAACTTGGTTTTCCATGGAGGTGGGAACACCAAAATGGGGGTCTGACTGAGGCAAACCCTTATATAGCCCCAACCTTTTCCCCTCATTCTTCTATGTGTACATTATAAAGCGGAGCTTGGAGTGAAGACTCAAACATCCGGTTGAAGGTAAGTTTTCCCCAAGCTCTCCTTGTGCTTTTATTAAAGTCTTTGTTCCCTAGTTGATCATTTTGTTTAATAGATCTTAGGTCCGAGTCAAGAAGTGAAACCCTATTCTGCCCGTTTAAGCTCCTGAGCACTCTATTATTTAGGACGCCAATACACCATTTGGATGAAAGCGCATCACACTGGTGTCCTAAATCTATGTTTACGTCATTTGGTTGAGAGTTCCTTTGTCTGAGGTAGAGATCCAAAAGTTTCACTCTCTCGGGACCTGAAGTAGTCTTCTTTGAAATATAACTTGTGTACATTTCTTTGTCGCTTCTTCGATTTTCTTATGTTGAGGTGGATAAGGGCAGTTCGTTCCCTAGTAATCTCTTGAGAATGAAGAGACCCGTGTGCAACAAATCCCTCTTATCTCATAGTCTATAGATTCTAAATATATATTTTTTTAAATTTTTTGAATCAGATTGCATTTCTTTTTCCATCTCCTTTGAAAACTAGTTTTTATTAGTAAACACCATTTTTAGAGAGTGATACTCACCGTAAACAACATAATTTTTTTCTATGAAGGATAAAACTCTATTTTTTTTGAATTTAGCTTTGTAACTATGATATCTAATAAGTTCATTTGGTTTCATAGTGTTTTATTGAATATTTTTTTCTTAATCAAGTTTTTAAATCAAACCAATTACAATTAAGACATAGGCGAATTGTAAACAACATAAAGTTTTTTGTATGTATAAAAATTCTTTTTATTTTTAGTGGATGAAGGACATCAATACCTAGCCTGAACATATTTTTCAATTTTTTTTTTGATAATCTACTTTTTTTCCACATGTGCAGAATAGAGAGCTTGGTTTTTGATGAAAAACCTATGTTTAATTAAACTAAAAAATATATAATAAAACCAAAATATATCAAAATTATATTTGATGGACAGCTCGTTTCAAAGACTACCATCATCCATTTGGTTCTATGAAGTTTCCTCCATTTTCATCCTCAACTTGAGCTTTGAAAGGAAATTTTTTTGCAAAAAATTGGTAGAAGAGGGGGAGAAGGGGAAAAAGGGGGGGGTTCTAGCAAACCCACTAAAATGTTTTCCCTTTGAAAATGCATTTTTCCTTCCTCAAACTAATTATAAACCAGTTTTGTGGGATCACCCTGCCATTAGGGTATAGGTAGAAAGTCTCCACTCCTAGGTACAACAATTGCAAGATCAAAGGGAGCAATTCAAAAGTCAATTAAAACAATTGAGAGAAGTAGTGAACCTTTGATTGGTCTCACTCACCAGACTCTTGAAAGAAACTAATGGGGTAGTTCAGAAATACAAGGCACCATCATCTTTGGAGGAAGCAAAAGATACATATGTGCTAATGAAATGTCAAGTCTAGGCCTTGACTGCAACTAAGAAGCAATGGTATAACAACTTGGTTCAACTCAAGTCCATCTACAAGGGTATTTTGCTATCAAAGCGAGTTGTGGTTAATTTTTCATGTAAGATATATTTTTTTTATTGTTGTGTGTATATGTGGAGTAGATATAAGGATAATTTTGTTGACGAAGTAATTAGACTTCATCTCAGAGGGAGTATGTATAGATTAAGGGGGATATTGTAGAATTTTTTCTTGTACAGAGAAAGTTTTGATTTCCCTTTTCCGTTGATGTCAAAGGGGGAGAGAGAGATGTGTGCACCTAAGGGGGAGTGTTTGTGGGCATCATTTTTTGTTTTTCCATCAATGAAAAAGGGGATATTGTTTTATCTTGATAAGCTTGGTTTCCATTGATGTCAAAAGAGCGTTGAAGATTGTATATGCTCTGTAGATAGTTAATGTGCAAAGATATCAGTTGGTACATATCAACATTGTAGTAAATGGAAGAGTAGTGATCAGCTTGGTGTCTAAGTGTGATACGGAGGTGGGTAAACATGTTCTAATATGTTTCTAGTGTGTCTACATTGATATCTTTCCAATTTGGTGTACCACACTTAAAGGATAGTTGCAGGATTTATGTCTAAGGATTTCACAGTATACATCTTAAGGCAGTGACATAGTGTTTTGGTCCACATCCTTCCACAGAGCAATATTTAGTCTTGTGGTTCAGAAGATGAGTTGATAGAGATTTGAAGGTGTTATATCCAAGGTTTCAAGTCATTACACCTTATGTAGTGGAAGATATAAGTGATAGAGTTTTGGGCTCTAGTAGAGTATAGTGATGATGAAGGCTTGTTGGAATGCTCCACATTCCTCCGAAAGTGAAGTATTGGCCATATGATTTTTTGGACATGCTCAAAGATGTCCAATGTATGGTAAATTGAAGATTCAAGTGGTTTAGTGCTTTGTAAGTTCAGTTTATCAATAACAATGTGTTACTGTTGATTTCAAATGCATATTCTTCTCTAGAACATATGTTTGAGTATTTGTGCCAGCATAAGATTGTATAGATCAAATATATGAGTTTGTATGGATATTATGCATGTCTCATAGTATCGTAGGTTTGAAGCACATGAATATTTTTCTTGTTTCCAGTACCACACAATCGTTTCAAGTTAGTTTGTGAAGATATGTTTTTGTTGTGGCCGACTTGAGTATGTCGGGGATGTGTGCCATAATTTTATGATTGAGTGGAGTTTAAGAAGTGCTTGTAGATTTTGTATGAGTCATTCCAAATCATCTAGAAGAATTATAAATAATTTCTTATCATTTTTGTATATCTCCAATGATGATGTAGGCCAACATGTTACAAGTTTGATATTCTTGTTTGTGGCCGACTGAATTGATATTTTGCAAGCGTGCAAATGATATATATTGAAGATAAAATATGTGAAGATCATCATGAAAATGTGCAAAGATGTATGAGTACATGATCATAGTGAAAAAATCTACTACATACCTAATGAGCAAAATTTATGTCTATTAGTGGTTGAAGCCATAAACCAGTCCTATTTCAGTTGTTTCTTTTCAATTAGGGAGTATTAGCTTCCTTGGGTTCTAGCCCCTAAAATAAATTTAGAGAGTAGTTGCTTCCTTGGGTTGTAGCCTAGAATCAAAATTTTAAACTATTTTTACTTGTAAGGCTGGATTAGGATAGTAGCTCCTAGCAGCATTTCTCATCGTGGTTTTTCTCTTGTGCAGTTTTCCATGCAAATCTGGTGTTATTTGTGTTCTTACATGGTTGTTTTTCTTCTCTCTTGATTTTATTAAGTGGATGAATTCTTAATTGATATAACTTAACTTCAATAGTAGTTAATTGGGATTGAATTTTGAAGTATATTGATTCACCCCCTCTCAGTATTCTGGTGTGTTCAACACTATATTCATTGTCATCCAGTCTCTTCAACATTTGGACAATCAGACCCCTCTTGACATATATTTTCTACTTTAGTGTGTATGAGCATAAGTTCATACTCTCACTAAAGTGGGGGATAAATGTACCATCATAAATTATCACCCTTGATAATTTTACACTATGTTTTTCTCCCCCTAAATTATTGAGCCTAATTGACCCCTTAATTTTCTTAAATTGTGCATTGTATAGCCCATTTGTACCACTTTCCAAGAAATTGCAAGCATTGAACAAATGCATCCATTTAATGTTTTACCCCCAACACCTCATGTCCTAGAAAATGGGGCCAAGACTGGAATGCCCTAGGGTTTTTAAGTCCTCCTATTGTGTTAGGACCCAATTTTAATATGTCAGTATCAATATTTTAACATTTGAAACCTAACTTGTAAAGGTCTACTATCGGAATCTAATTTTTCAGAAATTGAATAAATGCCTATAAATACATAGTCATTTCACCATTTGAGATCTAAGTGAATTTATCTAGCAAGAAGGAGATTTCATGAGCAAGAATTATTGCCAAGAGAAACATTTTAGAACTTTATTGCAGCAATTCAAGATCCAAGCATCATGTCAAAGTGTATGTGAGTTTGTGTTGTCATATTATTGCTAACCCTTTTGCAGGTCTCCAAAGTATTTCAAGCAATCAATCAAGAAAAATCCAAGACCTTGAGGTGATGTGCATGACTTCATTCCTTCAAGGAAGCCATTAAAGGGTGGTTAGTTGAATCTCTTTGTGATCTCATCATTCCTTCCTATCAATTATCATTTTATCATTGACATTGCCATTGTGGAAATGGAAACACTAACATGGGGCTTGACCAAGGAAAGCCCCTGAATGGAATAACCCTTTCCCTCTCTTTGAATGTGCATGTTTGAGGTTTGAAGAGGATTGAAGGAAGTTTGAAGACCCATTTTTATTGTTGTATTCAAATCCCTAGATCTTGTCAACTCATGAAAACTCACCTATATAATTATCCGACAGTGTTTTGATAACTTTGCAAGTGGAAAAAAAGATCTCAGATATATGTCATTAGAGAGGACCTCAAAAATAGAGTAAGAAAGGTTTACAAGGACTTATATTCCCTAGGGTGACTCTATCCCTGTATTCAAACCAATACCGATTTTTTTAGGAAGGTACACAGTCTTCTGCACTTCTCATATTTTCTTGCAAACTATTGTTTTTGTTTATAATTTTTATATTATTGCATTTCTCATATTAGGGCACATGGTCTAATTAGGTTAATCATAACAAATCAATTCCAATCCATTCCAACCCACAAATTTATGGAGATCCAGGTCTGATTGGATCACCTTCATGGTTGAAAGTCAACCTATACACCTTGTTGATCTCCATCTTAGTGAAACCCTAAGAAAAGGCCTCAAATCCTATTGTTCTAAGCAATTAGGACTTAGGATCATCTTTTCTATGTTTCAATTTCATACCTCCAAATTATCCAAATCATTATCATGTAACTCATTCCAACAACATATTGAACCCATAAACTGCAATCATAAACTCTTTGTATAAAACTTGTCAATGAAGAACATACACATCTGTGAACTCCTACAAAATGGATAATTCCAAGTCTAAAAATAGATCAAAACATACCAAGACTACAAATTAATAATCAAACCAAGATGTGGCTAATAATTAAAACCATGCAATAATAAAAATAATCACAATGATCCACATATGCAATAAATATTCTTACAAACTCCCTCACAAATAGTGACCATGACTATAGATTTATCCATATCCAAAGAACATGAAGATAAAATTATATTAGGTATCCATAGAATAAAGAGAGAAGACCTACAAATTATATTCCATAAAATATCCTTCTACCAATACTTCAAATTGTTAATATGTGCAAATTTAGATGTCTTTCATAATCCCAAATATTGAATCTCATAGGTTAAACAAAACATATGTATCTAAAAAAAATGGATATAAACATCTTTGACACTAAAGAAGATTTAACTCAAATACATTCCATAACCAATAATAATCCTAATAAAATATCCTAAAATTCTCATAAATGAGATCATAAATCAAACTCATATGAATAAGAAGATAAACATACCAAACACTCCTCAAATGAACTCTCAATAATTAAAAACCATATATGAATAATCATTTTATTGAGACAATAGAGCATAAAATGAAATTCCTTTGAAATAAGTTGGTCCATACTTACTAGATGATTCTTTTATTGAAAATAATCTCCTCAATAGGTATATCATGGACTTAAATTAATATCCAAGTGAAGGCTATTGGGAAAATGTGTCTCAACCTTGCAATTATATGTGGTTTATTGTTGATAGGATGTATATATATTTATATATATGTTTTTTAGCTACACTGATAGGTGTATACAATGGAAACATGGAGTGAAATGTGAGCATGTTAAATTTTTCAGGAAACTTCTAGAATGGCCAACATACATTAAATAAAGGATATATTGTAAATCTAGATTGTTCGTTATTAGGTTTTAGATCTAATGGTAGATATTTTGTTAGCCTGTCTTGCGTTAGAATGAAAATCTATTTATAAGGGCATTGTATTATGACTGCGGTAGAGAGAGATGGTGATGTATTATGAGAGTCTGATAGTGGTTGTGTTATCTCTTGATCTCTAAGTAGTGATACTCCTGTGAGAAGCTTGCTCTACAAGTATATTGTAATCTTTGTGATTTACTAAATAATATATTGGGCAATTTTTGGAGTGTGGGGTTTTTCTCTTGAAAGGGTTTTCCCCATGTAAATCACTGTGTCATAGTATGCATTCTATTTATGTTTATTTATATTTAAGTTTCTATAATTGTTAAAGATCTATAATATTTTTGCATTATTCTCCTCTCAAGATTAGTGTAGGAAGTTGTTCTGCTACCTTAGCTTCCTTACAAGTGGTATCAAAGCTTGATCAGCTTTGGTTTTAGTTGTGGGTTGTTGGGATTTTTGAACTAATCAAGTTTTGAGTGCGAGCTTGTGTAGAAGAGATTTTGTGATCTTGTTACAAGAATTTTCAGAAGGCAAGTTCATTAGGGAGAATAGAGGTGGATAAATTTTCTGGAAATAATTTTGAAATGTGGAAACTGAAGATGGAGGATCTATTGATAGATCGAGATCTATGGGATGTTATTGATGAGAATGTTTCAAGGCTTGCAGATCCTACTCAGGCTGCTCAATATGATGTTATGGACCATAAATCCAAGGGTCTAATTAGATTGTACTTGACAGACTCTGTTTTAATTAATGTCCATGAGGAGACCTCTACATAGAAACTATAGAAGAAGCTTGGTGAGATGTATTAGGCCAAATATTTAGTGAACAATATTTTCTTGAGGAAGAAGTTGTATTCCTTGAGAATGGAAGAGGGTGGACAAATCACAAATCACCTAGAAGAATTCAATATGTTGGTTGCTCAATTGGCATATGTTGGTGTCAAAATAGATGAGGAGGAGAAATATCAGATCCTGCTTTGTTCTTTGCTTGATTCATGGGATTCACTTGTTATGGCTATTAGGATACTTGTTATTTTGAAGACTGAAGATGTGGTGGGTTATTTTGTTTTTGAAGAGATGAGGAGGAAGGTATACATCTCTTGGAAATTCCAAAGTTATTTGTTGTAATTGCGGTAAGCCTGGACATGTTCACAAGGAATGTAAAGAAGAAAAGAAGAGAAAAAAAAGAAATTTATTCTAATTCTGAGTCTGAGAAGGAAGATGGTGATGCATTCATTACAACTTTGGCAACTTGTGCAGGTAATGATGCATGGTTAATTAACTGAGGTACATCTTTTCATATGACCTTTGATTGAGATTTGTTTTGTGAATATGAAGAATTTGATGGAGGTAAGGTGTACTTGGGTGATGATTCTCATTTAGACATTGTTGGCCGTGGTAAAGTTAAAATCAAGTTTCCTGATGGTAGAATAAAATGGAGTAATGGTGTGTTACATATCTTTGGATTAGCTCAAAATTTGTTATCTATGAGAAAACTAATAGATGTGGGTGTGTAGGTAGTGTTTTATGATGCAAGATGTAAGATGGTCAAAGGTGCTATGGTGTTTGCTAGAGGTGTCAGATATGGTACATTGTATAAGCTTCATGCATGTACTATTGAGTACAATAGTAATTCTTTGAAAATAAAGTATGTGGAAGAAGTGAGGGTTTCACCTTTAGCAAATGGTCATGGAATTTGGGTACCCAAGGGTGCTCTTTCTTCTGAAAAAAAATTACTTGTAGATAAAACTATGTTATGGAGCCAGAGACTTGGACACATTGGAGAAAACGGTCTAAGGACCTTGAAAAATAAAAATCTTGTTGAAGGATTGTCTGATTGTAATCTTAAATTTGATTTTTGTGAGCATTGCATTTATGGAAAATAAAATTGCGTTTAGTTTTACTCGAGTTCTCAAAAATCTTGTGGTGTATTGGATCTTATTCATTCTGATGTGTTTGGTCCTATAGATGTTCCTTCGATTGGTAAATCCACATATTATGTTTCATTTATTGTTGATTATAGTAGAAGGACATGGGTATATTTCATAAAGAGTAAATCTAAAGTTTTCAATTGATTTAAAGAATTTAAAGCAATGGTTGAGTTGCAAACTAGAAAGAAAATAAAATGTTTGAGGATTGATAATGGAAGTGATTTTTCTCTAATGATTTTGATAAATTTTGTAAAGATTGTGGTATTCATAGACAAAAGACAACTGTGTATTCTCCACAATAGAATGGAGTTGCAGAAAGAATGAATAGGACACTGATGGAGAAGGCTAGGAGTATGTTGAGTGGTGTTGGTCTAGAACAAAGGTTTTAGGATGAATTTGTTGCCACTACATGTTACCTGATTAACATGTCTCCTACATCAACTCTTGTTGATAAGACACCTATAGAGGCATGCTTTTGTTGCAAGCCTTCATTAAGAAATCTTAGAGTTTTTAGTTGTGAGGCATATGCACATGTGCCAAAGGAGAAGTGAACAAAGTTGGAGAACAAGGGTATGAAATGTATCTTCATCAAATACAGTTATGGTGTGAAAGGATACAAGCTTTGGGAACCTATTGCACAAAAGGTAATAATAGTAGAAGTGTTATTTTTAGAAACTAAGCCTTCTTCTGTTACATTGCAGCCAGAACAAAATAAGTAAAAAGATGCGATTGGATTTCCTACTACACCTAAGAGAGTTGAATTGAGGCCTAAGGATAGACAAGAAGTTGAGGAGAGCTCATCTAGCTCTGGATCTTCAAAAGAAGAGGAAGAACCTCCAACTCAACTTTTTCGTAAGTCTATAAGGAATAGACAACCACCTAAAAGGTATACACCTGATGATTGGAGATATATTTTTTCTTTGAATACTAACATGGATGAACCCAGATCTGTAGAAGAGGCACTAGGTATGAATGCTGTAGAATCTTGGAAGATTGTTAGGGATGAAGAAATGTCATCTTTGAAAAAAAATGATACATGGGATCATGCACCATTGCCTGAAGGATGAAAACCTATTGGATACAAATGATTGCTTAAGAAAAATATTAGTTTAGATGGAGGTATTGAGAAGTACAAAGAAAGGTTGGCTATAAAGGGTTAATCTCAAGTTGAGGGTGTTGATTATGGTGAGATAATTTGTCTTGTTGCAAAAATGATATCCATTAGATTTTTTCTTTCTATTGTTGTTGCTTTTGATTTAGAGGTTGAGCAAATGGATGTGAAAACTGCTTTCCTTCATGGTGATTTAGAGGAGGATATTTATATGACACAACTAGAGCACTACGTGGTGAAAGGTACAAGTAAATTGGTTTGCAAATTGAAAAAAATCTTTGTATGGCTTAAAATAAAGTCCTAGGATGTACCAAAAATTTGATACATATGTGTTGAGTTTTGGATTTGAGCATTCTAAATCAAATCATTGTGTTTATTATAAATTGATGGTGATAATTTCATGTTCATTGCATTATATGTTGATGATATGTTATTTATTGGTAAAGGGAAAGGCATGATTTCTGAACTGAAATCTTAAACTACTGCTAAATTTGAAATGAAAGACCTTGGTGTAGCTAAACACATTCTTGGGATGGAAATTAAAAGAGATAGAGTAAACGGAAAGCTATGGCTTGGCCAAAGTAAGTATGTGAATGCAATTTTATACAGGTTTGATATGCAAGATTGTAGACCATTGTGTGTTCCTATTTGAGCTGGAACAAAGTTATCTATTTCAAATTTTCTAACATCCCCATCGAAGATGGAATAAATGAGTAGAGTGCCTTACCAGAGTGCAGTTAGAAGTTTGATGTATGCTATGGTCTATACTAGACCAGACATTGTCCAAGTAGTGGGAGTTCTTTCCAGATATATCTCTAATCCTGGTAGAGTTCATTGGGATGTTGTTAAAAGCGTCTTCAAATATTTATAGGGTACCTCAGATTATTCCTTATGTTATCATAGTAATATGACTGAAGATGAAATTTCCCTTGATATTCATGATTATGTGGATTCAAACTAGGCGGGTGATGTTGATAGCAGAAAATCCACTAGTGCTTATGTGTTTAATTTATTTGGTGGCGCAATTAGTTGGATGAGTAAGTGGTAGGTTGTGGTTGCTTTATACACTACTGAAGCACAGTATATGGTAGCTACTCATGCTTGTAAAGAAGCCATTTGGCTTAAGAGATCATGTTCTGATATTGGAATAAAATAAGGTGTAATGAAAATTTATTGCTATAGTCAGAGTGTGATATGTCTAGCCAAGAACCCAACATTTCATGCCAGGACCAAGCACATTGATGTACAGTATCATTTTTTTAGATATCTGGTCGAAGATGGTAGGGTTAAGCTAGTTGAGGTAGAGACTTTAATGAATGTTTTTGATTCTTTAACTAATCCTATGAGCATAGAGAAGTTTAGATGGTGTTTAAAGACTATGGGCCTTTCAGATCATAGCAATTAAAGAGATGATGCTTACACCATCATGTTGCTCTTGCAAGGTGTTCGACAAGTGGGAGATTTTTTGGGAAAATATATCTCAAATTTTCAATTATATGTGGTTTATTGTTGATAGGATGTATACATATCTATATATATGTTTCCTAGTTACACCAATAGGTGTATACAATGGCAACACAAAGCGAAATGTGAGTGTTAAATTTTTCAAGAAACTTCTAGAATAGCCAACATACATTAAATAAAGGATATATTGTAAATCCAGACCATTTTTTATTAGGTTTTAGATCTAATGGTAGATATTTTGTTGGACCGTCTTTCCCTAGAATGCAAATCTATTTTATGAGGGCGTTGTATTACAATTGTGGTAGAGAGAGATGTTGATGTATTCTGAGAGTTCGATAGTGGTCATGTTGTCTCTTCATCTCTGAGTGGTGATACTCCTATGAGAAGCTTGCTCTGTAAGTATATTGTAATCTTTGTGATTTACTAAATAATATATTAGGTGGCTTTTGGAGTGTGGGGATTTTCTCTTGAAAGGGTTTTCCCCACATAAATCACTATGTCGTGGTATGCATGATATTTATGTTTATTTTTGTTTAAGTGTCTGTAATTTTTTTGAATTATTCCCCTCTCAAGATTAGTGTAGGAAGTTGTTTCACTACCTTAGCTTCCTTACAAAGGCTCCTTGGTCTTCCTACTAGAGCCTCGCCAAAAAGTAACTATCTCAACACATGTCTCTAAACCTAAGAGAAGTCTAACCTCACTCAAGTCTCCAAGTATCCATGAGAAAATAAAAGTAACCAATCCATTCTAAGCTCCAAATGTAACACTACACTCTAATGAATCTCCCATGAAAAATATGAAGGTACCCAATTACAAGATAACTAATTTAGATGACTATTAACTTTCCAACTATATAATTAGAAACATATAATGAAATCACAATATAACATCTCCTCTTTGAATATTGCATACTTCTATTGACATATCTTTCTCCCAAGAGAATTTATATCATTCCAAAACTCTAATGTGAAATTTACAATCCACATGTCATAATACCAAACCATCCTCGAAACCAAATATTCCTAATCAAAATCGACAACATAGAAATTCACACCTCACCAAAGACTGTGATTCCTCCATGGTTAACCAATATGTAAACATCTCTGATCACATATATATAAACATATCATATCAACAAAACTCAATATACCATAGTTATTTTATTGTATATAAGAATCATAATCCAAGATATTTTCCATGACACATAACCAATGTAGAAGACCATCCACCACCAAGATATGAATATAAAACACCAAGGAGATAAACCAATACCTACATTCAAGAACCAAAAAAACACCACCAATGCATTTATATAATAACCACATGCTAAAATTCCAAGTATTTTAATAGGACTTACAAAATTTTAGGGTTTATATGATAAATTTTGATGGTTTCTTGCCGCAAAATCTAGGACCTAAAATTTATTTTAGAGCCATCTCAATTTATTTTCTTTTCCCTCCATTACTTTCTCACCCCATTCCCATTTCCTTAAGTTATCCTCACAAGTCCTTATGACTTTTTATTGACTAGTGCAATTTCCTAGTAGTCAATTGTAGGAAATTAATGCATGTGCTCTTAAAATTACTTAAGTTACTTCCATTATGCATTGGTTGGTAGTCCCCACTTTGGTACTTGTTGGTGCAATATTTCTCTTTCTTATTTTGTCACATGTTTTATTATAAATCACACATTCTTATTTTGCGTGATCATTGAATCTATGATTGAAGCTTTGTTGCCATGTGTCATTGTCAATTCTTGGTTATGCACTAGTTATTAAATAATAGTTCTAAATGACCACTCCTCATTGGTTTTAGACTATTTTTGTTCATCACAAACTCTTAATATTTTAAATAGTTGAAGCTACAATTCTACAATATTATGACACATGTCTCTGTCATGTTGTAGGCTCGATCTTTTTCTTTGTTTCTTTGAAGTGCTCCTATATTGAGTCATCTTCATGTGAAATTATATTGTGTTCCAGTTCCATATCATGAGATGTTAAAGGAAGTTCCTATTGAAAGTATTATGGTGCATAATTTTGACACTTGTCCCTATTGGTACCATGAAAGTCCAAGTGTCCATTTTCACTCAGAAGCTTTATGTTGAATGTGGGGCCACTAAAATAATGTGTAAAGTTATTGTCTATTTAGAAACTTCTCATTGGTTTGAATTCTTGGTTTCATGGAATTTTATTTTAAATAATGTTTGAATTAAAAAAAGGGTTGTTACCACCATTGATCTCATCTATGCCATCCAAAGATCAAAAGCTTATATTCAAAGTAGAAATGGCTAGTCATGAATCATCTTTTCATGTGTATGATTGTTAATGACTAAATTGACTAATATATTCCATCTTATCTTTGATTTCTGATCAAAAGGAATTCATTCAAGTTGGCTAGCATCTTAGAAGTTAGCTAAACTGAAGAATTTTTATAATTCAACCCTTTCTAGTCTCTTAAAAGAAAAACTAGGGTTCCAAGTGTTCCACAAGTAAGTCATAGAAATATCACCCTAATTTATATAATTATGGCTTATATTGAAAATTTTAGAGTTATTAGGGTTTTATTTCCATTTTGAAAGAAAAAAATATTGTTTTACTTGTCCTAATCTTCAAAAGCATAGTCATTTTTTGAAACCCATTTTCTAAAAATTCTACACCATGAGTCAAACTAGCATCTAAACCTAAAATTCAAGAAGGGATTTGGATGAATACTTAATAATTTAACTCACAGGGTCTTCATGGAAGGCAATTCATTGTCAATGGTTTAGCATTTTCATAGACAAGTTGATAGATAATTCTAGAAGTTGTTGGGATTCTACCATGTCTAGCACTAGGTGGTCCCTTTTTTAGCACTGATATAAATGGAAATATTACAAAATTTCCATTTCTAATGTTAGGAACATACACCTTGGTAAATTAATAGTTTAAAATATCTTTTTATATGTGGATTTCATCAAAAAATTGTAGATAGGAATGATGCTAATGTTTGAGTTGTTATAGCTAGTAATGGTGGTGCTTTGAATATAATTGATAAAGAGTATATATTAAATTATTTTGGTTAAAACTTAGAAGAAAACTAGCCTAAAAAATTCAATGCATTAGCTAAGGAGCATCACAATGAAAAGGTTATTTACATAGTGGCTCTCAATTCATAGAGTAATGGGTTTGTACCAAATACCTATGAATTTTCTCTCATAGAGTTAGAAGTATATGAAGTTGATTTAGAGTTAAAGGGACGACTAGTAAAAATGTTAGTTGGGTAGTGTTTGCAAGTGTGATGTCCCTTTTCATAACAATGGTGGAATTCCATTTTCCCATGTGTGTATTCATCATCTTCCCTAGGCATAATTTCTCATATTTTGGCAATGATGAGACTAGATATCTATTCCCTTGGGTGATGGTTTGTATTCATAGTAGTGTGGGAATTTTTTCTCCTTTTTCTGGTATTAGTTTCTTTTCCCATTAGGAGATGGGTTTTTTTTGGTTGGTGACTTATTTATGAATCTTTGTGTCACTACTAGACCCATCAGTGGGTGTCGGTTATATTATGATTAGATTACAATAGTCAAGGAAGTGGTGTTTGAGATGATAATGGTTGAAGTTTTCTTATGTGGGTAGTTTGGAGGTAGTTATATAGTTGCCTCTTAGTAGAAATTTGGTAGCTATCATCATGGTCATTTGAGTATAGTGACCCTTCACCTTCTAGTAGTCATTTGAGGATAGTGACCCTTCATCTAATTTGGTTGGTAGAGAAATTAAATTAAATTTATTTATTTATGCATTAGAGCATGACATTGTTACCCTACATTATTGATCACATGTGTCTTAGTCCATTTAGATTGGTGTCTTTATGAAATTACCATGAGTAATACTATATATTATTATCATTGATAATAAAAATAAAAAATATGATCATGGTGAATATATGGCCCAACAAGAGCTCGCTATCTTGGTTAATAAAAATAATCTTACACAACTAATCTATATGAGGCAAAAAAAATTCATCAACAAGTCATTTGGATTAGATATCTTGCAAAAAAAATGATCCTAGGAAGCTGACTAGGATTCAAGAATACATGGATGGTGTTCTTCAAAATTTGTAAAGTATTGATCTAATTACACCCCCTCTTATTAATCAATTAAATACTTCTAAATCAATTCCTATCTTATATAGTGAAGAAGAGCTCAATAATTCCTCTCTATTTGATGTAAGACTCATAAAAGTCCTTCAATTTCAGGAATAAATAATGGTAACTATCAATCAATTTGAGACATTAAATAATAAAGTGGGACAAGAATAGGGATACGATAGGTTTTCATTCCAAATTTGGGAAAATATGGGGTAGAACCCTTATTTTATCACCATATCTTGAAGAGACACAATTTGAAGTCTTTGAAAAGTTGAGTTTCACCTTTCAAGTTATAATTAATTGTATGTACCTCAAACCCTATTACTAATAAAGGTGTCCCCACATGTCTTATATTATGATGTATATTTTTGTTTCCTTCTCCCCTCCCTTGTATATAGTTCTATTTTTTATTCCCAATTTTCCACTATATGTATATATTCATGGCTTTCTATTTATTTTCATGTTGTTAAGTTTTTTGTCTCATTGACACATCAAAACCCCTTTTAGTGTCTATACAACATTAAGATTATGTAATTAATACCATAAGGACACATATCTTTCCCATACGACTTCCTTAACTTAGAATAATTTTGGTACTTTTTTCAAATGATTTTTAGATTCATTTTTTTCTCATTTAGTGTTTCCATTTATGAAACCCTAGATTCTATTCCTTGATATTATGAAGTCATTATTAATTTTATTTAAAAATATTATTATTAAAATTCTCCAAGGTAAAATGTATTGATAAAATTCTTATCACCTTCCCTAAGAAAAACCTCATTTCTCAATACCTACATTCTCAACTTATAATCCACATTTGAATCTATGGCCTCTAGAGGAAGATCTCCCTCCCCTACCTACTTTTCCTCGATATCAACAAGGGAGTGAAGAACAAAAAATTAGAACAAATATAATTTATATGATTTGTAAGGGGAACTTTCAAGGCCCTTTTAGGCTAGACACTATAAGAAAAACAAAGTAGAAAACCTATAACCCATATGGTTAGTCTACTCTCAACAAAATTTAAAACCCCAAAGTATCCTCCAAACCCTACAAGGTTTAAAATTCCACCTTCAACATAGAAACAAGTCATCTAGCCTTCTCTATCTAGCCCATTTCACCCTAAGTGTGTTTCAACTTTTAAACTCACTCAAGTGCTTCCTAAGTGAGTACATATTATCCTAGAGCTAATTTAATTATGCGTGAATAAATTATACTCACCATCCTAATAATTTCACAAGTATGTCCTTAAACCTAAAGGGGATGTTATTATAGACCCAAGTCAAGAAGCTATCCACATATAGATTTTTGTGTCATACATCTTTTAGTGTAGTAAAATACATCCCCTTGCATTATCACACTTGTTTGAGCCCACCTTGCTTTATTTATGCTTCTTTATGGCTTAATTTGTCCTATTATGCATCCAAAAGCCCTATGAACTATATATTTTTATGGAAAATCATAACAAACATCAAGATAAATGATCATCTAATGTTTCTATCTATGTGTCCTTGATTTGTGGATTGGGACTAAGATGCCACCTAGGGCATCTTTGTCTACCATGGGTCTTGAGACCTTGATTATAAAACCTCTCAATTAGGTCCCTTTTTAGAGTTTGTGCCCTAAAATTTGAGCCTTGGGACTGATATGCCACCTAGGGAATATTAGCCCTCCTAGGCTTATTTTCGAGGTCCAATTTCAAATTCGGGCAGGAATTTTGCCTCCTTTAATTAATGATTTCATATGTTAGCTTGTTGTGGTGTAATTTTGGGATATTAGGCATGAATAACTATAAATACAAGGTCCCTTCACTTATTTCAATCCAAGTCTTTTGTGAGAGCATTCATTATAGTAAAATTAAGTTCACAAGAGCATTCAAGAGAAATTCATCAAGCATTTGGAGCCATCATCAAGATTCAAGCATCATTTCAAGGGTTTAGTGCATCCATTTATGTTGTTGAGACAAGATTGTGGATGTAGCATTAAAGATCTATCTACAACCATTGTTCATATCATATTCCAAGATCTAAGATCTACATTCTTCATGACCACTACATGTTAGATTGTATATTTTCTTCACAAGACATCATACAAGGTGATATCATTTATATATTTCATGTTTCATGCTTCATTTCATTCATAAAATCATTTGGTTTGATTACCAACAAGGGGTTTGACCAAGGAAAACCCTCATCCACTAACAATCAACAAGTTTTTCCATCTTGTCCATTTGTATTTGTAGATCTAGGTTGAAGACTTGAAGATCACTTGGAATGCAAAATTGTCAAACTTGCAAATTTTCATTGCAAAGTTGTCATGTTCATGGAAACTCACCTACAACTCAGATCCGGTTGTTTGAGAACTTGAGATCCGAGGGGAAGCAACTATAGATCTGGGAGCTCAAGAACACATTCACACTTTTCAGAAATTTAGATCAGGACTAAGATGGGAGAAAAGGTGTCTTAGTCCTTCAAGTGGAATATTTTAGAGATTTTTCGAGATTATGTTCCGTTATCCGAAGATTCTGTGTCTACCCCAAAAAACAAGAGCGAGACTAAGATGGTAGTAAAGGCATCTTAGTCCTCCAAGGCATATTTTGGCAGTCTGTTTGCATTTCTAGAATGCTATTGGCATCTCTAGGTTTTTCAGGTACACATACCCTAACTTGGAGTTGTTCATTTAAGTATTTGTAAGCTTCATTTAGCTCATTTTGAGTGTTTTTTATATCATAGTGTGTTTTCAAACATTATCTTTTCCAAGCTTTTCCTTGGTTGTGAACCCCTTTAATCTGAAAGAACACCCCCTCCTAAGTCCTCCTAATTAAGTATTGACTCACCTTGAGAGGTTGATAGTCAATCCTATTAGGGTTCTTAGGACATAATTGAATGTTAGTTGGAGAAAGAGTGATGTTCTATGTAGAGCTCCCCTTTTTAAACTAATCAAATTTATAGTAATAAAACCTATCAATATTCACTACAACAGAACAAGAAAAGAGCGCCTAAAATACCACCATATTTTAGTGTATTTCAGTTCACGAATTGGGTGATTTGGCTGGCACTAAACTCAATGCAAATAGGCATGGCCTTCTCAGTCGACTTGGGCGCCGACTTGTGCATTAGATATTTCGCCGAACTTAGCACTGGGAAATCACAATGCCCTTGTTAGCGCCTAAAATAGCACTGGGAACTAATGCCAAAAATAGCATCGGGAACTAGCGCCCAAAATAGTGCCTCTTTAGCCGCCTAAAATTGCGCCAGAAATAATACCGAAATTGGCGCCCAATTTGGTTTTCGGTTTTGTTTCTATGTCTACTGCCATTTTTGCTTCTAGTTTTGCTTCCAATTTTGCTTCTAGGTTTGCTTCCAATTTTTCTTCTGGTTTTGCTTCTAGTTTTACTTTTGGTTTGGCTTCCAATTTTGCTTCCAGTTTTTCTTCCATGTTTGCTTCCAGTTTTGCTTCCAAGTTTTCTTCTAGTTTTGCTTCCGATTTTTCTTCCAGGTTTGCATCCAGTTTTGCTTCTAGTTTTTCTTCCAAATTTACTTCCAGTTTTGCTTCTAGGTTTGCTTCCGATTTTTCTTCCAATTTTGCTTCCAAGATTGCTTCTAGTTTGGCTTCCAATGTTGCTTCCTTTTTTGCTTCTAAAAATGCTTCTTGTTTTGCTTCCATTTATTAATTTATGTTTTATTTCAATTTAATTAGTTAAATATATCATGCCTCTTAAATAACTCATATGATTATAGAGTAAGTAATTTAATTATTTAACTCATATGATTAAATAACAAGATAATTTTTTTTTTGGGTCGGTAACACAAATTTTTAGTATTACTTGTAAAGATAAACAAGTACATCTATTGTTCAGTGTCATTACCAACCAAAAGAGCTTAACACTTCTCTGATTTGTTCAATTACATTCTGGAGGTGCCAAGCATTAATTTTACCTTTCATCACCACTTGAACTATTATTGTAACATGATCATCATCTATAATTAAAACAAGTGAGTCAAATATCTATAATTTAATTGAATTTGACAACATCCATCCTAAGGAGTAAATTAAAATCATCATACGTAATAAATATCCATCCAAAAATCATCGACCACTTTTAATATATATAAATTGACAAGTCAATACTGATAAGATCATCATCATATATAACTTAAACAAGTGAAAGTCAAATATGCTAGTAAACCAAAAACATGTCAAAATGATACATGTCCAACAATCAACATAAGTGAAAATGATACATGTACAAATGATATAAATAAAAATGATATATTATGTAACTCAAAATGATACAAGTCAAGATGATACATGTCCAAATGATATAGTGAAAATGATACATGTCATTATGATAAACCTCAATAATATAGTACTGTAGGCCATGAAAATGATACATATGACAGTAACCATGAAAAGAGTCATCATAACGATATATCAACAATGATCCATGATGTAGTCTATATGATCATGAATGTCACTGGTTACTACCACCAATTGTCTCATCATCATCATTCATCATTCACTGGTTACTACCACCAATTGTCTCATGATCATCATCATCGTCATCATCATCATCATCATCATCATCATCATCATCATCATCATCATCATCATCATCATCATCATCATCATCATCGTCATCATCATCATCATCATCATTGTCATCATCATCATCATCATCATCATCATCATCGTCGTCGTCGTCGTCGTCATCATCATCATTGTTATCGGCCTTGGTGTCTTCCATATCTACATCATCAACATCCTCTGCCATGTGATCTGTACCGGTAGAACCAATATTTTGTGGATCTATATCATGTTGAGGATCATTTTGATCTTATGGAAGACCCGTGTTTTGCAAAAAAAAAATCTAGAATGAAAAGTTATTATTTATTTCATGCAATAATTTATTTTTCTATTATATATCTAATATTACAACATATGAGATGAAACCATAATCAGATTACATCATATCGAAGTGCACATACCATAATAAAATTTCAAAAAAGTTACAACTAATACTGGTGAGTTAGGAGAAACTTCATCTTTCAAAAGCAAAGCCAATTAGGCTAGCAGACATGTGGATCATGCCAGCATTTGGTGGAAGAGGAAGAAATATGACTGAAACTCTAGAGGCCCACCATAATGGATTTCAGTATTCAACCATGAGAGAAGAAGAGAGAGCTGATATCATGTATCAAAACATTAAGCATGCATTCTTCCAGCCAACGGAGAAGGAGATGATTACTTTGCTTCATTTTCATTTGCATAACCATATCATGGTGTGGGAACCAAGAAGACCAAGGGTGTCTAGTTTTATGTGGAGGTAATGGATGTGGTCCAAACATTAGGAGGGTAAAGAAGGTCAATGTATGGTCCTGATGAAATTGAGGAAGAACAACAAGAGAGGGACAATAAAAATAATATCAATGGAGAGTTTTAATGATTTGTCAAGCCAATAAGAGAGCTGTGGGAGAAGCCTCATCTAAAAGATTTTAAACTAGAGTTTGATATACCATTTAGAGAGCTTGGTTTTCATGGAGTTCCTTTCAAAGCCTCTGCTTTTATTATTCCTATGGTAAATTGTTTGGTAGAGTTGGTGGAATTACCTTTCTTAGTAATCGCTATTAGTGAGATTGAGATTGTTAACCTTGAGAGAGAAGGAATTGGGAAAAAGGCATTTGATATGGCTATTATTTTCAAAGACTTCAAGAGGGATGTACTCTGCATGCACGCCATTCCTCAATCTTCGCTTGATGGCATCAAGGAATGGCTGAACTCCATGGATATAAAGTATTATGAAAGCATAATGAACTTGAACTAGCGACCAATTTTGAAGACTATTACTGATGATCTAGATAAATTTATGGAAGATGTTGGTTGGGAATTTTTGAATATGGAAGCTAGTGATTCTGATTCTGATAATTCAGAAGAGTCAAATCAAGGATATGAATCCTCTGATGTAGAAGAGGAATCAAAATCAGATGAGGAAGGTTCAAAAGATGAATCTCTTGTGGAGTTAGAGGAGGATGATGAAGAAGAAGAAGATTTTAAAGAGGAGGAAGGTAAAATATGGGATGAATTAGAAGTCGAAGCCAAAAATGTAAATAAGAAAAAAGGAGACGAGTCTAATGGTGAAGAGGAAAGGCAACAAAGAAAGGTAAAAGCTACAGGGAAGTCTTGGGCACTTGATATTAGAGATTCAAGAGGAATGCCTGCCAAGAGGCATAAAGTTAGATGAATTGAGTTCATCTACATCCTTCTACTATTTATTCATGCACATAAATAGTCATCTTGTAATCATAAGATTTGATCTCTATTTACTCATCTTATACATCAATAAACAACTCAACACAAGAGATGCAAATTAACATATTAACACAATAATATCCAACTAATTTATTGAAACTCAACTATTGATACCTCATTCTCCATCTAGATTACAAAATAGTTCCACTTTTTGTTTGTACCATATTCTTTTCAAATTGCTTTAGATGGTGGCCATATTTCTCCTCCTGTCAAAACATGGCAAATGGACTAGTTAAACTAATTAATATGAAATAATTTACTTTTTCCAAGGAAATAAAAAATATATATCATTTAACATATTAAATATATTTACAAATATATAGATCAAGGCCTGTAAACCTTTTTGGCCACTGCGATGCATGCCACAAAGTTTCTCAAGCCTAGCCATGGAGGCCTTGTCCTGAAACATATACTAATTCATTTAAACTATGCACAAATAAAATTTAAATATCATTTAATAAATTTGATATAATCTTATGAGAAAATTCAAATACCCGTGTACTCTCCTCACCGAAATTCCTCCATGCATCAGAATTCTCATATGCTTTTACAAGCTCTTTCCATACTTTCACACTTACATCAATTGGCCTTTTTTCTGCCTTAGCTCAGGAGGGATTTTTTTATCTTCTTTGTTTGGTTGCACCGAAATCTCTTGCAATTTTTAGACATTCGTAGCTTTATCTTCTTTACAGACCAAACTATGCCAAATTCATTCTCCATGTCATGGATAACTTCTTTTTTCAGGTGCATGGGTATCTTTGAGAATGGAAAATGTAGATGGTCTTTGAACCATTGAAGGAATGATTCCTCCAACCTATTCATAAACATTTTCCCAACATCCATCATTTGGACTTCCCTGGAAACCACCTCATATTCTATCTTCGTATTGTAGTTACCAATGCAAGATTGAAAACATGGTGTGGTGGAAGAAGTCTGTGTCCCAGGAGTGGAAGTCTCCGCTCCCTGTTCCACATTCTTAGAGTTTACTGTCACGGATTTCATCCTGGATCTTTTGCAAGATCCAGGACTGGTTTTGGAATCAACTGATTCCCTTTGACATAGTTGATTTATTTGTAATGTTTGAGAGGCGTTACAAAATTGTTTTTCTATGTATTTGGCAAGTGTTGTCTAGTCCACATTAACCAATTTGTTCACTGCCTCTACCCCCAATATGGAAGCCAATTCGTCTTTATCTTTTTCAGTCTCATGTTCCTATATATATATTTAAATTATATTTCTTCTTTTAAATTTAGAAATAAAAAACTAAAAAGTAAAATTCAAAGAAACAATGGAAACATTTACAAATCTATAAATTGATAATGAATTACCTCATTGTGGCCAGAGTTTTCTGACAATGTTCACTTCCCTCCATTGCTTGAAATTTTTAGGTGACCTAGGGAAAATTATTTTCGTCCAGTCTCTGGAGGAAAATGAAGTACACATTGTCAGGTATGAAAGTTTTCGTCTAGTTTGTGGTATGAAAGTTTTGTTTTGTGGGAAAATATGTTCATTTGGTTTGCTTAGTGTTGATAACCTAGGGAGAATATGTTTACTTGGTTTGTGTAGTGTTGATAACCTTATCATGAAAAATCTTTCATAATGCAATCTTGCATGAATTTGTCATGGCATCGGTGACTATGGCGTGAGTGGACAAAACCAAGCGGTTTTTGCATTTATTTTCAGTAGTTGCTCAATAGTGATCGACCCAATTCCAGATTTTCCAAGCAGTTCACTATTTCCTTGATACCCAGGTTAGGGAAAGAATACAGAGGCATCCTTGCTTCGTTCTATAATGTTTTGAGCCAAAGCTCAAATGGGTAGGGTAAATTTTTTTGTTGGTTTCTCAAAGGTTTTACAATTTATAATGATGGGACAATTTAGAGGTTTCCTAGACTGGTTAGGCCACAAACCAGTAAACAATCACAAATTAAAATGCAATACAAAGAGCAGTAAACAATCACAAATTCAACCAAGAAAAATAAAATTGTAAGCTTTACCTATGGTGTCGCAAACTAAATCAAATTTCTCATCAGTTGCTGGTAGCGCCCTGCTCTCTTCCTTTGCACAGTGTGTTGCAAAATATATCGAATTTCTCATTAGTTGCTGGTAGAAACCTGCTCTGTTCCTTCACATGATATTTTCCCTTTTTTGTCATCTGATTTCTTCATTCACATTGGAAAGTTTTAAATTTTTTATTTTGATTCATTAGTTGACGCTTTAGTCGATGCTAGTTAATGCCAACTTTAGCACCAACTCTTGGCCATAAATGTAATCTATTTGGGACATCTATGGTGGTGTCAAGTGCACCTAATTTAACACCTATCATTGTTGTATAGTGACTATTTTCATTGTTGTGTATCAAAGGATCCATAATGTTGGAAATAATTCCAACTCCTGCCTTGTTTTTGTGACCACCACTATCCCTTGGCTCCTTCATTAGCTCGGTGTGGTAGAGCGGTTTTTACCATGGTCTCACAAGGTGATTCATCCTTCTTGGTAGTAGTGCAGTGAAATCTTCTGTGGCGGCACACGAGTCTTCCTTTTGTTCCTAGCAGTGTTGCAGTGAATCCCGCAGTCCCGCAAGTCTTCTACCATTGGTGTGTGGTAGTGCGGTGACCATCGCTGTCCCGTGACTCCTTCATCAGCTTGGTATGGTAGAGTGGTTTTTACCGTGGTCCCATAAGTTTATTTTTCCTTCGCGGTGGTAGTGCGGTGAAAGATTTTGTGGTGAAATTTTTATTCACAAAGGAGGCCATGGATAGAGGACGTGGACGATTTAGAAATACTAAATTGCTGAGAGGAAAGTGGGTGGAAATAGATGAGACAACAAAATTTGTAGATACAATAAAGGTAAGAAGAGAAAGCAACCTCAATCGAAGGAGGAAGGTGTTTATGAATTCACAAATGCTACAACATAAAGGAGATAAAGTCATTTTTTTGTCCATGAGGCCTCTGAGGTCAAACTTATTGGTTGAAAATGCATAGGAATGATGATTAAATGTGATTCTATGATCAAGGGAAAAGTTTGAAAATTAGGATAGCAAAAACATGATATCAATATGTCAAATATATGACTAAGTGAGGTTTTGTGTTGGATAGCATATTCGTTGAAATGATATAATTGGTACATACTAAAAATTATTTACTATGTTGTGTATTATAGGGGTGAGACGAGGCCATGGCAATAGATTGTGTCATATCAAATGAGGACACAACGAATGAAGCGGGACATCAAGTACTCAAATTTTGACTTAACTTAGGAAAAAATGATCTGATGGAATTTTGTGATACGTCCATCTTTTTTTACAGTATTATTGAAATTTATAATGTATTATCCAATCTTGACATAAATTAATGCATGTTATTGATTATTTTAGATGGAGATTGGAGCAAATGTAGAGCCTAAGCTCTCAACTAGCAAAAGAACAAGATATGTATGTGGACATGGACCTAAAATTGTTAAATCACGTAGATGGTAGTGGGTGGAAGAGGATATGACAATGGATATTGCAGACACAACAAATGATTATACTAAAGAAGAGGTAGGTTAGGACTATAGTACATGGGATGAATACTTTGAGAAGATTGTTGTTGTGGATGTTCTGTATGTCGTGGAAAGAAAAAATTCAAACGAGCGATTGTACAAAGACATTACATATATGATGAGCTTCTAGTTGGTAGTATGCCTCTGACAATCGATTCAAATCCAATAGGAATTATGGTGAGGAATTTTCCAATTTGATATGAATAACATGTATACTTTGTTTAAACATTGTTTTATATTATTTAAATAACTAATTTTTTCTTAATGGATACTTGCAGGATAAAGTTCTTGGTTTAAAGTTTCCTAGATCACTGACTTCTAGCCTAGAGGGCAATGATCATTTATCAGATGATACATCTAACAAAATATGTGCCAATATACTAGCTCAAAAGATGAGGAATTGACGAAAACAAGTAACATAACAAGAACCAGTGTGAAGATGCATAATTTTCTTAAAGACAAGGGGAAGGTGGACTATATACCCTACGAGAATGAATGTGATGGAGATGATGAATTACCCCTGAGTTTGAGATCAATTTACAAAGATACATTTGATCATCGACTATATTGCGCTCGGCCTAGTGATCAACAACTAACTAGAGTGTATGAGGTGTTTCAATTT
>CM021105.1:612429940-612671573 GCA_007115665.2 Sequoiadendron giganteum
GTGAAATTATATTGTGTTCCAGTTCCATATCATGAGATGTTAAAGGAAGTTCCTATTGAAAGTATTATGGTGCATAATTTTGACACTTGTCCCTATTGGTACCATGAAAGTCCAAGTGTCCATTTTCACTCAGAAGCTTTATGTTGAATGTGGGGCCACTAAAATAATGTGTAAAGTTATTGTCTATTTAGAAACTTCTCATTGGTTTGAATTCTTGGTTTCATGGAATTTTATTTTAAATAATGTTTGAATTAAAAAAAGGGTTGTTACCACCATTGATCTCATCTATGCCATCCAAAGATCAAAAGCTTATATTCAAAGTAGAAATGGCTAGTCATGAATCATCTTTTCATGTGTATGATTGTTAATGACTAAATTGACTAATATATTCCATCTTATCTTTGATTTCTGATCAAAAGGAATTCATTCAAGTTGGCTAGCATCTTAGAAGTTAGCTAAACTGAAGAATTTTTATAATTCAACCCTTTCTAGTCTCTTAAAAGAAAAACTAGGGTTCCAAGTGTTCCACAAGTAAGTCATAGAAATATCACCCTAATTTATATAATTATGGCTTATATTGAAAATTTTAGAGTTATTAGGGTTTTATTTCCATTTTGAAAGAAAAAAATATTGTTTTACTTGTCCTAATCTTCAAAAGCATAGTCATTTTTTGAAACCCATTTTCTAAAAATTCTACACCATGAGTCAAACTAGCATCTAAACCTAAAATTCAAGAAGGGATTTGGATGAATACTTAATAATTTAACTCACAGGGTCTTCATGGAAGGCAATTCATTGTCAATGGTTTAGCATTTTCATAGACAAGTTGATAGATAATTCTAGAAGTTGTTGGGATTCTACCATGTCTAGCACTAGGTGGTCCCTTTTTTAGCACTGATATAAATGGAAATATTACAAAATTTCCATTTCTAATGTTAGGAACATACACCTTGGTAAATTAATAGTTTAAAATATCTTTTTATATGTGGATTTCATCAAAAAATTGTAGATAGGAATGATGCTAATGTTTGAGTTGTTATAGCTAGTAATGGTGGTGCTTTGAATATAATTGATAAAGAGTATATATTAAATTATTTTGGTTAAAACTTAGAAGAAAACTAGCCTAAAAAATTCAATGCATTAGCTAAGGAGCATCACAATGAAAAGGTTATTTACATAGTGGCTCTCAATTCATAGAGTAATGGGTTTGTACCAAATACCTATGAATTTTCTCTCATAGAGTTAGAAGTATATGAAGTTGATTTAGAGTTAAAGGGACGACTAGTAAAAATGTTAGTTGGGTAGTGTTTGCAAGTGTGATGTCCCTTTTCATAACAATGGTGGAATTCCATTTTCCCATGTGTGTATTCATCATCTTCCCTAGGCATAATTTCTCATATTTTGGCAATGATGAGACTAGATATCTATTCCCTTGGGTGATGGTTTGTATTCATAGTAGTGTGGGAATTTTTTCTCCTTTTTCTGGTATTAGTTTCTTTTCCCATTAGGAGATGGGTTTTTTTTGGTTGGTGACTTATTTATGAATCTTTGTGTCACTACTAGACCCATCAGTGGGTGTCGGTTATATTATGATTAGATTACAATAGTCAAGGAAGTGGTGTTTGAGATGATAATGGTTGAAGTTTTCTTATGTGGGTAGTTTGGAGGTAGTTATATAGTTGCCTCTTAGTAGAAATTTGGTAGCTATCATCATGGTCATTTGAGTATAGTGACCCTTCACCTTCTAGTAGTCATTTGAGGATAGTGACCCTTCATCTAATTTGGTTGGTAGAGAAATTAAATTAAATTTATTTATTTATGCATTAGAGCATGACATTGTTACCCTACATTATTGATCACATGTGTCTTAGTCCATTTAGATTGGTGTCTTTATGAAATTACCATGAGTAATACTATATATTATTATCATTGATAATAAAAATAAAAAATATGATCATGGTGAATATATGGCCCAACAAGAGCTCGCTATCTTGGTTAATAAAAATAATCTTACACAACTAATCTATATGAGGCAAAAAAAATTCATCAACAAGTCATTTGGATTAGATATCTTGCAAAAAAAATGATCCTAGGAAGCTGACTAGGATTCAAGAATACATGGATGGTGTTCTTCAAAATTTGTAAAGTATTGATCTAATTACACCCCCTCTTATTAATCAATTAAATACTTCTAAATCAATTCCTATCTTATATAGTGAAGAAGAGCTCAATAATTCCTCTCTATTTGATGTAAGACTCATAAAAGTCCTTCAATTTCAGGAATAAATAATGGTAACTATCAATCAATTTGAGACATTAAATAATAAAGTGGGACAAGAATAGGGATACGATAGGTTTTCATTCCAAATTTGGGAAAATATGGGGTAGAACCCTTATTTTATCACCATATCTTGAAGAGACACAATTTGAAGTCTTTGAAAAGTTGAGTTTCACCTTTCAAGTTATAATTAATTGTATGTACCTCAAACCCTATTACTAATAAAGGTGTCCCCACATGTCTTATATTATGATGTATATTTTTGTTTCCTTCTCCCCTCCCTTGTATATAGTTCTATTTTTTATTCCCAATTTTCCACTATATGTATATATTCATGGCTTTCTATTTATTTTCATGTTGTTAAGTTTTTTGTCTCATTGACACATCAAAACCCCTTTTAGTGTCTATACAACATTAAGATTATGTAATTAATACCATAAGGACACATATCTTTCCCATACGACTTCCTTAACTTAGAATAATTTTGGTACTTTTTTCAAATGATTTTTAGATTCATTTTTTTCTCATTTAGTGTTTCCATTTATGAAACCCTAGATTCTATTCCTTGATATTATGAAGTCATTATTAATTTTATTTAAAAATATTATTATTAAAATTCTCCAAGGTAAAATGTATTGATAAAATTCTTATCACCTTCCCTAAGAAAAACCTCATTTCTCAATACCTACATTCTCAACTTATAATCCACATTTGAATCTATGGCCTCTAGAGGAAGATCTCCCTCCCCTACCTACTTTTCCTCGATATCAACAAGGGAGTGAAGAACAAAAAATTAGAACAAATATAATTTATATGATTTGTAAGGGGAACTTTCAAGGCCCTTTTAGGCTAGACACTATAAGAAAAACAAAGTAGAAAACCTATAACCCATATGGTTAGTCTACTCTCAACAAAATTTAAAACCCCAAAGTATCCTCCAAACCCTACAAGGTTTAAAATTCCACCTTCAACATAGAAACAAGTCATCTAGCCTTCTCTATCTAGCCCATTTCACCCTAAGTGTGTTTCAACTTTTAAACTCACTCAAGTGCTTCCTAAGTGAGTACATATTATCCTAGAGCTAATTTAATTATGCGTGAATAAATTATACTCACCATCCTAATAATTTCACAAGTATGTCCTTAAACCTAAAGGGGATGTTATTATAGACCCAAGTCAAGAAGCTATCCACATATAGATTTTTGTGTCATACATCTTTTAGTGTAGTAAAATACATCCCCTTGCATTATCACACTTGTTTGAGCCCACCTTGCTTTATTTATGCTTCTTTATGGCTTAATTTGTCCTATTATGCATCCAAAAGCCCTATGAACTATATATTTTTATGGAAAATCATAACAAACATCAAGATAAATGATCATCTAATGTTTCTATCTATGTGTCCTTGATTTGTGGATTGGGACTAAGATGCCACCTAGGGCATCTTTGTCTACCATGGGTCTTGAGACCTTGATTATAAAACCTCTCAATTAGGTCCCTTTTTAGAGTTTGTGCCCTAAAATTTGAGCCTTGGGACTGATATGCCACCTAGGGAATATTAGCCCTCCTAGGCTTATTTTCGAGGTCCAATTTCAAATTCGGGCAGGAATTTTGCCTCCTTTAATTAATGATTTCATATGTTAGCTTGTTGTGGTGTAATTTTGGGATATTAGGCATGAATAACTATAAATACAAGGTCCCTTCACTTATTTCAATCCAAGTCTTTTGTGAGAGCATTCATTATAGTAAAATTAAGTTCACAAGAGCATTCAAGAGAAATTCATCAAGCATTTGGAGCCATCATCAAGATTCAAGCATCATTTCAAGGGTTTAGTGCATCCATTTATGTTGTTGAGACAAGATTGTGGATGTAGCATTAAAGATCTATCTACAACCATTGTTCATATCATATTCCAAGATCTAAGATCTACATTCTTCATGACCACTACATGTTAGATTGTATATTTTCTTCACAAGACATCATACAAGGTGATATCATTTATATATTTCATGTTTCATGCTTCATTTCATTCATAAAATCATTTGGTTTGATTACCAACAAGGGGTTTGACCAAGGAAAACCCTCATCCACTAACAATCAACAAGTTTTTCCATCTTGTCCATTTGTATTTGTAGATCTAGGTTGAAGACTTGAAGATCACTTGGAATGCAAAATTGTCAAACTTGCAAATTTTCATTGCAAAGTTGTCATGTTCATGGAAACTCACCTACAACTCAGATCCGGTTGTTTGAGAACTTGAGATCCGAGGGGAAGCAACTATAGATCTGGGAGCTCAAGAACACATTCACACTTTTCAGAAATTTAGATCAGGACTAAGATGGGAGAAAAGGTGTCTTAGTCCTTCAAGTGGAATATTTTAGAGATTTTTCGAGATTATGTTCCGTTATCCGAAGATTCTGTGTCTACCCCAAAAAACAAGAGCGAGACTAAGATGGTAGTAAAGGCATCTTAGTCCTCCAAGGCATATTTTGGCAGTCTGTTTGCATTTCTAGAATGCTATTGGCATCTCTAGGTTTTTCAGGTACACATACCCTAACTTGGAGTTGTTCATTTAAGTATTTGTAAGCTTCATTTAGCTCATTTTGAGTGTTTTTTATATCATAGTGTGTTTTCAAACATTATCTTTTCCAAGCTTTTCCTTGGTTGTGAACCCCTTTAATCTGAAAGAACACCCCCTCCTAAGTCCTCCTAATTAAGTATTGACTCACCTTGAGAGGTTGATAGTCAATCCTATTAGGGTTCTTAGGACATAATTGAATGTTAGTTGGAGAAAGAGTGATGTTCTATGTAGAGCTCCCCTTTTTAAACTAATCAAATTTATAGTAATAAAACCTATCAATATTCACTACAACAGAACAAGAAAAGAGCGCCTAAAATACCACCATATTTTAGTGTATTTCAGTTCACGAATTGGGTGATTTGGCTGGCACTAAACTCAATGCAAATAGGCATGGCCTTCTCAGTCGACTTGGGCGCCGACTTGTGCATTAGATATTTCGCCGAACTTAGCACTGGGAAATCACAATGCCCTTGTTAGCGCCTAAAATAGCACTGGGAACTAATGCCAAAAATAGCATCGGGAACTAGCGCCCAAAATAGTGCCTCTTTAGCCGCCTAAAATTGCGCCAGAAATAATACCGAAATTGGCGCCCAATTTGGTTTTCGGTTTTGTTTCTATGTCTACTGCCATTTTTGCTTCTAGTTTTGCTTCCAATTTTGCTTCTAGGTTTGCTTCCAATTTTTCTTCTGGTTTTGCTTCTAGTTTTACTTTTGGTTTGGCTTCCAATTTTGCTTCCAGTTTTTCTTCCATGTTTGCTTCCAGTTTTGCTTCCAAGTTTTCTTCTAGTTTTGCTTCCGATTTTTCTTCCAGGTTTGCATCCAGTTTTGCTTCTAGTTTTTCTTCCAAATTTACTTCCAGTTTTGCTTCTAGGTTTGCTTCCGATTTTTCTTCCAATTTTGCTTCCAAGATTGCTTCTAGTTTGGCTTCCAATGTTGCTTCCTTTTTTGCTTCTAAAAATGCTTCTTGTTTTGCTTCCATTTATTAATTTATGTTTTATTTCAATTTAATTAGTTAAATATATCATGCCTCTTAAATAACTCATATGATTATAGAGTAAGTAATTTAATTATTTAACTCATATGATTAAATAACAAGATAATTTTTTTTTTGGGTCGGTAACACAAATTTTTAGTATTACTTGTAAAGATAAACAAGTACATCTATTGTTCAGTGTCATTACCAACCAAAAGAGCTTAACACTTCTCTGATTTGTTCAATTACATTCTGGAGGTGCCAAGCATTAATTTTACCTTTCATCACCACTTGAACTATTATTGTAACATGATCATCATCTATAATTAAAACAAGTGAGTCAAATATCTATAATTTAATTGAATTTGACAACATCCATCCTAAGGAGTAAATTAAAATCATCATACGTAATAAATATCCATCCAAAAATCATCGACCACTTTTAATATATATAAATTGACAAGTCAATACTGATAAGATCATCATCATATATAACTTAAACAAGTGAAAGTCAAATATGCTAGTAAACCAAAAACATGTCAAAATGATACATGTCCAACAATCAACATAAGTGAAAATGATACATGTACAAATGATATAAATAAAAATGATATATTATGTAACTCAAAATGATACAAGTCAAGATGATACATGTCCAAATGATATAGTGAAAATGATACATGTCATTATGATAAACCTCAATAATATAGTACTGTAGGCCATGAAAATGATACATATGACAGTAACCATGAAAAGAGTCATCATAACGATATATCAACAATGATCCATGATGTAGTCTATATGATCATGAATGTCACTGGTTACTACCACCAATTGTCTCATCATCATCATTCATCATTCACTGGTTACTACCACCAATTGTCTCATGATCATCATCATCGTCATCATCATCATCATCATCATCATCATCATCATCATCATCATCATCATCATCATCATCATCATCATCATCATCGTCATCATCATCATCATCATCATTGTCATCATCATCATCATCATCATCATCATCATCGTCGTCGTCGTCGTCGTCATCATCATCATTGTTATCGGCCTTGGTGTCTTCCATATCTACATCATCAACATCCTCTGCCATGTGATCTGTACCGGTAGAACCAATATTTTGTGGATCTATATCATGTTGAGGATCATTTTGATCTTATGGAAGACCCGTGTTTTGCAAAAAAAAAATCTAGAATGAAAAGTTATTATTTATTTCATGCAATAATTTATTTTTCTATTATATATCTAATATTACAACATATGAGATGAAACCATAATCAGATTACATCATATCGAAGTGCACATACCATAATAAAATTTCAAAAAAGTTACAACTAATACTGGTGAGTTAGGAGAAACTTCATCTTTCAAAAGCAAAGCCAATTAGGCTAGCAGACATGTGGATCATGCCAGCATTTGGTGGAAGAGGAAGAAATATGACTGAAACTCTAGAGGCCCACCATAATGGATTTCAGTATTCAACCATGAGAGAAGAAGAGAGAGCTGATATCATGTATCAAAACATTAAGCATGCATTCTTCCAGCCAACGGAGAAGGAGATGATTACTTTGCTTCATTTTCATTTGCATAACCATATCATGGTGTGGGAACCAAGAAGACCAAGGGTGTCTAGTTTTATGTGGAGGTAATGGATGTGGTCCAAACATTAGGAGGGTAAAGAAGGTCAATGTATGGTCCTGATGAAATTGAGGAAGAACAACAAGAGAGGGACAATAAAAATAATATCAATGGAGAGTTTTAATGATTTGTCAAGCCAATAAGAGAGCTGTGGGAGAAGCCTCATCTAAAAGATTTTAAACTAGAGTTTGATATACCATTTAGAGAGCTTGGTTTTCATGGAGTTCCTTTCAAAGCCTCTGCTTTTATTATTCCTATGGTAAATTGTTTGGTAGAGTTGGTGGAATTACCTTTCTTAGTAATCGCTATTAGTGAGATTGAGATTGTTAACCTTGAGAGAGAAGGAATTGGGAAAAAGGCATTTGATATGGCTATTATTTTCAAAGACTTCAAGAGGGATGTACTCTGCATGCACGCCATTCCTCAATCTTCGCTTGATGGCATCAAGGAATGGCTGAACTCCATGGATATAAAGTATTATGAAAGCATAATGAACTTGAACTAGCGACCAATTTTGAAGACTATTACTGATGATCTAGATAAATTTATGGAAGATGTTGGTTGGGAATTTTTGAATATGGAAGCTAGTGATTCTGATTCTGATAATTCAGAAGAGTCAAATCAAGGATATGAATCCTCTGATGTAGAAGAGGAATCAAAATCAGATGAGGAAGGTTCAAAAGATGAATCTCTTGTGGAGTTAGAGGAGGATGATGAAGAAGAAGAAGATTTTAAAGAGGAGGAAGGTAAAATATGGGATGAATTAGAAGTCGAAGCCAAAAATGTAAATAAGAAAAAAGGAGACGAGTCTAATGGTGAAGAGGAAAGGCAACAAAGAAAGGTAAAAGCTACAGGGAAGTCTTGGGCACTTGATATTAGAGATTCAAGAGGAATGCCTGCCAAGAGGCATAAAGTTAGATGAATTGAGTTCATCTACATCCTTCTACTATTTATTCATGCACATAAATAGTCATCTTGTAATCATAAGATTTGATCTCTATTTACTCATCTTATACATCAATAAACAACTCAACACAAGAGATGCAAATTAACATATTAACACAATAATATCCAACTAATTTATTGAAACTCAACTATTGATACCTCATTCTCCATCTAGATTACAAAATAGTTCCACTTTTTGTTTGTACCATATTCTTTTCAAATTGCTTTAGATGGTGGCCATATTTCTCCTCCTGTCAAAACATGGCAAATGGACTAGTTAAACTAATTAATATGAAATAATTTACTTTTTCCAAGGAAATAAAAAATATATATCATTTAACATATTAAATATATTTACAAATATATAGATCAAGGCCTGTAAACCTTTTTGGCCACTGCGATGCATGCCACAAAGTTTCTCAAGCCTAGCCATGGAGGCCTTGTCCTGAAACATATACTAATTCATTTAAACTATGCACAAATAAAATTTAAATATCATTTAATAAATTTGATATAATCTTATGAGAAAATTCAAATACCCGTGTACTCTCCTCACCGAAATTCCTCCATGCATCAGAATTCTCATATGCTTTTACAAGCTCTTTCCATACTTTCACACTTACATCAATTGGCCTTTTTTCTGCCTTAGCTCAGGAGGGATTTTTTTATCTTCTTTGTTTGGTTGCACCGAAATCTCTTGCAATTTTTAGACATTCGTAGCTTTATCTTCTTTACAGACCAAACTATGCCAAATTCATTCTCCATGTCATGGATAACTTCTTTTTTCAGGTGCATGGGTATCTTTGAGAATGGAAAATGTAGATGGTCTTTGAACCATTGAAGGAATGATTCCTCCAACCTATTCATAAACATTTTCCCAACATCCATCATTTGGACTTCCCTGGAAACCACCTCATATTCTATCTTCGTATTGTAGTTACCAATGCAAGATTGAAAACATGGTGTGGTGGAAGAAGTCTGTGTCCCAGGAGTGGAAGTCTCCGCTCCCTGTTCCACATTCTTAGAGTTTACTGTCACGGATTTCATCCTGGATCTTTTGCAAGATCCAGGACTGGTTTTGGAATCAACTGATTCCCTTTGACATAGTTGATTTATTTGTAATGTTTGAGAGGCGTTACAAAATTGTTTTTCTATGTATTTGGCAAGTGTTGTCTAGTCCACATTAACCAATTTGTTCACTGCCTCTACCCCCAATATGGAAGCCAATTCGTCTTTATCTTTTTCAGTCTCATGTTCCTATATATATATTTAAATTATATTTCTTCTTTTAAATTTAGAAATAAAAAACTAAAAAGTAAAATTCAAAGAAACAATGGAAACATTTACAAATCTATAAATTGATAATGAATTACCTCATTGTGGCCAGAGTTTTCTGACAATGTTCACTTCCCTCCATTGCTTGAAATTTTTAGGTGACCTAGGGAAAATTATTTTCGTCCAGTCTCTGGAGGAAAATGAAGTACACATTGTCAGGTATGAAAGTTTTCGTCTAGTTTGTGGTATGAAAGTTTTGTTTTGTGGGAAAATATGTTCATTTGGTTTGCTTAGTGTTGATAACCTAGGGAGAATATGTTTACTTGGTTTGTGTAGTGTTGATAACCTTATCATGAAAAATCTTTCATAATGCAATCTTGCATGAATTTGTCATGGCATCGGTGACTATGGCGTGAGTGGACAAAACCAAGCGGTTTTTGCATTTATTTTCAGTAGTTGCTCAATAGTGATCGACCCAATTCCAGATTTTCCAAGCAGTTCACTATTTCCTTGATACCCAGGTTAGGGAAAGAATACAGAGGCATCCTTGCTTCGTTCTATAATGTTTTGAGCCAAAGCTCAAATGGGTAGGGTAAATTTTTTTGTTGGTTTCTCAAAGGTTTTACAATTTATAATGATGGGACAATTTAGAGGTTTCCTAGACTGGTTAGGCCACAAACCAGTAAACAATCACAAATTAAAATGCAATACAAAGAGCAGTAAACAATCACAAATTCAACCAAGAAAAATAAAATTGTAAGCTTTACCTATGGTGTCGCAAACTAAATCAAATTTCTCATCAGTTGCTGGTAGCGCCCTGCTCTCTTCCTTTGCACAGTGTGTTGCAAAATATATCGAATTTCTCATTAGTTGCTGGTAGAAACCTGCTCTGTTCCTTCACATGATATTTTCCCTTTTTTGTCATCTGATTTCTTCATTCACATTGGAAAGTTTTAAATTTTTTATTTTGATTCATTAGTTGACGCTTTAGTCGATGCTAGTTAATGCCAACTTTAGCACCAACTCTTGGCCATAAATGTAATCTATTTGGGACATCTATGGTGGTGTCAAGTGCACCTAATTTAACACCTATCATTGTTGTATAGTGACTATTTTCATTGTTGTGTATCAAAGGATCCATAATGTTGGAAATAATTCCAACTCCTGCCTTGTTTTTGTGACCACCACTATCCCTTGGCTCCTTCATTAGCTCGGTGTGGTAGAGCGGTTTTTACCATGGTCTCACAAGGTGATTCATCCTTCTTGGTAGTAGTGCAGTGAAATCTTCTGTGGCGGCACACGAGTCTTCCTTTTGTTCCTAGCAGTGTTGCAGTGAATCCCGCAGTCCCGCAAGTCTTCTACCATTGGTGTGTGGTAGTGCGGTGACCATCGCTGTCCCGTGACTCCTTCATCAGCTTGGTATGGTAGAGTGGTTTTTACCGTGGTCCCATAAGTTTATTTTTCCTTCGCGGTGGTAGTGCGGTGAAAGATTTTGTGGTGAAATTTTTATTCACAAAGGAGGCCATGGATAGAGGACGTGGACGATTTAGAAATACTAAATTGCTGAGAGGAAAGTGGGTGGAAATAGATGAGACAACAAAATTTGTAGATACAATAAAGGTAAGAAGAGAAAGCAACCTCAATCGAAGGAGGAAGGTGTTTATGAATTCACAAATGCTACAACATAAAGGAGATAAAGTCATTTTTTTGTCCATGAGGCCTCTGAGGTCAAACTTATTGGTTGAAAATGCATAGGAATGATGATTAAATGTGATTCTATGATCAAGGGAAAAGTTTGAAAATTAGGATAGCAAAAACATGATATCAATATGTCAAATATATGACTAAGTGAGGTTTTGTGTTGGATAGCATATTCGTTGAAATGATATAATTGGTACATACTAAAAATTATTTACTATGTTGTGTATTATAGGGGTGAGACGAGGCCATGGCAATAGATTGTGTCATATCAAATGAGGACACAACGAATGAAGCGGGACATCAAGTACTCAAATTTTGACTTAACTTAGGAAAAAATGATCTGATGGAATTTTGTGATACGTCCATCTTTTTTTACAGTATTATTGAAATTTATAATGTATTATCCAATCTTGACATAAATTAATGCATGTTATTGATTATTTTAGATGGAGATTGGAGCAAATGTAGAGCCTAAGCTCTCAACTAGCAAAAGAACAAGATATGTATGTGGACATGGACCTAAAATTGTTAAATCACGTAGATGGTAGTGGGTGGAAGAGGATATGACAATGGATATTGCAGACACAACAAATGATTATACTAAAGAAGAGGTAGGTTAGGACTATAGTACATGGGATGAATACTTTGAGAAGATTGTTGTTGTGGATGTTCTGTATGTCGTGGAAAGAAAAAATTCAAACGAGCGATTGTACAAAGACATTACATATATGATGAGCTTCTAGTTGGTAGTATGCCTCTGACAATCGATTCAAATCCAATAGGAATTATGGTGAGGAATTTTCCAATTTGATATGAATAACATGTATACTTTGTTTAAACATTGTTTTATATTATTTAAATAACTAATTTTTTCTTAATGGATACTTGCAGGATAAAGTTCTTGGTTTAAAGTTTCCTAGATCACTGACTTCTAGCCTAGAGGGCAATGATCATTTATCAGATGATACATCTAACAAAATATGTGCCAATATACTAGCTCAAAAGATGAGGAATTGACGAAAACAAGTAACATAACAAGAACCAGTGTGAAGATGCATAATTTTCTTAAAGACAAGGGGAAGGTGGACTATATACCCTACGAGAATGAATGTGATGGAGATGATGAATTACCCCTGAGTTTGAGATCAATTTACAAAGATACATTTGATCATCGACTATATTGCGCTCGGCCTAGTGATCAACAACTAACTAGAGTGTATGAGGTGTTTCAATTTTGGGGATATAGCTACATGATATGATCCATCAATATTCATGGAGCGAATCTAGGCATCTTTATTGTCTAAAATGTACATGTGGGATCTAAACATAGAAACAATTCAGAACAAACCACTAGGAGATTAATGCCATATTATGGTCTATCATATTACAGTGGTGAATGGAGAAGGCTAGCAGAATATAAGCCTACCATGTCAGCATATGATTTAAATTCGAATATGTACCCACATCGTCTCCAATTGGAAAGTGGAAAAGAAATGAATAGAGGTCATCTTATGTATATAGATGGACGTGCATACACACACAAAAATATTGCAGGATTTATAAATATTAGTAAGGGAAGGGACCCTACTGTAAGACCGAATTGTCAATTTGTTGAGGTTATAAATGATAAAGATGGAGATATAGAAAGAGAGGTTGATAGATTGATAATGGTTGAGGATATTATGGACCTTACCATTGGGGACTAGTTATTGATTGATTACCCCTTCTTAAAACGCACTCTTGCGCAAAAGAAGAGGGAAGAACAAGGTCTCCCTAAGGATGTTCTTAAGGGTAGAAAACCAAAGAATAATAAATGAGTGTGGACTGATGTTTTATAAATTATGTTGTCAAAATTGTGTTTTATAGCAATTATTGTATAAAAACGGTAGTCTATAAAATAATGTTCCATTATTCAATTGATGTATATATGTTCATACAATTTATATAATGTCTAATATATGTATGTCGTTCATGTGCAGGTATTTTTCTATGAAGATATTTTGGACCCAAAATGGATATTTGTCATACATTATGATCCAAGATTAAGGCATGTATTTGATGATGCATTAGTGGATATTGAGAAAAACAATGATGACCAACAAAATGAGAGAGAGGGATTAGAGAACATCAAAGAAATTGATATCCATGATGATGTTGAAGATGGTTATGTTCAGGCACAAGAAGACAACAATCCAGACTTAAATGATGTTATGGAAGACAACAATATGGATGGTATAGAAAATGATGATCCAAATACATCTAGTAACAATATAGATGGTCTACAGTCAAATTTCAATGATGATGAAGATGATGCAAGTCAAGATGAGGATGATGATAATATTAAATACTTGAAAGAACATATGAACATTGACAATGATACATTGGATGACATTGTAGTAGACAATAATGTTAATGACCAAGACTTCTAAAATTTCAGAATTATTTGCAATCCATGTTTAAAAAAGGATGATTCTTATGGCCTAAAATTTGAAATGCTTCAGTAATATTATGTTGTACTTGGACAATTGAAAACCTATTTTATTCTCCTAGCAAGCTTTTTTATTTTTCATTATAATTCTAGACCAAACAACATTTTTGGGGATAGCCTTTTACACCAATCTTAATTTGTATGAAGTTCATGAACCTGTTGTCAAGTAGTAAATTCCTTTCGTAGATAGGAGATGTAAAGGCTTCATTTAAGAAAAGATAAGTAGTCTCTTTCCCAGGGTAATCCACATGCAAAAAGTAAAAAGAACATAAAAAAACAATTGTACAGTAGAAAATATTATTCAATTAGTTATTTCATGTTTCAGTTACACACTTATCTAAAAGACATAGGGTATTCACCATACATTTACCTTGACAAAGCAAACATGTGCTTTCATTTATTTTTACTATATATCTTAGAAGTGAAATTGTTGCTACATAATGATGCACTGAGAAAATAATATATACAAAAAAATGCAAAGAAAATGTTTGGAATTTAACATGCAACCTACTATGTTGTGCTGAAAGGAATCGAGATTAACTAGGACAAGAAATAAAAATAAAATTTTGATGATTGTACTTAAAAGTGAACAGGATATGAAAAGTGTGGACAATGATGGTGCTGAAATTGAAAACCCTGATTTTGATGATATTACTGTTTTATGTCATTCGAGATAAAGAGCACATACAATTTTATATACATAAAAAATGAAGCTTTGAAACTAGTAAACTAAACATGTAAACACTATAAGATTTTTCCTTAAACAATAATTCACATACTCACTTACAAAAAAGGGTGAAGCATTTTTTATTCAAACTCTATTTTATTTAATAGACATAACGATAAAATAATATTTACAAGTACAAGAATATATACACTGTTTCATAGAAAATAAGGAATGTTTCATAGAATATACAAGTACAAGAATATATCATCATCATCATATCCTTAATTACCTATTGCAATATCCTTGAATTGTTCAACTTTGGTATGAATTGTTGGCAGAAAAAATTAGGATTACTTGGATGCTTCTTCCATTCATTTTGTATCAACATATATTTGTGAAGACACAAACGTTTATAAAATATTAATGCACGTAACTCACAATTATTTAAATAAGCAACTTTGTTAACTTGATTATTTTTAAATAGTTTCCATTTTTATGTTGAACATGTAACAAGGCAAAATAAGCTCAAATTTTCAAAAAAATTAGTAGCTCTACCAACATCCACAATAAATGCTATACTGTATCAACATATTCATTCACATAAGCATAATATTGAGGCTCAATAACTGATATTCATTCAAATATAAGAAGAAATAAGTATGGAAAACATAAGAAAAATACATAATGATAACATAGTCATGGAGAATCTCTGATAATAAGATGTTCTCCATTATATTGCTTCAATTGATATATAATAATAATAAAAGTCTTCAAAATGGAAATGATATATGATGATGATAATTTAAAACTAGGCCTTGGTTTCCTATTTATATAGGAAGCAACAAGCTACAAGCCTTTTACAAAAAGAAACGACCTTTCATAACTACTTCTTTTACTAACAACTATTTAATTAGCATAATTAAGGAAATAACAAGACTTAAGACATTTTGACATATGGTTCCATTATTCAACGTAGAAGACCCATGATCATTGATCTGGAAAAGTCTTCCTCTCCATGATGAACGTCCACATGCTCTCGCCTTAGTGTCCTATTCTTCTGAAACCAACAACTATTTAATTAGCATAATTAAGGAAATAACAAGACTTAAGACATTTTGACATATGGTTCCATTATTCAACATTGAAGACCCATGATCATTGATCTGGCAAAGTCTTCCTCTCCATGATGAATGTCCAAATGCTCTTGCCTCAGTGTCCTATTCTTCTGAAACCAAATAATTTTCCTACCACTAATACATCATAAAATATGATGGCCACTTATATTCTTGGATATTTTGCATGTTTGCAAGATGAGTTTTCCATCAACTATCTAGTAATGCCTTTGTATCATTGACAAACTTTAGGTATCCTGCATCAAGAACAAACAACCCATCCATGATTTGATTTATCCTGGGAAAACTGGTATCATCATCCTCCTGTATATGAGCTACACACTTATGAACAACCTAACTGAATTATTTCTTCCACTTATCCAAGGCCTTCAACTGATCACCATCCCTCATGATTTCAGGTATATACCACTTTTTCTAGGTATGAAATAAATCCATTCGTGTTACAGTATTTTTATCAAACCCTTGCACATACTGAAATTCATCAGTAATCATCTTCATAGTTTGTTCAGTCAACTTTAATGCTGTGGGTGCATCAAGAATTATTTGTAGAAATTTGCATAACTTAGCCAAAGTATGGTGAATAGGCTGCGACCTTTTGAACAAAGGATTTAATACAAGTATATGTGTCTTTATTTGATCCATTTCCTGCTAAAGTGTTTTATAACTATCATGCACATTCTCCAGTTTTTCCATAACTAATTTTATCCCGTGCTCAATAATATTTTCCATAACTTCACAAATTTTTCTTTTCACTTCATCCTAGGTTTGATTGCTAGCCTACTTTATATAATCTACTTCCTTCTCTAGAGTTTTTACCTAATCTGTAGAAATTTTCTTCACAATATCCATTGGAGCAATAAGAGGCCTGTATAAAACCATTTCCTTGCTTTGTGAGGGTCCTGCTCCTCTTAATTATTCTTTCAATTTGACATTCTCCATGAACATTTTATTAAATTCATCATTTAGGAACCTTTGTTCCTTTTCATACTCCTTCAATTTGTCTTCTAATCCCTTAACACTTGCTCGAGTGAACATGGACGAATGCATGGTCATTGTGGCTACCTCCAAAGGGGTGGTATCTTGTATTGTCCTTACCATCGCTACCCCTTTCATCCCATGAATTACATCCAATAATTTTTGATTTTTTGTATTTTTCTATTTGATCCATATGGCTAGGGTTTCAATCTTTGGGTTATACCTAGTTCCACTCACACCTTCATCAGAGTCAAATTATGCAACTAGCATTGGATCTTCCTAAGCCCACACTTGATCAAGCAGAAACATTTTCTTTAATTCCAAGCTAGGGAAAATGAGAATATTTCTCTTCAATACCATTTCTCTAGCCTTCTGGGGGCTAATGTCAATGTTGTTAACTCTTAATTCCTAGAAAGTCTATGCTACCATTTCTTTTTTCTCTGATTCTTCAATTCTTGCTTTAGTTGATTCCATCCTCTCTTGAAATTATTTTATCTTCATCTTCATCTAGAAATCCTTAAACTTAGGAGTCTTAACGAATTCATCATCTTCTATGAATCTCCTGGCTATAATTTCCCTTTCATCTTCATGTACCTCTGTACTTTTTTTTTTCTACATCACCCATCCTTTCCTCATGTTTATGGGCACTAGTCTCAAGGATGGGTCGTTCAACTTCAATATCACCTATCAATGACTATAGTACTATAACCACTTCCTCAGTATCACCCACCTCTTTAGTATCCTCATAAGGTACTAACTGTTCAATGCTTCTTGTCTTCTGTCTTTTGGGAGGTAACTGCTCCATGGGAGGCTTAGAGGTTTCACTTGGGGTATGCTTTGCAGATGCACCACTATCATGTTCTTCGAGATATGCTTCCTTCTTTTTGTACAAGTCTTCAAATCTACTAATCATGAATTCTATCCTCTTGATGGGGTCCTTTTCCTCAACAAAGTATCCTAGGAAATCCTTGGACCTCCGCTTCATCCGTTCTTCAAGCTTCTTCATATATTCCCATTTTTTCCTTCTACTAAATACATCATTATAAGTAGTGTAGTTCCTTATGACATCTTCTTCAAAATCCACTTGGTGTGGCACTGTAATTTTGGTAAGATGATTGTGCCTTATGTTGTTCATATGATTTTCAGGGTCAAAGGCTCTTTCTTTTCGAGATTTCAATGCATATCTTGTCTTCAAATAATACTGTAACTCCTCTAGTGTGTCTGAGCCTATAGTCCAATCTTCACACTTGGTTTGGTTTGGCAGGAAAGTTCCTTTCTTCTGCTTGTGCATTACATCTTTCTCCATCCACATCATTTGCCACATAAATTCAAGAAATGCCAATCTGAGGGGCACAAATTTTGGTAGTATGTGTGGAGCAACAGGGCATCCATAAACTCTTATTATTGTAACTTTCGAGAGGAAGAACCAATCTCCAAAATTGTGTGTATGACCCTGCTCTAGTCTTAAAGCCAAAGGTCTCACTAGTTGCAATATTTTGGTTGACAATATTGTTATTACATACCCAAGAACTCAAAGGATTATGTGTACAAAGTCTTCATAGAATACAACAAAGCTTGAATTATTGCACCGAATGTCCCAAATATAGCACCATTTATGGACAGGTATGGGATTCCCTTGCTCATCTACTATAGGCAAGTCCATTATTTTATTCCAATGGTTCCTATTCTGGTACAATATCAGATTACATAGTAGGGAATAGTGTTTGAATTTAATCGGTGCTATATCCTCTATAACTTGGGAGAATTCATCATCTAACGCCTTCTCAAGGTATGAAGCAAAGTCATATTCAATATTAGTTTCAGGGTTTTGAATTCTCATGGCCATCATAATTAGGTCTATTGGAATTTTATCTTGAGAATCTATCCCCAACACTTGGAAAAGAGCTAAATATGTATTCACAAAGTAATACTTAAAATCTATCACATTAAATGGTTCAGTAGTGGTAGTAGAGATGGGGAATGTTCTATTACCAATGCCTCTTTTCATATATAGGGGTACCTCATCACTTCTATAAGTCTTTTTTAACCTAGCATAATCCTCCTCACTTTTCTGCAGGTTTATCTTCGTCAGAGCCTACTTGTTTAAGCCAAAACACTCAATGATGGATTTTCTGGTTAATTCTATGAATACTGTGCCATTTGGAAACCTTATTGTTTTGGTAGCTGAGTGATAGTGTTTGGCTAGCAGTATGATAAATTCTACATCAAAAAACACATTTGGGACAATCAACCTTGCTATATCCAACATCCAAGTGTTTGACACTGGAATCTTCTCATTTCTCTTACTGTAAAAATACCAAAATAGGTCCCATCCAGATTTGGAAATGAGGGCATCCCTACAAATTTGTGTGGTGTCCACGAGAAACTTCTTATTACCCTCTTTGGTAGACCCTAGAAGTATATCTAATATGGATTGATGGAGTGGTCTCTTCTTTACTTTATGTTCTTCATCTTTAATTTTTGGCTGACTTTCTTTTACTTCTGATTGTTTTGTTTTAGGATGGAGTGCTTTCTTGTTTACTTTAGGTTCTTCATCTTTAATTTTAGGCTAAATTTATTTTACTTTTGATTGTTTTCTTTTAGGAAGCATATTTCAATTTTCTCTACTATGGCTTCAGATGACAAAACCTTGAAAGATTTTTTATATTAACAGAGCTCTTTCAAAGAGTTTTCGTGCACTTACCCAAGTATTTCATGCTTGTAGGACTTCTTCTTCTCATATCCTTAGCTCCTTCAACACTAGTGCACTGAAATTGAGTGCGATATTAGGAAAAATCACTTATCTTTGGATGGCGTGGTATTCAGTCATATTAGTTTTGGTAACTCTTAATAATTTAATAGGATTTAATTTTGGCAACTGATGTGATTTTCTACATTTATTGAACTATAAATTGTAATGATGCCACGATTACTGTACTATCACCATCTCTTATTATACCGGCTATGGTATGGTGGTGTTTTTCCCTTCCCTTCTGCTATTTACCGACTACCACCTTGCTCAAGGCTTCTTGTTGTGGGGTTGTGATGTATATCACTCTACTGCATATGTTGCTCACCTTCCCGATGGTATAGCGGTGTATTATTTTGATCATTACTTGAAGAGTGTCGATGAGAAAATATTATTTGTCTTATCGATATATCAATGTATCATCGACATTAGATCTTATGTTCCTCTGATGTTGGTTTCCAATGTCGATGAGACAAGTTAATATCTCTTGCCGATATGCCATTGTCTCATCGATATTTTCCTTCGGCAGTATTTCTTTAAATATCGGTGTAACTCTGCCATGTCGGGGAGACTTGTTATTATCACTATAGTATAGTTGTGTTTTTCCCTTCCCTTATGTTGTTTACTACACTACCGCCTTGCTCAAGGCTTCTTGCTATAGGGTTGCGGTGTGCGCCGCTCTATCGCATATGTTTCTTACCTTCCCAATGGTATAGTGGTGTATGCTTTTGATCATTACTTGAAGAGTGTCGATGACACAATCTTATTTTTCTTACCGATATCTCCATGTCTCATCGACATTAATTCATTATATCCAAGAGTTGTGTTTCTCCAAGCACTTGTAGATATACCTTGTCGATGTGACATAAGTGATTCTCTCCTCGATATGCCCGTATCTTGTTGATATTTCAATGTTTTACATCGTCGTTGAGACATATAAATAAGTCTCTTCAACATAGGGGTGTCTAATCCAATGCTAAACCTGAAGCTAAACTTGAAGCTAAACTCAGAGCTAAACACAACGCTAAACTGGAAGCTAAACTTAGAGCTAAAGGAAGAGATCAAGGCGATGCTACACTCGGAGCTAATATCGATGCTAAATATGGTGTTACTTTAGGTGCTTATTAACGCCTAAATTAGCACCAACTTGTACTAATCGGTGCAATAAATGCCAAAAATTGTGCCATCTCGATAAATAGCATCGACGTTTTAAAAAAATTGCCAAAAAATACATTAAAATAGTGGGTGGAAGCAAAAAATGAAGCAAATCACAGGGATTTGTTGTAGTGATTATGAAGTTGGAATCCCCATGTATCCCCTTGTTATATTAATCTCAAACATTTTTAAGGGACCCTTATAGTAGGTTGTTATCACTCATTTTTACATCTATGGGGAATATGATGATAAATAATTATATAGGAACCATTTACCAATAATATACATGATTTCAAATCATGCTCATTTTTTACACAACTTCAATAATAAATAGAAGTTTTCCTTTGTGATGTTTTTTCTCATTTTTGTAGTCATCTTTTTGTAGGTGGTGTTTTTATGGGTGTGTTTATATCAGAATATTTCCTATATCTCACATTGTGAAAGTAGATTCTTTAATATTCACATGAATCTTTGCAATTTTTTGATGTGATTTTGTAGTGGCATGTGTTGAACTATGTTGTCATTGATGTCAACCTATGTCAACCTCTAGTGTGGTTATGATGAGAAGGAGTTTGTGGTTTTGAGGTGTTTTAGATGTAGCATGGTCACTTGGTTTCCAAGTTCTTCTGAGAAAATTTGTATAAAGAGTGTGTAAGGTGACAAGGATGTGTTATGTATTGTGCTCCACATTTATTCATTCTTGAAGACATGATTGTATAATTTGGATGTGATGTTCAAAAGTGTTTAGAGAAGTTATATCTAGAGTTTTAAGTTTTGGATTGTGTCACAGCAAAACATGTGTTTGAGAGTGTGATGGACTGTGAAGAAGGTTGTCCAAGAGAAATGGAATTGATCCAAATTTCTCCACATTGAGGTTTATTGTCTTGTGGACTTGGGAATATTATAATGTTGCTTGTATCCATCTTCCCTTGGAAGGTTTGATGTTCAGGGTTCATGAGTTATGTGTTAGTGGAAGTTTGACTGGTTGCACATGATAATAGCATTTACAGTTGCATATGTTTGTGCCAGTGTGTTTGAATACTTTTTTGGTATTGGAATATTCTAGGATGTTGTGTATTTCTGCTAAGTGGTTCATAGGTTGTTTCTAGACCTGGTGAAGTGTGAATGTGGTTGCTTGTTAGTGTTAGTGTCAATTTGGTCAGCCTAGTGTATTCATGGTTGTAGAGGATATATATGTAAGGTCATTTATTGGAGAAGTGTGTGGTGTGTTGTGTGATGTAAAATGAAGTGTTTGTGATCTATTGTTGTGATTTGAGTGTGAGCATGAATGCCTAAGACTACCAAAAGCAGTGAGTAGAAGGTGTCTATATTTTGGTGTGCTTGAATTTGTTGAAGGTGGTGAGCTGAAGGTTGCAAATGGTGAAGATTTGTTGTGGTGGGATCTCTTATTTGTCTAAGGTAGTGATCCTCCTTGTAACAATTTCTTTCTATTTTGTTTCTATCTAGGAAGTGAGCCCTTATTTCTTTTGGACAATGAGTCATTTGGGTAGTGAGCCCTTATAACAGTGAGACTTGTATAATTGGTGTTATTATTTATATATGATGGGGCTACACCACCCAAACCACACAAAACACAACAATAGATACCAACATAGAAGATGTGAGATGAAAAATAGCCCACTTTCAATTATTTTCAGAAAAATAAAATTACAGATTCAAAACTTACATGCTAAAACCTCATGAGCTTGATTCATTACAACAAAATCAACTCTGAAAGAAAAAATATTATTCGGAGTCACAATCTGCACTAATGGAGCCACCTTCTACAACCCCCCACTTAGCCCTTTTGTTTTACCCCAATAACCACCCTAGAATGTTCTAGAAAGTGCAACTTTCCCTTTTTTTTTGCTGCCAAAAGTCTTGTCGTTTGATTTATGACCTAGGAAGAAATTTTAATCAAATTCACTTTTTAGAGGGGAAACTTCACAAGTCCATAACTTTTGATCCAGGTGTCTGATTTTCTATTATTACATATTGTTAGAAAGATCTTGTAGAGATCTACAATGCCTAAACCCACCGTAGGTCAGTTTGGTCACTTTTCAAGTTGTTTCGAGGCCTCTAAAGTTTTATATTTGAATTTGAAGCTACATTGGAGAAGTTTTTCGAGATGGAAACTTTAATTTCTCCCAAATTTTTCAGGGTATTGATTTGATTATTTCGCTACCAAAATTGTTTTTCAGCTCTGCTCCTTCGGGTAAATTTTTAGGACCATATGATCTCGTTTAGGCTGACTTACTAAAAATAGTAAGTTACTATTTTTGACTCTTGACTATCTTATGCCCCCTAAGTGCCATCATGGAACTCAAAAAAACTAAAGAAAATAAAGAAAACAATTTTTTTAGGTGATGCAAGATTGTCCTACACTGTTGGATGCTCATGCATCAAACACCTAGGGTAATTTGAAAAATGACCTTGTCACTTCTTAGGAGTTAGAGGGAAACCAAGACAGTTAACCTTAGCCTTAGACAACTATGATGAATCTTCAACAGGCCTTCTTTTCCATTTGACCAGATATTCTTCATACTACCTATTGCTTGTACTTCTGCCCACACGACTATCCAAGATTTCTTCTATCTCCTCCTTTTCTAAAGTAGGTGTGAGAATATTCCAGTCTGCTTCTATTGTTTCTTCATTAATTCCCCCTTAATGATATTCTATTAAATCTGAAATGTTAAATACAGGTGAAATATGAATTTCATCAGACAACTCTACCTCATATGCATTTCCTGAATCATGCTTCTTCAGGATATTGCATGGTCCAAATTTCATCTTTAACTTGTTGTATGTACCAACTAGAAATATATCCTTTCACAAATGAACCATGATTTCATCTCCTACCTGGAACTCCTTATGCCTCCTTTTCTGATCTGCCTTGGCCTTATATTGTGAGTTCATCTTATTGATATGTTTCTTCACTTCTTCATGCAAATTCTTCAAGTGCTCCACAAAATTTTCAGCCTCAACACTACTCTTCTCCCCCTTATGCATCTTTCTTAGTTTAGAAATAGTTCTTGGACTACTCCCATACATAATCTGGAATGGTGATTTACTAGTGCTCCTATTGATAGAATTTTTATACTTAAATTCTACTTGTCGTATAATCAAATCCCATCCCTTGGGCTTATCTCCTACTAAGTATCTTAGTAGGTTACCCAAACTCTTGTTCACCACCTTCGTTTGTCCATTAGTCTATGGATGGTGTGCATAAATTAACTTTAAATCTATTTTCAACTTCTTCCATAATGTCCTCCAGAAATATCCAACAAATTTAGTATCTCTATCTGAAACTATATTCTTCGGTAGACCATGTAGTCTCACCACCTCTCTGAAAAAAACTCTACAATATGAACAACATCACTGGTCTTATGACATAGAACAAAATGTGCCATCTTTGATAATCTATCCACCATGAAAAATCTGGAATCATGCCCTCTCTATGTCCTTGGTAATCCAAGAACAAAATTCATGCTAATATCCTCCCATGGCCTCTCAGGTATAGGTAATGGCTGATACAATCCAGTATTCTAACTTGTCCCTTTTTCCATCTGACATACTCTATAAATTTTTACAAACTTCTTCACATCTTTCTATAACTATGGCCAATAATAATTCTCACTAACAAGAGCAATGGTCTTATCTCAACCGAATTGGTCAGCCAATCCTCCACTATGCTTCTCCTTGATTAGATTCCCTCTCATAGAACTCCTTAGAATGCACAATTGGCTTCCTCTAAACAACATCCCTTCTTGGATTAAGAAATCCAACCATCTTGTCCTATCTAATGTAACAGGTTTCAAACAATCCTTCCAAGCTTCTAAAAAGTTTGGATCTTTAGAATACAAACTCTTGAGTTCATTGAACCCAACAACCTCTATATTCATCTCTATCAACAAATTTTGCCTTCTACTTAAGGAATTTGCAACTCTATTTGACCTTCCACTCCTTTGCTTCAAAACAAAAGTATAACTCTGCAAAAACTCAACCCATTTTAAGTGCCTTTGATTTAACTTTCCTTGAATATTGAGATACTACAAAGCTTGGTGATTAGTATATAAAAAAAAATCTTTTAGCAATAAATAGTGTCTCCATTTCTTCAAAGCCTGAACTATAGCATAAAACTCCTGATCATAGAAAAAATATTCCTTCTTAGCATCATTCAACTTCTCACTAATATAGGCAATCGACTTACCTTCTTGACTCAAAATAGCTCCTATAGTAGTGCCACTAGCATCACAATCTACTTGAAAGATCTTACTGAAATCTGGAAGTGCCAAAACAGGTTGCTCTATAACTTTCTTCTTCAACACATCAAAAATTTTGTCTGCTCCTGTAGTCCACTTAAACTCTTTTCTATCCCCTCTCATTGCTTCAGTTAGAGGTGCACAAATACTACTGAAATTCTTAATAAACTTTATGTAAAAAACTTGCTAGACCATGAAATTATCTTACCTTTGTAACACTCCTTGGGGTAGACCATTCAATGATAGATCTCACCTTCTCTAGATCTATTTTAAGACCCTCTGCTGAGATAGTAAATCCTAGATACACCAACTCTCTCTTCACAAAACTACATTTCTTCAAATTAATCAACAAATTCTCCTCCCTTAGCTTCTAAAAAACTCTTTGGATATGCATCAAGTGCTCCTCCAAAGTCTTACTGAAAATCAAAATATCATCCAAATAAACAATAATTTTTTTTCCTAAAAATTCTTTCAATACCTCATTCATAAGCCGCATAAATATGCTCAGTGCATTGGTTAGCCCAAAAGGCATGCCTAACCACTCATACAAGCCCTCCTTGGTTTTGAAGGTTGTCTTCCATTCATCTCCTTCTCTAATCTGGATATGATGATATCCACTCTTCAAATCTATCTTCGTGAAGTACTCGACTCCAATAAAACAATCCATAATGTCATCCATTCTTGGTAAGGGAAATCTATACTTGATGGTGATCTTGTTTATGGCTCTAGAATCTATACACATCTACCATTCCCCATCCTTCTTTGGTGTTACTACTATAGGTACTGCACATGGACTCAAACTCTCTCTCATCAATCCCTTTCACAACAAATCTTGCACTTGTCTGTTCAACTCTTCACTCTCTACTGGAGTCATACAATGAGCTTCCTTATTCGACAAACTGGCTCCTAGAATCAAGTCCATCTAATGACTAATATTTCTTACTGGAGGCAAACCTTAAGGTACGTTATCAAAAATAATAGCTTGAAACTCATTGAAAAAATTTGAAACCTCTACAGGTACCTTAGTAGTATCTTCTTTATCAACTCTAGGGATCAATACAAAACACATATGCTCATGCCTCATACTTTCTAGGAAATTTCTCCCATCAACTAAATAAACAATTGCATTACTGCATACCTTTCTTCTGCCTCTTTCAAGGGCTTCAACTTATGATGAACCCCATCCTTTTTCAAAGAATAAGTGTTGGCATGTCCATCATGTACTACTCGTTGATCAAACTACCACGGTTTGCCTAACAACATATGACAAAAATCCATAGGCATAATATCACACAATACCTCATCATGGTAATTTCCAATCTTGAACTTTACCAGACATTGTTCATTTACCAAGGTTTTATGGTCCTTTTGCAATCAAGAAATTTGGTATGGGTTCAGATGCCTTCTTCTCTCCAACTACAACTTACTAACCATTTCCTCTGAAACAAGGTTATCAATAGTACCTCCATCAATAATAACATTGCAAACTTTACCTTCACACTTATATTTGGTGTGAAACAAATTCTTCCTTTGAGTTGGTTCCTTCTCCTCACTCAACAAGGCTCTTCTAGTAACAAGAATCTCCCCTCTTTCTGCATCCTTAGAATGTGAAGACTCAACATCTTCATCTACATGTGTAACTCATGCATTACCCTTATGTCTTCTATTTGTCCTTCCTTGGTGTTGAGGACACTCATAGCCTCTATGTCCTTCTTCACACTAAAAATAGGTTCCACGAAAACCTCCTCTTCTTGTTCCTTGCCCAGATCTTACTTTTCCTCTTTGGTCTCCCCTATTCTGATCACAAGGACGATAGGTGTTATCTCCTTTCTAGTTATGACTACTACTGGATCCTTCACCCTTCTTTTGATCTTCATTTTGATTTCCATATGACCGTCCACTAGTCTTTCCACCATGACCTCCACCTCTTTTCTTGCTTTCAAACCTTCTATTCAACTTCTCTTCTACCTTCAAAGAAAATTGATATGCATCTTCAATGGTAGACATTCTTACTAGACTCATCTCTTCTTGAATGCTCAGCTTCAACCCATTTATGTAACGGGAAACTTTCTCCTTGTTGGCCTCAAAATGACCTATTCTAATAAAGACTTGGTAGAATTCTTCTGTATACTCCTTGAAAATTTTTCTTGCTTGTTTCAACCCTTTCATCTTCTTCAAAAAATCCAACTCATAGTCCCTAGGAATGAACTATCTCTTCAATTTTTTCATCATCCGATCCCATCTTGTTATTTTCCCTTTTCCTCTTCTATTTATTTCCAACTAGACTTCTTTCCACCATATGCTAGCATGGCCTTTCAATTTGTCCTTTTCAAATTTGACCCTATCTGGGTCTTCTATTTCCTCATACTCAAAATACTCTTCCATGTCATTGATCTAATCAATCAGCTCCTCTGGATTTAGGTTTCCAGAAAAATTAGAAATTTCTATATTCAACCTCTTCCCAATCTTGGAAATGACCCTAATTATTCTGAATTCTCTAGGATCCATTACATCCTATGCTTCCTCTTAAAATGGCTCTTCATCTTCAGCCTCATCCTCACTTTCATCTCTTCTTCTGACATCAACTCCTCTATGTAGCTCCTCCTACAGTGCTTGAACTTGTCTCTAGAGGGCTCTAAAACCCTCTTCTGTTATCCCAAAATTTCTTCGACCACGATTTCTTCATGGAGGCATATTTTCTCATAGACCCACAATGACAAGTCCTGGTGTAAATTGCCTCACGTTCGACGATCTGTCTACACACTCAATAAATCCTGCTCTGATACCACTTGATGGGGCTACACATCCCAAACCACACAAAACACAACAATAGATACCAAAACAAAATATGCAAGACAAAAAATAACCCACTTTCAATTACTTTCAAAAAATGAAATTACAAATTCAAAACTTACATGCTACAACCTCATGGGCTTGATTCATTACAATAAAATCAACTCTAAAAGAAAAACTATTATTCAGAGCCACAATCTGCACTAATGGAGTTTCCTTCTACAACCCCCCACTTAACCCTTTTATTTTACCCCAATAACCACCCTAGAATGTCCTAGAAAGTGCAACTTTCCCTTTTGTTTTGGCGCCAAAAGTTCCGCTGTTTGATTTCAAGCGTAGGAAGAAATTTTAATGAAATTCACTTTTTAGAGGGGTAGATTCACGGGGCCATAACTTTTGATTTGGGTGTCTGATTTGCTATTATTGCATATCGTTGGAAATCCCTCGAAGAGATCTACAACACATGAACCCACCATAGGTCGGTTTGGCCACTTTTCAAGCTGTTTCTGGGTTTCTAAAGTTTTATATTTGAATTTGAAGTTTCATTGGAGAAATTTCTTGGGATAAAAACTTTAATTTCTCCCAAATTGTTCGAGGTATTGAGGCGATTCTTTCATGATCGTAAATTGTTTCAGCTCTACTCCTTCGAGTAAATTTTTAGGTTCATACAAGCTCGTTTAGGTCGACTTACTAAAAATAGTAGGTTACTGTTTTTCGCTATTTTTGACTCCTGACTATCTTATGCCCCTTAAGTCCCATCATGGAACTCAAAACAACTAAAGAAAATAAACGAAACATTTTTTTAGGTGATGCAAGATTTCCCTACACCATTGGATGCTCCTATATCAATATATATGTGAGTTGATCCTCATCATGGTTTTTCCTTGATTAGGGTTTTCCATGTAAAATTTAGTGTTCTATTGTGTATGGTTGTTGATGTTTCATTGTTTACATTCATGCTAATGATTAATAAGGGTTTGAAGATTAATGAGGGTTTGAAGGTTTTAATATACAACTAATTCACCCCCCTCTCAATTGTACTATATGCCTAACAATTAGTAAGAGGTTCCTTAGAAGAAGCTTAATTTCTTGAGGTAGATCCAAATGGTGCATAGGAATGGTGTCAAAGCTCCTATGTTTTATGGAACAAATTATGCCTTATGGAAAGATAAGATGGAATCATTTCTTGTCTCATTAGATTTTGGTGTATGAAAGTCAATTGAATATGGATATACTATACTTGCTACTACTCCAACAAGTGAAGATGATATCAAGGATTATGAGAATAATGGAAAAGCAAGGAATGCTATCTTGAGTGGGCTTTCTAATTTAGAACTTGTGAAGGTGATAAGCTACAAAAATGCTAAAGAGGTATGGGTAAAGTGTTGAAATGCACAAAACAACTGAGAGGGGGGGGTGAATTGGTTGTACCAAATTAATTTTACTTTTGACCTTAATTAATTCCACTTTAACTTTAATCTGTTATTAATTATAAACATGAAATGCAGATAACAAAAAGAAAACACTAGAGACTCCAGATTTACGTGGAAAAACCAATGAGGGAAAAACCACATTGAGGATTAACTCACAATATAATGTAATGCAAATCCGAATACAAAGGCTCATTGCTAGAGGGATCACTACCTAGAAAGGACTCATTGTCCAGATACAAAGGCTCACTACCGGCAAATAGGACTCATTGTCTAGAAGGAGGCCCATTTCCTACAAATAAAGAAAGACAATAGAAAATCCACCACAAAAGGTTCCACACATTCACAGCTTGATCAATGGATTGTAAACACCATTAAATCGCTGCTTTTAGGAATCTAACACATCAAAGTACCGCTTCCTTGATTGAATTTTACACACTCTTCTTTTCGCACTTGTTTTGCACACTTCACACTCATGCTTCCTATTCACAACATCTTGACTTGTATTTATACCATCTTCGATATTGAAAAATTTCTCCAAGGTCAGCTACACATCCTTTATTTTACAAATTCAAATTAGGTTGGTGACTCAACATTCCCATAGTAGATAAGAATGAGAGTGGACCAATTACATACTTAATCAGGACCCAAACAACATCTTGGATCAATCACTTGCTTCCTTAATCGATGCTTATTCTCCATGTAATGTGTAAACACTAGGTCAACCAAACCTAATGAAAATACCAATAAACTTTGAAGTACGCATATCCACAACAAGATGATGACACATGGATCACATAAAACACTTCACTCAACAATGGAACACCTCTTATAAACTTTCATATACATTCGCAACAACTACAACAATCTTTATACATAGAACACTCTTCAACAGTCCAATCGGACCGTGCAGACACACACAAAAAGCTCTGGAACAAGCCTTTCAGAGCACCAAACCACAAGCACATTTTCTAGAACACAAAGAGCATCAATATTAACCTTCTTCTAGATCTACAAGATTTGAGACAAACCACCAGAGGACTACAGAGTAGAGACATTTATCCCCATCTACAGAAAAATAGTTTTGGAAAACCGGTTCACATATTAGTGAGCACATCTTTCACTCTCCATTGACCCAGAAGCTAAAACTCAAGATATATTATCCATTGAGGCCCATAAACAATACTAGAGATCTACAAAGGCATAGGATCAATATAGAAGAAATGAAAATCACATTACCAGAGCACACTCAGAACCCACACACAACACTATCTTCATTGTTTATTAATTTTCTCAAAAGCACTTGACATCAACATATCTGCAACACCATAAATATAGCTCCATGTACTCTCAACACTTCTACAGTATCTCAACTATACATGTACCACCTGCAATCACTCTGAACCGTGTTGACATCAATGAAAACATTAATGACAACACCACCAAATCCATTCATACTTGCAACATAAAGTTGCAAAGTATTTATGAAGGAGATGCTAAGGTCAAGCAAGCCAATATATAGGATTTCAAAGCCAAATTTGAAACCCCGAGGATGTTAGAAGATGAATATATTGTAGGTTACCTGATAAGGGTGGATGGAATTGTCAATTCCATCAATGGTATTGATGGAAAACTAGAGGAAAGTGAAGTTGTGAAAAATGTATTGAGAAATCTTCCTAAATCTTATAGTGCTAAAGTTTCTAATTTTGAGGAAGCTCAAAATTTGGATCAATATACTAGAGATTGAATGTTTGGTGCATTAACTACTTTTAAATTAAGAGATTTTGACCAAGATTTTTCAAGAAAATAAATTGATTTTAAAGTTAGCAAGAAAGAGAGGAATGATGAATTTGATCTAGATGATCTTTGATGGAGTGGAAGAAAATTTTGTAAGGAGATTGAAAAAGAGCACTGGAAAATATAGAGGTAAGCTACCCTTCAAATGTTTCAATTATGGAAAGATAGGTAATTATGCTTCAAAATGTCCAAGAAAAGTTTCAAATGAAAAACATAAAGATCATAAAGGTAAATCTTTCAAGAAGATTTATTATGTTCAATAAGACAATGGTATATCCGATGATGAGGAATTAGACTATTTGGATGATGGAAGTGATGAATGTTTTTTCATGTCTTTCAATGTTGGAACTAATTCCACTAACCTTGAAAGATGTGTGAAGGAAATTGCTCTGAAAATAGGTCACAGTATTGAAAGAACTATGTTGACTTCTTTTCATGCAACAGAAGAGAGAAACTACTGAATAATTGACAAACAATGCTTAAATCATATGACAGGTGATAAGAGTATGTTTTTTATACTTGAAAAGTATGATGGTGGTCTTGTTAAGTTTGGTGATGATACATCTACTAAGATCTGTGAAAAAGGTTCAATTAGTTTTGATGGAAAGCATAAGACAGGTGATGTTCTTCTTGACATAATCTTCTCAATGTGGGAAAAATGTGTAGCAGAGGATACAATCTGGTATTTTAGGATGATGGTTGTAAATCAGAAAAAGGAAGCTCTAGAACTTTGGTTATTGCAAGAATGAGGACAAAATGAAATGTTTATTAGATCAAAGGTGTTGGTGGTAAGTGATTTATGTCTCAAATCAATGAAATTTAGTTGTGGCATAGAAGAATGGGTCATATCAATTTTGATAGCCTAGTGAAGATCAACTCTACTCAAGTTGTGAGAGACTTACCAAGAATTACAAAGCCTATCAATGCAATTTGCAAAGAGTGTCAAGTTGGAAAAAAGAAAAAGAAGAGGTTTAAAACTAAAGAATAATCTACTACAGGACCTTTGGAGTTGGTGCATATGAACCTATGTGGACCTACTAGAACAAGAAGATCTCAAGGTGACAGGTATTTTATGTTTCTAATAGATGATTACTCTATAATGACTTGGGTAACATTTATCAAAGAAAGATAAAAAGCTCTAGACAAGTTTAAAGATTTTAAATATATGGTTGAGAATGAAATGGATTTTAAAATTAAGTGTTTGAGGTCTAATAGAGGTGGTGAGTTCACATCCAATGAGTTTAACAGTTTTTGTGAAGATCATGGGATAAAAAGTCATTTATCAACTCCTAGGACTCCATAGCAGAATGGAGTTGTGAAAATGAAGAATATGGAAATTCAGGAGGCTGCAAGAACCATGTTGAAGAAATAAAATATACCAGATGTCTACTGGAGAGAAGTAATTCATACCGTATTCTACATTCTTAACAAAGGACAAGAAAGAGTGAACAGTTAAAATAAACCCTATGAGTTATGGTATGGAAAAAATCCTACTATGAAATATTTTAGAGTGTTTGGAAGAAAATTTTGTATCAAGAGGGATGATGGGAACTTAGGAAAGTTTGATGCAAGATTGGATGAAGGAATCTTCTTTGGATACTCTACAAAGAGCAAGCCATACATGTGCTACAACAAAAAGCTAACGAAGATAGTTGAAATTGCAAGTGTCAAAGTGGATGATGAATCACATCAAAGTTCAGTGTTGATTGAAGGATATGAATCTGATGGACCCCCTTGCCAATAAGAAGAGAAAGAAAAGGAGATGCTAGTGGAATATGAAGAAGATCCAGAAAAGAATCTTAAGACTCCTAAGTATGTAAAAGAATCATTCTAAGGATGAAATAATTGGAGACAAAAGAAAAACTATGCTAACAAGGAGAAAAGTTGCTATGGCAGAGGAACATGTAAACTTTTGTTTACTTTCTAAGATAGAACCTAAAGCAGTAACTGAGGTGTGCAAGGATGAGAATTGGATCAAAGCTATGGAAGAAAATGTGAGGTAGATTGAGAAGAATAAAACATGGGAACTAGTCCCAAGACCAAAAAACAAGAATGTGGTAGGAACTAAATGGGTTTTCAAAAACAAGTTGAATGAGAATGGATAAGTTATCAGAAACAAGGCTAGGATTGTGTGTAAAGGCTACTCACAAGTGGAAGGAATAGATTTTGAAGAGAATTTTTCCCCGATAAAAATAATGGAAGCTATTAGGATGTTTTTTTCTTTTGTGGCACATAAAGACTACAAGGTATATCAGATGGATGTAAAGTATGCATTTTTTAATTATGAGTTAGAAGAAGAGGTATATATTGAACAACCGGAAGGATTTCAGTTACCAAAACATTTTGATATGGTCTACAGGTTGAAGAAAGCATTGTATGGACTTAAACAAGCTTGGTATGCAAGATTGGACATGTACTTATTGTACTAGGGATTTAAAAAGGGTACTGCAGATAGTAATCTTTACTTCAAAGTTGAGGGAGATCGAATCCTGATTGTAATTATGTATTTTGATGAAATAATCTCTAAAGGAAATGAGGAAATGTGTAAAAGGTTTGTAGAGAAGATGCAAAATGAGTTTGAAATGTCAATGTTTAAGGATATGACTTTCTTCCTTGGACTATAAATTAGTCAATCAGAAAGAGGTATATTCATTACACAATCAAAATATGTTAAGGAAATGTTAAACAAGTTTGGAATGGAGGACTCTAAACCACTATGTACTCTCATGGTTAATGGTTGTAAATCGAGAAAAAATGATGAACTCCAAAGAAAAATCAAACTAAGTACAAATCCATGATTGGTGGATTACTATATCTAATTATAACTAAACCAGATACTGTGCATACAGTATGTCTTGTGGAAATATTTCAAGAAGATCCTAGAGAACCACATGTGTCAACAGTCAAAAGGATATTCAAATACTTGAAGGGCACTCCAAACTATGGTCTATGGTATTTTAAGGATACCAACGTCTCTTTGAGTGCTTATATAGATGTAGATTGGGTAGGTTGTGCGGATGACAAAATAAGTAAAAGTGGAGGTGCTTTCTTCCTTGGAAATAGAATGATTTCTTGGATAAGTAAGAAGTGGTATTCAATATCATTATCTACTGCAGAGGTAGAATATATTGTTGCAACATCTTGTTGTGCATAGGTGTTGTGGTGAAGCAGACATTGAAAGATATCAAAATGTTATATGATGAACCTATAAAGAATCTAATAGCAAATATTTTCATAAAGGCTCTTCCAAAAGATACATTTGAGTATCTTAGAAATAAGCTGGGGGTTATTGCCCCTCCTTTCAACTAGATGTATAGGTTGGTGCATCTATCGAGGGGTGAAATTTGAGATGAATTATTTTTCCTAGACTGATGAAGGCTACCTCTCAAGGGGAGCAAGTAGTGGTGTCTTTGGTTGGTGCAATCAGGGGGAGCATATGTTGTTCCTAAAAGTGTATGAGAGAGAAGTGAAGTGTGCAAGTTTTTCCATTTGCCATTGATTTCAAAGGGGGAGAGATATATCTAAAAAACTCAAGAGAAAGGGGGAGAGAGTAGTGGAGAGAAAGAAATGGAGAGATGAAGTAAGGAGGAGAGCTTCTTGAGAGTTGGAGATCAGAGTTACTTTTGTTGTTGATGGTTTTTCAGTAGGTGTTGCATCAATGAAAAAGGGGGAGATTGTTGCACTATGTTGTCATTGATGTCAACCTATGTCAACTTCTAGTGTGGTTATGATGAGAAGGAGTTTGTGGTGTTGAGAAAGAGTTGCAGATGTAGCATGGTCACTTCGTTTCCAAGTGATTTTGAGAAAATTTGTATAAAGAGTGTACAAGGTGACATGGATGTGTTCTATATTGTGCTCCACATTTATTCATTCTTGAAAATGTGATTGTACGGTTTGGATGTGATGTTTAGAAGTGCCCAGAGGTGTTATATCTAGAGTTTTGAGTTATGAATTGTGCGGTAGTAAAATATGTGTTTGACAGTGTGCTAGACTATGAAGAAGGTTGTCTAAGAGAAATGAAATTTCTCTGCATTTCTTTGTGGTGAGTTTCTTGTCTTATAAATTTAGGAATATTATAATTATGCTTGTATCTATCTTCCCTTGGAAATTTTGGTGTTTAGCTATTCCACAAGCTTGGTTCATGAGTTGTGTCTCAGTGGTAGTTTGACTGGTTTCACATGATGATAGTATTCTTAGTTGCATATGTCCGTGTTAGTGTGTTTGAATAATTTGTTGGTGTTGGAATATCCTAGGATGTTGTGTAATGCTGCTAAGTGGTTCGTAGGTTGTTTCCAGACCTAGCAAAATGTGAATGTGGTTGCTTGTTAGCATTAGTGTCTGTTTGGCCAACCTAGCTATTAGTGTTGTTTGTAGATGTTCTTTGTTGTTTATGGAAGCGTGGTGTAGCATGCCAGTGTAGTTTTAGGTCCTAGTTAACCCTTGGTGTGGTCCACCTTCACTTATTTCCACCATGGAGGTGTTTGATGCCAACCTATTTGGTGGTTACATATTTGAGGTGCATACGTTTCATTGAGGTCAACTTGGAGAAGGTTATTCGTGGTCGTGAAGGATATATATGCAAGTTCATTTATTGGAGAAGTGTGTGGTGTGTTGTGTGATGTGAAATGAAGTGTATGTGATCCAGTGTTGTGATTTGAGTGTGAGAATGAACGCCTAAGACTATTGGAAGTAGTGAACAAAAGGTGTTTACATTTCAATTTGTCTGAAGTTGCTATAGGTAGTGAGCCAAAGGTTATGGATGGTGAAGAGTTGTTGTAGTGTATTCTCTTGTTTCTCTAAGGTAGTGAACCTCCTTGTAATAGTTTCTTTCTATTTTTTTTCTATTCGGGTAGTGAGCACTTGGCAATGAGCCCTTCTTTCTTTTGGATAGTGAGCCCTTTCGGTAGTCAACCTTTTGCAATTGGTGTTATTATTCATATATATGTGAGTTGATCCTCACAGTGGTTTTTCCCTGATTAGCATTTTCCACGTAAATTTGGTGTTCTATTGTATACGGTTGTTGATGTGTTGATGTTTCATTATTTAAATTCATGCTAATGATTGATAAGGGTTTAAAGATTAACAAGGGTTTGAAGGTTTTAATATACAATTGATTCACCCCCTCTCAATTATCCTGTGTCTAACAACATGTTGGTGGTTTTCATTGTGCAAGAAATTTCTATTTGATTGTGGTTTAATGCTATATCATACCATGATTCAACTAATATCCATGTCTTATTCATGATTGATATATAATGTAAAATATAATATCTATATATACACTCTCTCTCTCTCTCTCTCTCTCTTAAATAATACATACATCAATCAAAGAAATATTACTATGTATATTATTTAGAAAAGTTATCAAGTAAAATATAATGTTTATAGGCTTCAAAAATATTCTAAGAAAAATAGACTTCAATCCATCTTGTTTTAGTAATAAAAATACATTTAATTGATTACGGAAAAGAAATAATTCAACCAAAGGATATAACAATCTATCTTATTTAGGATATAATGACATTTCTATGATTTTGATATTAGTAAATTGTTTTGTATGACTTCATCCCAATGTTTGATATACTCTTTTATAATAGGTCATTCAAATAATTCTTATATTATTTTGAAGCTTAAAGAAAAGTGTGAACACTAAGGTAAAGTGAGTGAAAAGTTAAATTTGATTGATTATAATTACTAGTACTTGTATTTTAAAAAGGTGTAATGATTATGGTGATAGAAAATTATACCTCTATATGCATGAAATAGAATTATATCATGGAGTGAATAGAGGAATAAATATAGTTGTTTGTATATTTTTTAACAATATAGGAGACTACTAACAATTTAAATTTTATTCAAAATGGTCAAAAAGAATAAACAAGAAACACTCATCAAACTACATGTTCAAGACATTCCCAACCAAAGAAATCATTTATCAAGTGAGGAGATTGAATGGACACCTATTGGAGATGATAATGGTGTGATGGGCTTATATGTTGCAATCCCTCTTGAAATAATCCCTCACTTTATCAAAGGATAAGGTTTTTTGGATAATACAGAGACAACATGTATATACAAAATGCATACAAATGATAACTCAACAAACCCTACTAGCCACACTACCAGGATATACTCAAGGTTTGCCTAGATTTAATATAATTAATAAGCATGTCATTTTTTAATATTTGATTTTTGTTATATCATTTAATATAATTTTTTGTGTATGTGTGTCTAAATAGATATTGGTGTACTTTTGGCCCTAATGAAAATAGAAATAAACCTAAGAACACAAAAAAAAAATGAAGGCTTACCAAAAAAAAGAGGTTGTCAAACCCACTTGTTTGTTAGCATCATGTATGGTAGACCACATGTTGCAATAATTTGATATAATGAGTGGATCCATTGTGATGTCAATGTTGAATTTTTCCATGGAAGGAATGATCCTTCTAGTGATTTGAGGAGTATTTTTACATCGAGGTTGTCAAATTAATGTAAATAACATATTTAATCTTTATTGTTGATGGGTGTGGGTATTGACACAATATACAAATAACACTGCATAGATCATGGTTTGACTAAGTTGATGAATACGAGAGATGCATGTTTTATGAGAAAATGTGTTGAATGCATAGAAAAAAGTACATTCTATTCAATCCCAAAATAATGAAGATGATGCGAAAAGTATTAGATTTTGACATATAGAGGAGAAAGATAACTTATTATACTATAGAAGACCAAATAATATAGAAAAAATTCCTTTTATCATAGGCATCCAAACACCATGGATGAAAGAAATCATGGTGAAACATTCACATAGCTCAATGATTATAACAGATTCAACATTTTTAATAAATAAATATGGTGTAAGGAGAACAATGCTAACTATATATGGATTTAATTTAACCATTGATTTATTTTATTTAAAAATATTAAATTATTGATGGTTTATTCATGTGCAGTATCAACTATATACCTTACTTATTTTTTATGAATGAGAGGTTGGTGTACCTATTGCATGGACCATATCCTCAAGAAATAAAGTTGAGGATATAAATGAATGACTAATAAAAGTTTATAAATGAAGGAAACAATGTAAAGAAGATTGGCATGTCAATGCATTCATGATAGATGATTCTAGTGTCGAGATTGAAGCTATTAGGTTTTCATTGGCATTACTTTCTATATTTAAACTTGTAATGCTCCCTTTTAAAAAAATAACATTTACTATTTTTAGTAAACCCAATTTTCAAAATTACATGGAGACTTGCGGATTTTTCAAGATAAATTTATAAAACAAATATTTATTTTAATTTTACTATCATGGGTCCAAGTGCGGTGTTTGAATTTTGGAGGAGTTATTTTGGAGCATCTTTGGCAAATTATGTTACAAGACTTCAATTGACACATGGTAGCTTGCATTAGAGTGGAAGAAATCAATGGACACTTGACACCAAAGGTTGCATGCACTACATACAAAAGGAAATCTCTACTTGGTTGTGAATTTTGGGTCTCTAACTTGGAAATTTAAGATCTTTCAATAAAACATGAATTTGAGCTTCATTTTGCAGGATTCTTGTGGCAGATTTTGGTTGAGCGTTTGCTCTTCTTCAGAGGCTGGTAAACAGATGAAGAAAATATCTTTGAGGCTGGTAAACCAAGGGGATTGAGTCTAAAATATAGTGGCTCCAAGGGTCTCTAGGTGCAATTTCATGCAGAGATTGTCATTGTGTCAAATGCTCTTCAGTTGGGTAATTTGTCTTAGTTTATTTGTGGGAACTTGGTGTAACTTTTGGAGTGCATAGTGCAAATTTTTGAGTTTCAGATTGTATTGCTATTTTGAGCAGCATATTTTGATGTTATTACAGTATTCATATATGTATCTTTCTGTTTAAAACTTGGTATGAAGTTTGGGGTGAGTTTGTGGGGAGTTTGCTCTAGTTCTAGTGTGAGTTTTGGCTTCCAGTTTGGGGATTTCTTTGGGTATATTTTTGAGGCTGTACTCTTCTGTTATCTGCTGGATATGGTACAAAATATAATGTAAAAACATGCTATATTTAGTAATAAATAATTCTACAATAATTTCCCATCTTTCTATCTTAGTTTGGAATATTTTGGTGAATTTTTTACCTACCCGATTTGCATCTATTTTCATTTTGGTAGAAACAAAGATTTCCAAACTTTTCAGATTTTCCTATTGCTGTTAATTAATGTTATCTGATTTTTTTAACAGAAAAAATTATGTAATTCCATGTGTAGATATGTAATAGATCATTTGGTTTCAGTTGCACGTTACCCGATTTCTATTTGGTGTAATTTGGCGGTCTTTTTGGTATACCCAATTTGCTCTTATTTGAGTTTGTTTAAGAAGGAGATTTTCATATTTGAATTAAATTTTTATTTTAGGTACATCATAGTGGTATGAGAGCCATTATTTTTCCATACTAAGGGTTTTATTATATTTTTCAAAAGGAAAGAGGAGTTAAAAGATGGTTGATCACATGGTAGATTTGGCTAGAGATCTAGCACCTATCAGAGAAACATATATTAATCAAGATGAAGGATTTAGGAATGCAATTCCATACAATGATTGTATCACTAAGATAAAAATAATGATGGCCATCAAGGGTCATAGACAAAATTCAAACTCTAATGGAAGAGATCTTGGGAGCAAAGTCACAAAATCTTCAACACTAACTTTTCATGGGTTAGACAAGTTCTCAGTGAGAGCATGGTTATTCAAGATAAAAGACTGTTACTATTCCAGTTCCATGGAGGAGAAATTTTCCATTTATCATATGCTATTGAACCTTTAAGGAGTTTCTCATGATTGGTGGTACCAAGGTATGAACACCCAAGATCACATCAGGTAAATTCATTTGATGAATTTTGTCAAAGCTTGATTAATAGAGTTGAAGGAAAAAGTTTGAAAGATGATAAAGAACCTAAGACAATGATAGAAACACTTGAGAAACAAATTAAAGATATGGAGGAGATGGTGATGATGCAATATAAAGAAAAATCAAATTTAAAAAAAGACGAGAGTTCAACCAGAGGAACTCCCAACCATAGTGGTTGAAGGTAACAATTCTTTAATTAAAGAAAATATTTTAGTGATTTTTAGTGAGCTTCCATTTTATGAAAATGTAAGTATGAAAAAGAAGGAGCTAGCGTCAAGTGGTAATAGTCAATATAATATCTCTATTGTTGGAAATTATTTCATGATGGATTCTATAGCTCAACCTTATCCTACTAATGATTTTTATTATGAGAGTGACAATTTTACTGTGAATTTCACATAAATTTCCTAAAACAGCAAAGGAAGATTTTAGTTCTAGGAAGTTGAAGCATGACTCTCTCAAAAAGGAAATAATACATGAGAAGAATAGTGAATAATTTCACCTTTATTGTAGTAATCAACCACTTTTACTTGGGACCCAAGCATGTCAACACCTAAGAAAGTTGAGGGTCTATTTTGGAATGAATATCCCTATTATTCTAATGTTGTTTCAGTTTTAGCTTAGGAGTTATGGGAGGAGGATAACATTGAGGAAGCTAAGACTGAAAGGTATGGTGATGATGTTGAATAAAAATCATATTTTTTATTATTTAGTTTTGATTCTGACCCAAAATATAGCAGCCTTGATGTTGATCAAAGATACATAGGCCTTGATTATGAGCATAAACACAAAAGCCTTGTTTTCCATAAAAAGGGTAAAGGAGAAGTTTATGAGGATTGGGACAACCATGCTATTGTTGGTGAAATAGTAGTAAAATAAAAACATGATGGAGAATGAAATTTTAATTTGAGACAACCACTAAGGATATTATAGATCTCAATACCAGAGCATTGGGTATGTAATTCATTCTACTCCTTGAGTATTCAAATATTTATACGTGTGAAATGGTTGTATTCCATGTGTGAATTTTTACATAATCATTATTTTAGAATAATAAAGAACACATGTGAAGTGGAAAATTTGGTGTTGGGAGGTGTATCTAAGGAAAAAATGGGAATATACACATATATGAAAACTTCTTGTAAGATATAGGTTTCATGGATAACAAGATTTTTGGTGATGGGGGATATGCATGCTATCACATTTTATGGTAAGGATATAGTCTTCATTTTTATTTTTAAGTGTTTCAAAATCAGCATAGCATAGTTTCCAATAACAGGTTCCCAGGAATACCCTTGGATAGTGGAATCCAACATGTAATAGAGTTGGAAACTAATTTACATCAAGAATCTATGTGGAAGAATGATGTCACATATCTTGACCAAGACATTGACGTTCATGGCTTTTAGTAGGATGCAACAAAATAATCTTTGGAAGGGATTGAAAAGGTAAACAACTCATGTCATTTAATTTTCATTTTAGAACCATTTTTGGAAGGATATTATGTTTCAAGGGATGATATTTGGGCTTCCTTAACACAGATATTGGGCTCCATTCAATTTGAGAGCATGAGGTTGACATATGCTACACTATATTTTTATGACGAGGAGTTACAGGATGTATCCATTAAGGGTTATTTACATGAGAAGGTAAAATAGTGGAATTAGCTCAAGGGAAGTGGTAATGATTTTAATATCATGTATCTCAGTTGTTCATGTGAAAAAATTCAATCCAAACAAAGAAAGAAGCTACAACATTGATGGGAAGAACACAAGAAGCTTGGGTTAAGTTCGTGAAGGTAACCATATCGTGCTATGTACTTTTCATTTCAAATTTATTACCATATTTGTCTATGGGATGTGATGTTGTAAGAAATGAAATTGTTATGGTTGTATTGCAAAGGAGGAGCTCCATGAAGTTTGAAAGTATGGAGAGCGAAGTTTCAAGAAATGATTTCAAATTCTTCTCCAAACTATTTAGATTGTTGAAGAAAATAGTTTATGGGTTGCTGATTTGGAAGAATGTCAGAGGTGTGTAGATGTTGTTGAATATATTTTAAAACCTCAAATGGCAATATGAATAATTCAAAATTAGAAATACTGATGACTATTACTTAGGTTTGTCATTTTGGTAGTTGTTACATTAGTTGCATGTTGCTGATTTCAATAAATTTAGTTATGAAAAGATATAGATTGGTGTGTTTGGGGGAATAATACTTGCTTGCTAATGTTAGAATAAGGTCTGAAATATTAGAGAGCACTAATCTACCCATCATAACACTTATTTGGAGAAGATACATGTAAGTTGTTCCTGTAGTGCAATATGTGTGTGTTGTCTGCATGTATCCAATGAAGTTGTGTGAAGATTTATGGGTTTTGTGTATTGGGGAGTGTGTTGTTGTTGTAGATCAATTTTATACTCTTGTACATTATTTCTTATTTTTATTTTCCTAATTCACATCAGCTCCAAAATTCGTGCCTTTAGTTTTTCATTTTGGAGCAAAACAATGTAGGCAATATTGTGTGATTTGGAGATTTTGTGAATATTTGATGGGATTTATATGTATTGGGGATTATAACATGTTTTTTGCTTGGGTGTACCTAAAAGTTTATTGTTCTCTTTGGAAAAATATTTAGAGAGATAATTCATAGAATTGGGATGATAAGTTTGTGCTTGCAGATAGACTTGGGAAGAACATCAACTTCTACTCAGATGGGTTGTTTGCAAATTCAGACTTGGGAGAATGGTGTTGTGAATGTAGCTATTGTATGATGCTATTTTCCACTCCTCTAATGTACCTTTTTTTCCTTATATCAGTCCATTAAGATGAAAATAATATTTATGGGCTTTTTGCTACACATTCTTGCATTGAATATTTAGTATTGTGAAGGTAACAAAAGTGTTTATTTACCTTTCATTTTTTTGTATTGGTGAGTGCATTAAATCATATATCAAACCTAAAAGTAGCAAAAATAAAATTTGTATCATTGGGAGAAGATTCAAAAGTTACATATTTGACTCATCATATGCTAGTGCATTTGGCAAGTTTACTAAACCTTTTTGGGAAGATGTGTTTCAATTTGAGTATGAGAATGAATGCATCAATTAATTACACATCCAAAATATAAGATTGCATGGATGTTTTTTTTAGACTCATAGAAATGGAATAAAGGATTCTGAGTCCTCATGTTGGCACAATATTCTTTGACAAAGAGTGCAACTCTTCACAGGTACAGGAAAAGGGCTTCATATGCAATTTGGCATGATATATCATTTTGGCACAAGGTTTCTAGAGAATTATATTTATAATTGCTCGAGGGAAATAAATTTTTGGGAGGGAGGACTTGTAATGTCCCCTTTTCTAAAAATAGTATTTACTATTTTTAGTAAACCCAATTTTCAAAATTGTCAATCAGGACCTATAGATAAATTAGGTAAATTAGATTTTCAAGATAAATTTATAAAATCAGATTTGGGGAAAATAATTAATACTTATTTTAATTTTATTATCATGGGTGCAAATGGGGCGTTTGAATTTGGGAGGAGTTATTTTGGAGCATCTTTGGCGAATTAAGCTGCAAGACTTCAATCGACACATGACAACTTACATTAGAGTGGAACAAATCAATGTACACTTGGCACTGGAGGTTACATGCATTACATGCAAAAGGGAATCTCTCCTTGGTCATGAATTTTGGGTCCCTAACTTGGAAATTGAAGATATTTCAATAAAACATGAATTTGGGCTTCATTTTGTAGGATTCTTGTGGCAAATTTTGGCCGAGCGTTTGCTCTTCTTAAGAGGTTGGTAAACTGATGAAGAAAATATCTTTGAGGTAGGTAAACCAAAGGAATTGAGGTTCAACAATAGAAATTTTGAGGGTTTCTAGGTATAATTTCATCTAGAGATTGCCATTGTGTCGAATGCTCTTCAGTTGGGTAATTTGTCTTAGTTTATTTGTAGGAATTTGTTGTAGTTTGGAGTGCATAGTGCATATTTTTGAGTTTCAGATTGTAATTTTGTTGAGCATAATATTTTAATTTTATTACAGTATTAATATATGTATCTTTCTGTCTAAAACTTGGTATGAAGTTTGGGATGAGTTTGTGTGGAGTTTCTTCTAGTTCCAATGTGAGTTTTGGCTTCTAGTTTAAGGATTTCTATGGGTATTTTTCTACAGATGTACTCTTTTGTTATCTACTAGATATGCTAGAAAATATGATGTAAAACCATGCTATATTTAGTAATAAATAGTTCTACAATAGTTTCCCATATTTTTGTGTTAGTTTGGAATATTTTGAAGTTTTTATCCTACCCGATTTGCATCTATTTTCATTTTGGTAGAAACAAAAATTTCCAAAGTTTCCAGATTTTGATGTTGCTATTCATTACTATTATTTGGTATTTTTTACAATAAAAAAGATATAATTCTATGTGGATATATATAATAGATCACTTGGTTTCAGTTGCACATTACTTGATTTCCATTTGGTGTAATTTGGTGCTCTTTTTGGTATACCCGATTTGCTCTAATTTGAGTTTGTTTAAGAAGGAGATTTTCATATTTGAATTAAAATTTTATTTGAGTGACATTACAAAACTAAATTCAACTCATTATAATTGATTAATATTTAATTTATAAGAATATATATTTTGTAATTTAAAGCTTAGACTAGTTTCAATTTAACATGTCATTTTGTTAGAACATTACTTATCGACTTTTCTAATGTAACTTGTAGATTATCCTTTGATTATCAAATAATTCTATGCATTTGGCATGTACATAAATCATAGTAAAAAATTTCATACAATTAAGTAAACATTTAATTAAAATATGCATAAAATTACATGTTTGAACCCCATAGATTGATATTATCTTTTATAATTCAAGTATGCTAGCAATAAGGATGTTGGAACAAACATGTATCTTCTCTTCTTTGAATTCCTCCATGATTTTTGTTATTAGGTGAGTAGTGTTGTCTTCATTGTCATTCATTGCATACATTATCTCACCCAAACTATTGAATTTAATTAAAAATACAGATAATTGCAAATTTCTTATTTTTATAAAATGGCTTTACTCTATGAAGAAGTGTATGGATAAGACAATCCATTCTTCTTGTGCATTTCTTAGCATGATCACTTAGATAATGACTCTTGATGTGGAAGTGGTAAGACTCTATGAAAGCATTGGTTTATTGATTTGCATGAGAGAAGTTTCAAAAGTTTTTTTCCCAAAGAAACAAACATAATGATGTCTTAATAAACACAAAAAAAAGTTAATTGATGTAAATGCATAGGAACAAAAATGAATAATTTGACAAACTTGCCAATATTACCTCCCATTCCTCCATGAGGAATTTCAACACATATTCCCCAACCAAATTGTTGTTGGGATCAAAATCAACAACCTTCGAGATTGTTAACCTCATCCTTCAACACCATTGATAGAGTGACAGTCGAGTGATGAATGAATTTGATTGTGAACCGAGTGAGTCTCGTAAGATTCCTTTCCAATTTTCTAACACGAGCAAGTAGGCTATTGGGGTCTTCTTCCTTTCCAACATTCAACTTGTTGGTCTCTTCCACCTAAGCCTAATGATTGGAGGAATCCAGTGTGGACTTCTCAAGAATCATCCAATTCAGCTCTAAGAAGTGACTAGGTCCTTACGTGTAGTTCTCAATTTTCTCAATTGTGTCATGTTTGATGTCATTTCAACCATTTTCCTTCTCTAAGATGCTAAAGATGTCATCCAAATAGACCTCTGGTTTATGTTTATCCATGCTATTGGACCTCTGAATGCTAGTCTATTCCACCCCCGTATCAACACTCGTGACCACCACAATATCCTCTTTAGAGTCTTTGGACATTGATCCATCCTCATCATCCGTGGGAGGTTCCTCAACATGAAAGGTGATTCCCTTTTTTCCTTTCTTCGATTCAGGATTGACTTTGATGGGAATTCTTTCCCCTTTCTTAGTGGGGATATTCTTTAATTCGTAGAGCCCAATGGTGACCTTGGATTAGGCCAGTCACACACCACCCTTCTTCTTTTTAGCAGGAGGCTTGGGTTTGGAGTCGTAAGGAGGTTGGCTAGCAGTGAGAGAAAGCTTCCTTTTAGAGTCAACAAAGACAACTGGGGAGGGTTTTGAAGGGGACAAATCAAAAGTCTTGGGTTCCTCAATTATGAAAACAAAAATGGGTTTCAAAGGGAAAAGGACAAGGTGGAAATGATAAAGGGAGAAGCTAAGCCCTTGATGCAGGGGTAGAGGGGGTGGTTTATCAAGATTCTTAGCTATGAGATCCATGGTTTCCTTGACCAAGATTTCAAGGGATGAAAGCAAGAAAAAAGGAAAACTAATAAGCATCCTATGGTAGAGGTGATTCAACAATAGTAAATGATAGAAATAAAAGACTTTAAATAACACTTCATAGGATTTGTTTTTTATTAGAGGTAAAAATGGGTTTTGAAGGGGCTCAAAACCCAGTACATAATGGTTTTGAAGGGAACCATCAACCTAACAAAGAAAAGCATGTTGCAAATAAGATAAAACACAAACCATCAACAACCCATCAACAACCCCTAAAAGAAAGACATGATTACACATGCTACAACAAACAAACAAGATAGGGCTCGAAACCCTATTACAACCTTGTTTTAATCGGAGCTAGAAAACCTTAGATACATAAATAACCCACCTACATCTACTAGGTATCAACAAACCATCCACTCAAGGAAGACACCACTGAGCCAAGAAAGATAACCTACTTAATGGTGTAGGACACCATCAAACCCCTAATTAAAAATGCTAGCAAAGCCAACAACTCCACCTCAATAGGGGAGTTGGAGAGCACAATGAACCATTGGACACAAAGCCATTGTTCAGACCAGGAAACCAACTCCAAATCCACCTCAACAAGAAGGAGCTCCCCTCGATTGGAGAGAATGACAAGACCACCAAGTCCACTACCACCTAAAGACTCCAACACCCTCAACCTCCACCTCAATAGGAGAAGCATCCAACTCAATAGGATCAACAACTAAGGAAGCCAGAGACAATTACCTCCCAACACCACCTCAATAGGAGTTGAATCCACCTGCATAGGATCCAAGAAGAAGACTGGCACAACAGTAGAGCAAGCAACCATATCACTCTTTGGAAAAACCTAGTAAGAGGCCAACACCCTCAAACATCAAGCCTCAAATGAAAACCACTGAGCCTGAAGGGGCTCAATCCACTAGGACTTAGAGAGAAACTTGGAAAACCACCCAGCCTACAACAAAAAAGGAGAAGCCAGAGAACCCAAATTAGCCATGGGAAAATCCAGCAACAAAAACTCATTCAAACCATTCTACTTTAGCATAGAGGCAACAAAGACAAACACCAACACCATAAATAACTAGGCCTTGGATAATTTCTTTGGAATTAGCCCAATCGAGACCAAGCCATGAAGGCAACCAAAGAGCAGAGCTAGGTGAGGGAGACCAAAAAAAAATAATTATTATTTCTATAGTTACTTTACCTTATTCTTTTCTCTAAGATTTTCTCTTGCTACCTGTATAATAAGGTTAATTATTATTTTTATTAGTACATCGAGAGATGTAACCTATAGTGGCAACATGGGTGGAGTGAAATACGTGTTAACAAAAAATGTTAAATAAAAGAATTAAATAGCATACACATTAAATAAGGGATAATTAATTAAAATATCGACACATATGAAACAATAATAATAAATATTTATAAATTTAAAAGACATATATATAAATGAGCGCATTCTCTCGTTGAAATACATAGTATCTTAATATTTGAGATGGAACAAAAAGTAAATCAATTAAGGTCTAATATTTGAAAGACATCATAGAAATTTATTAAAATATTACTGATAGTTTAATCTAGGAATTAATTTACATATTGACTTTTTGAATTATTTAAAAATGAGTTGTTTATAGTGGGAAATATAATTAATTTACAATTTAAAGTATCAATAACACTTGAAAGTATAAATATTAACTTGAATATTAGTTACTATAATCTAATAAAAGGTTATGTTAAATAATATTAATTTAGTAACTAATAAAAGGTTATCTAAAATAAAAATAGATTAATATTTTATATTTATTAAATGATTTATTATATAGGCAAATTGTTTATGGTTTATTAATTAAATCTTACTTAAATCTACAATTAATAGTTTTTATTACTAAAATTATTATAAATAATGGGATAGTAATAAATAATTATATTAATATTTGGTTATATTAATGATATAAATGGTGTATAAAAATCTAAGTCGTTTACTAATAATTTTGATAAAGAAAAAAATCATATAAAAATATTTCAGACTAATTAATTATTGAGAAAGATTTAATAATTAATTGATATGATACAATTTTAAGTAATAGATTAATATGATTGATGTTAATTAATAATAGTTACGATAATTAATTGATATTTATATTTTTTTATCAGTAAAAGATAGGGAGACCTTGCATGATGTTATTTATTAATCAGAAAGGAGATACAACCAACAATTACAAAAAGAAGGATTGCAGCTGAGAAATATCAACCACAAAAACACCACGACAAACACCATTCTAGAAAACCAACCAAACCCCATTCCTGAAAACCTAACTACCCTCCTTACCCCCTCTTAGACATTACCAAGCTCAACAATAGTTATACACTACAGAAAACAACACCCAACCAAAAAAAACCTATTACTGCCTATTTTTGACTCTCTTTTATCATGCGAACAAAGAATCATATTGAAACCAATATCCCTCTTCTTATTCTTCTTTCTTTGAACCATATGCCATACCTCCTCTTGATCATCTGTCCAATTTGGCTCACCCAAATCCTCATATGGTGCACTGCTCCCCTTAGAATCAGTCGTGCGAACCCCCTTTGACTAACCACCACATTCACCATTTGGGCGACTACCTTGCACCACCCTAGAAGAAAATTCTACTGCAGATCCTGGTTCCTTCTATAGGGGTTCGATTGGAGCTATGCTATCAATTTTCTTACCCAGATCATTCCCAACCAGGTCATCCTTTTCCACCGAATAGTGGTGGGGAGAAGCCTCTTTCCACCATGAAGCCTGGTTAGCCCTCTTGCATTTAGAACAATGCTTAGAAATATGACCAGTATTAAAGCAACTCCAACATCTAAATGGAAAACCTTCATAATCTATTTGTTGTTCCCATACACCACCAAAGTACATCAAAGAAACGACCGTAGGAAAAGCTTTTGTGATATCCATTTCAATCAAAATATGAGCATATGTAGTGTGCAAAAAATTGATTGAATCCTCATCAACTCCCAAAAATTTCTCCGACATGTTGCTTAAAGCTTCAAAACAAGTTTCAAACCAAAAGTGGAGAGGGATATTTGGAAGTCTTACCCAAAGAGGAACCATCCCAAAGGATTCAATGTTTGGGTTGAAGGTTGAGTGCCATGGTTTCAATATTAACAAATTTTTGTCCTCCCAGCTCCATTATTAATTGCAAAGCACAACTTTCCTATGCTTCTCATTGTCAAACACAACCATGGAGAAACCCTTTACATTGGGATAAATTTGTACATCTCCATCTAATATTGGGCTCCAATGTTTTGAGATCCAACAGTGTAGCTCTGCAAGTCCCGACCAAAAACCTCTGAACCTACCTATAATCCCTAGCTCTATAAAATAATTTTCATTCTCCACAACTTTGTTTCCTAAATCCTGTCCAAGGAAAGAAAGGGGTTTACATTTGCACAATGAAGGGGCAAAAACTCTATTTCTAGGCACAAATCCTTTGGGGCATCTCCCTAACCTGATGTTGCTCTCCAAATGCCTTCCATATGCCCATCCCCCCTGTGACTCTTCCTCTCAACCATCGACTTATAGGCCTAACCATTGTGAGCCCCAACAAAGTGACTTTGATCCTAGTGCAAGCTACCAAACCTGGCCATTGTTGCATATCCACCACCCAATTTCATGAGAGGCCTTCCATGCTACACCACCTCTGAAAATGATCATCTCCAAGCCCCAAAAAAACCTACAAAATAAAAATCCTTTCTTCTCGCTCCTCCAAAGGGAGCGCTATGCGCAACCATTTCTCAATATTATTATTATTTTAATTGATATTTATATTATAAAAATGTGGACATATATTAGTGAAACACAAGTAAGCAAAAATAAAAATAAAGACTTAAAGTCACATAATTAACTAAATAAGAAATACTTTCCAATTTCCTGCCATCAAGGGCAAGGAGAAGACTTTAAGTGATGAGTCTGGGTCGTCGGGGTTGGATTCCTCTTCAGATGAGGAGGAATGGAATGAAGAGGAGGAGGATCTTTCTCTTGTGGCTATGACTACATCTTCAAAGAGGAGGAAGGTGGTTGGTGCTAAGAGTAATAGGCCAGCTAAGTGGCTTTCCCTTTCTGGGAGTGATGACACGGAGGTGGGGTTGGGTGACCCTTCTCCCAATTCTGCGGAGGTGGCTATTGGTAGAGATGTTGTTGGTGGTGGTTGTGAGGTGGGGACATGGGATAAATATGTGGGTGTGGTTGACAAACTGAGGAGGTTGTCAATGCGTATTGATAACCTGAAGAACAAGGCCTTGGAGTATCTAACCAAGGACCCCAATTAGGCTGGTGATGACAAGAATTTTGGTGATAAGACGATGACCATTGAGGATTCTCCTTTGCAAGACTTGCCCAAGGAGGAGGAGGACAAGGCGAATAGGGATCAAGAGGAGGAGGATGTGAAAAAGGAATAAGCCAAACAAGAGCCTTTGAAGGTAGATTCTCTTTTTGAGGACTTTTCTTATCTTGATGATGATGCTACCTCCATGTATGATTTGTTGGATATGGCTAGAGTAGGGGCCACTAGTACCTTTAAATTAGCTAAGTGGACTCTACAGGAGTTCAATAAAATTAATATCAAAATCAGAGGTTTGAAGGAGAATCTAAAGAATGCTCCAAAAGGTTCAGTGCTAGAATTTCTTATTGAAATAATGGTGGACCTTGAAGGTTCCTATCATGAATTTAAATATTTGTGTGATCAAAGATTGTTTACTCTGGAAGCCAATGTTTTAGCTATAAATGTGGATATCAATTTTTTTTTCAAGTGTGCCATATCTCTGTAAAGAACAATGTAGACTGCTTGGAAGTCCTTTTCAGAAAAAATAGTTAGCTCAGGGAGGATCAGGTTTATTTCTCTGAGTTTATGGAGAAAGAGTACGTGGCCAAGGGAAAAGGTAAGAAAGCTACTAAGGAGGATGAAAACATACCTGTTTTCAGAGGGTTAGCTGATTGGAAGAAATCATTTGATGTTGAGAAGAAGGAGTTGTTGGATATGGTTGAAAAGCATAGGAACCAACAAATGGAGGTGGCCAACACTCTGAGTGGCCTAAACTAGTCATTTTCTTTGTTGCTTTCTGTTTCCTATTGGGTGTAGGTTTCTTTTAGGTTGTTTTGTGGTTGTTGGGTGTTGATGGTAGCTTCTTGTCATATTTTTAGGTCAGCACCCGTTTTGTTGTGTTTTTGGGTTGTTGGGTTGCTGGTGGTGGTTTGTTTACTATCCTTTCGTGCAACATTTTGTATCTGTTGTTGTAAAGGGTTTCAGGGCCCCTTCAAAACCTATTTTTTTGTTATAATCAAAACTAAATAAGAAAAGATAAATATTTATAAGATTAAATATGAATGGATAAAGAAAAGAGGCTAACAAAGGAGAATGGTGAAAAGAATGATATTAGATATATATCTAATAGTGGCCAAACATGTATATTTAAAATTAGATAAATATGATGAGTCTGATATTTAAATCTAAAATTAGATATGTATTGGAAATAAATTCAAGGTTAGGGAGGGGGGAGACTAGGAAGAGAATGACAGTCTAGGAAGGGGGGAGAAAAAGAGGAGGGAAGGATACAAAAGGAGGTGCAAATATAAGGTAAAGGGTGAGAGGTGAAAAAGATAGGTCAATGAGGAGATGGGTGTGAAATGAGAAAATTTAAAAGAGGTTTCCAAGTTGTGAAATAATTTTAAATAATATATTAATATAATCAATGTTAATTTATAATAATTATAATTAATTGATATTGATATTAATAAAAATGTAGACATAAATATTAATTAAATACAAATAATGAAAAATGAAAACAAAGCATTAAAGTCACAATTAACTAAATAAGCAAAAATAAATACTTATAAGATTAAATACAAATAAATAAAGAAAATGGGCTAACAAAGGAGAAGGGTAAAAAGATTGATATTAGATATATATCTAATAATGACCAAACATGTATATTTAATTTATTACTCTAAATATGATGAGTCTAATATTTAAAGCTAAAATTAAATATCTATTGGAAAGAAATTAAAGGTTAGGGGGTTCATAGGGGAGGAAAAAAGAAGAGGAGAGGGGAGACTAGGGAGAGAGAATGACAGTTTAGGAAGGGGAGGAAAAGCTAGGAAGGGGGGAGAAAAAGAGGAGGGAAGGATATGAAAGGATATATAGAGACAAGGTAAAAGGTGAGGAGTGAAAGAGAAAGATCAATGAGGAGACATGTGTGAAATGAGGGAGTTTAAGAGAGGTTACCAAGTTGGGATAACATATCATTCATCATCCCTATTAAGGTTGGTGGAATGGCTCTTGATGACGATGACCTCCTAGAGTTTTCACTTGAAGAATTTATCTTCTTTGACTAGAACTTAGGTGGATCCAAGGAAAATGTGGTGTTAGATGTTGTGGGGTATGATTAGATTGGATATTAACAATTAATAAATCACAAGGATTGAATCTTTCCAAGGCAACAGTTGATATAGGACCAATAAAAAGAGTAGACTTAACATTTATTACTTTATTATGTGCTAAATCCTTAGAGGGACTCAATATCTCACCACCATTTTCATATGATCATTATAAAAAATGAAAATAGACAAGCAACTCACAAAAATAAGAGTTGAGGAAGAAAGACTCAAATATTTGGAAACACAATAATTTTATGTAATGTATACATTACTATATACTATTCTTCTATTAAACTCTAATTACTTCGCATTGAGATTATATTTTTGGTTTAATATGAAATGTATCATTCATTATATTTTATTATGTTGATTGTGTATTTGAAAAAATATTAAATACTTCAAAAAAATTAATAGATGGGATTAATATGAAATGGTTCATTCATTATTACAAAAGATAATAATACTTTATTCAAACACAAGAAAAAGATGCTAAATTAATATTTTACATACCACATTGTGGATGCTACTAGCATGGATATCTTAAATACATCTATCTAAAAGATGTCGAGAGATATCAGTCTCGAGGTGCCTATTCATTCTCTATAATAATTTAAATATAGGATCCTTAATACCAATATCTCTCGGTGTATTTTATGTAGGAGTTTATGGTTAACTCCTCAAACACCCTAGAATCACCTGTAAGACAAAATAACTTCCACAAGAGAGAAATGACAACAATATCATGCTATCATTAATGATGCAAGAATGCTAAATTGAATATGAAAAAGTACATATGATGCCTTGCTTATATATGCAAGGAGAGATATAGGATTAGATAAGATCATGATAAGTGTCTTAATCCTATCACATGAGACAACTAAATCCTAGCAACCTAAGATAAGATAAGATCTAGAAAAGACAACTCATCCTTCTAGAAGGAATCTTAGAGCCTAAGTAAACTTAACATTTGAATATGTCCCCGAAGTCCCTAGTAAGTGAATTAACTAGGTACAAGACATTTATTCACACCAACATTTTAGCTAGATGTATTTAAGATAACTATGCTAGAATTGTAAAATATTATGTAATTATTTATTTGGGTTATTAAACTGGTTTGTTTCATTCTATAACTAATTATGTTTTGCAACTTGCCTTTACAAATCTTTATTTTCTACATATTATTTTCCCAATTACTCCTCCTTTATTATATAGTTTTCCCTTTTATGTTCCTTAGTGTGTGTGAGAGTGAGAGATATGTAGATATAAATATAGGTCTCAAACGTGAATTATCACATCCTTAATCAAATTACATGCTACCTTGAGCATAAATCCCTAGAGACACATGCTATCATTGGATTGTTGACACAAAACTAGATATCAAAAGTTAGTTTCCCTCTCTCTTGTTCTCACTCTATAATTTTCATTTAGACGTTAAGTTTTACTTTTACTTTATTATGCAAATTAAAATAAAATTTCAAAATAACGAATCAAAAATAAATAAATTTGAAAATACAATTATTCTACAATTATTAAAATTTTAATAAGATAACTAACTATAAACTAAATTAATTTTAATAATTTTTAATTATTATTTATAATCTCATAAAAAAAAAAAAGAGAATAACTAAATGTAAAGTTAAAATATATTGAAATCTAGATAGTAATGAAAATAATAATTAAAAATAATAAAAATAAATAATAAACTTATTAAGTTCCCCTATTTATGGGGCTCAATAGGTTAATCTAGCCTCTCATCCATGGAAAGGCGTTAAGTGGTCCCCTCCAAAAGAAGGATGGGTGAAAATAAGATTTAATGGGGCTTCACGTGGAAACCTTGGTGAAATAGGAGCAAGATGTGTCACTCAAAATCAGGTTGGGAAAATATTGTTGGTGCTTGGAAAAAAACTAGGGCAAATAATGAATAATGAGGCAAAGTTCCAAGTGGCACTACTAGGCTTGGAAATGTGAAACTGATTAAACCTTCAAGATATCCACCTAGAAGGAGATTAAAAAATATTATTAATGCAATTCAAAGGAATCTCTTTGTGAATTGGAAATTCACTAGATGGCTGGAGGAGATAGATGCACTCTTAAAAAACTTCAAAAGCTTTAAAATCTTGCAAGTATACTGAGAAAGAAATTGGAGCACGGATGAGGCGGTGGTCGTGGCAATATACATGGAGGAAAATGAAGTCATGATAGATTCAAAAATAAAATGACATATGTTTTTCAATTCCAAGTGTGCAAGAATATTTCCCTTGTTGATGTTTGTCATTGATGTCAAAGGTTGATGGAGTTAATTGATGTCAATTGATGTCAAAGGTGCAAATGTCAAATATGATAGAGGATGTCAAAGATGACAGATAGTTTGCTAGTGTTTGTCATTGATGTCATTGGTAATGCAAATGTACTTTTTTGATGCAAGAGAAGGTACTATGTTGATGGTATTGATGGATGCATCCAAAGGTACTTGTTCTACTTGTTCACATAGTGTTGAAAAAGTGGTATTGATAGGTATTTGTCAAAGGTACTTGTTTGGTGTTGATGCATCCTTTGATCCTTTGATCTTCATGACAAAGACAAGGATATTGTTGTTGGTTTATGACAAAGTATGATAGAGTTGCTTCTTGAAAAAGTCCTTGTTGAACATTCATTCAAAGAGTTGCAAGTTGGAGTTTGTTGATGCATTTCATGGTGTTGACGCATTCTTTGATTCATTACAAAGAATGCACTTTGGCGTTGATGCAACCTTTGAATAATGTTCATGTCATATGGGGTAATCTCATTCTAAGTTTTTTTGGTTGTTAAAATCTCCATACCTTATAACCTAAAATTCTAAGCATATGTAAAACCCTAAGATCATTCTATACTAGGGTTTAAGTCTTTTGAAGGTCATCAATAAAAGGTTAAATTTATGTTATAATCCGTTTTTGACTTGTTATAGCCAATGAAAAATCACTTCAGTGGCAACTTAAGGGTTCAAAATCATCGATCAATTGGCCCTTACTTTTTGTGTTACTGGGTTGACAAGTTAAGGATTTATGTTTCACTGCCCAAAAGAAGATCAATGGTTAGAATTTGACTGATGGAATGGCAGGAATCAAAGATCAAAGGCTCTCATTTAAAGCTGTAAAATGGTTATTTCTTAAAGCCTTTAGTTTGATGGGCATTTGAGTGTCATATACCTTTGGTTCAGTTACACACAATTACAACTATATTGAGGCAACCATGGATTTAGTAGAAAATTCAATGCATTGAGGAGGTTCTTATTGTGGATTAGGCTCTATAAGTGAGTTTTGAAGGTTACAATATCATTATAGTGTTAAGATAATATAGAGGGGAGAGATATTAAAATAACAGAGCATAAAAAGACTTATTTATGCCTCTATATGACAGTGTTCATGAAGTATGTTTTCCTTTGCATAGATTAATATGATTTGAACAAGATGACATATGATTGGAGTTTGATTGGTAATAAGGATATTGTGTTATTTTGTATAACGATGCTCTAGATGTCCATGTAACTGAAGTCTTATTGTTGATTATCATAATAGGAAGTGATTTTTGTGTCATCTATCTATCCATCCAAAGGAGGGAATAATCAAGGTGTGTGCAGACGTTGATGCAAAAATTTCATGGTGTTTGTTGAGATAAGGGGGATCTTGTGAAGAAATCATTACTCATGTATGTAAGGAGGGTTACATGTTGAATGCCTGTATGTGAAGATGATCTTGAGCATATTGTAAACAAAGTAATACTCTGTATATTTCTCTTTATTTTCTTATTGGAGTTGGTGCTCCTAGACATATTGTATTCAGTGAGAATCTGGTCAATGAGACCTAATGGTGGGGTAAGTGCAGAAAGATGGGTCGTAATTTTGTGGCTAAATTTTAAAAAAAGTTTTGAAATCTCATAACGTGAGCGCGTTATAAGACACTCACATTATGGCTTCGTGTGATGAGCCTGAGGCTCGGCCACAATGAGCCCATAATGTGAGCATGTTATAATGCGCTCGCATTATGACCTAAAAAATAAAAATAAAGAAAGAAATTGAATTTGTTGTTGCTTGTGACTGTGTTTTTTTCTTGATCGTGGCCAAAACCCTAGTATTACATACTCACACTCTAGGAGGAGGTAATTTGAAAATTTCTTCATCAATATTATTGTTTCATTGCTAGGATGCCGCCACATCAACAAGGAGGTCTGAGAGGTAAGGATTGCTTGTTTTTTGTATTGAATTTGTTAGCTTTAGGTTGTTTTTTATATTTATTTTTTGAATTTGTGGGAGATGTTAATCAACCTACAAACCCTCCTCAAAATCCTGAATAAGCACAACAATAATAAGAGGAACAAAATCCTCAACAAGCACAATAAGAAGAACAACAAAAAAATCCTCAAGTTAATTAACCACAACCTCAATCTCCTCCACCAATCCCGCAACATCCTCCTGACACTCATCAAAACTTAATGAGTGAAATTAAGAATAATAAAAAACAACTTGAGGATTTAATCAGGAGATTGAACAATCCAAATGGTTCAACCGCAGAAAGAATGACCTTGGCAAATTCATTGAAAGAAATTCTAAAACATGTAGATTCAATTAGTAAACAATTAACTGGTTGGCAGGATAGGAGGTAGGCGGCTAGGGCTTATTACGAAGATAAATTATTATATAAAGTAGTTAAATATTTAAAAATTACAAAAGGTGATTTGTGCTCATTATTCACTGACCCACACGCAAATGCAAATCTTAGCCTCAATATGAAGAGGTTTCCTATTCATTGGTGTCTCCACCAATAGATTGGGAATTTTTTTTTGGATAGGTGGTACATGGTTTTTGATTTCCCACCATGCAAAAATTGTGAAGTCCCATAGTATTTCCTTAGGAAACTATATTGTGAGTTCATCTTGAACAAAATACCAAATTATTTTGATATGAGGGATTTCCAAGACTCGATGCACAACCGGATCCTACGTGGAAAGGGAGATGACCTCTCGCTAGGATGCCTCATGAGCACATTGTTATCCATTTCATCATGAAGGAGAGTGCCTACATAGAGACTTTGCAGGCCATCAACTCTTTGACCTAGAGTGTCATCCAAAATTCCAACCCTATTCTATAGTGCCATCCAGGGGAGTCTTCGAGTGGTGGGCTTCGATCCCATTTGTGTCAATCTTGTGGGGTGACTTGTTCATATAATCCCACCGACACTTAGGAGGCTACTACGTAGGATCCATCTATTGCTATGGAGATGGAAAGGGCAGCTGAAATTTTTGATGAGGCCTCTGGCATTGATACTCAGGTAAAATTTAGCATGTTCCTTGAATTTAATTTATTAAATTTTGATTTTGAAATGCAAGATTAACTAATTTAGTTTTATGGTTTTAATAAAATTATAGGGTCACAGTGTTGATACTAGATACACCATCCCTACACTTGCTTATTTCTCCATTGCACCTACTATTAAGGTATGTGACTAGTAAACAATTATAAATTTATTATATGTTAATAGCACTATTTTATGAATGGTATTTTAATATGTGATTTTGGTTGTTGAATAGGCTAATATTGGAGGTTTCAAGGGAACACCCCCTAGTGCTAGTGGATTTAGTCAAACCTTCATTCAGGTAATAGAATAAAGAGTTTAACTAATGAATTGTACTTAATAGATTTTTGTACATAGTTTATATTCATATCTTTGATTGTGTTGCATTGCACATCTTTCAAACTCAAAGAATTACTTCACATTCCATAACTAATAACTAGATGTTGATAGATGAAAAAATTTCAACTACAATATAGTTGTTTAGAAAGTCAACATAAGTAGTGATTCAATTACTTCACATACCATAAGTAATAAGTAGGAGCAATTTCCAATTGCATTTGCTTGTCATGGCATTCCATGAGACCACTTTTTATTGAGGCATCTTTTCAAATAGTTCACTGCCTTGCCTATGCTATGGATTCTTGGAAGGAATATATGAAAGAATAATAGTAAGCAATAGCATAGACAAGGCAATGAGTTGTTTGAAAAAATTACTCAAAGAAATGCAGTCTCATGGTGATGGACATCACCATGAGACCCAATTTCTTTGAGGCACTTTTTCAAACAACTCACCGCCTTTTCTATGCTACCACATGTTCCATACATTTCTACCAAAGCATTTTATCAAACAGTTCATTTCCTCGCTGCTATGGCTAAAAGCTTAAAAAAGGTGCTTTCCAAAAAACTATGGATGCTTGCAAAAAATCTATCAAAGCATAATAGTAAGCAATATCATAGACAAGGTAGTGAGTAGTTTGAAAAAATACCTCAAAGAAATGCGGTCTCATGGTGATGGAATGGCATTCCATCACCATGAGACGACATTGCATTCCATCACCATGAGACCACATTTCTTTGAGGCATTTCTTCAAAGGGATCACCACCTTTTCTAAGATACCATATTTTCCATACATGTGTACCAAAGCATTTTATCAAACTACTCACTTCCTTGCTGCTTTGGCTAAAAGCCTAAAATAGGTGCTTTCCAACAAAGTATGGATGGTTGGAAAAATTTCTATGAAAGCATAATAGTAAGAAATAATACCATAGAGAAGGAAATGAACTATTTGAAAAAATGCCTAAAAGAAATGCGGTCTTATGGTGATGGAATGCCATGACGTGCATTTGTTTGTAATGGCATTCCATCACCATGAGACCCCATTTCATTGAGGAATTTTTTTCAAATAGTTCACTGCCTTCTCTATGCCACCACAGTTATCGTACATGTTTATGAAATAATTTTATCAAATGGTTCACCGGCTTGCTGCTATGGGTAAAATCCTAAAAACACGTGCTTTTGAACAAGATATGGATGGGGAAAATAGTGAGCATGATAGTCAGAAATATATAGTTTAATAAGTACTCAAAATTTTGTTCATTATTTCATACATTATAAGTCATGACATGGATCACTATTGTAGTTTTTGTGATTGAATAACTTGTTGTTTTATTTTTAGTTGTTGCAAGTGGAAACACCTCTGAATATTTAGAGAGCAATGGAGATCGGTGTTTCATCTGCTATAGAATCCTTGATGGCTCTGACAGGGGAGGTATGAGGCAAATTACTAAATTTTAATTTACATTTGTTGTTATAGATGTTAGTTAGTGAAAAATAAAACCATTATTGATTCATAGTTTAATTTCTATTTGGATGGTTTATACAGTGCTTGAACACACCTCAACATGGGCATTTGAATATTTCCCTCATGGAGAGTGATCATCAGATGGTGATAAGTGATTATTTTGTTAAATATATCATTTTTTTAATGTAAATTCTATATATTAATGTCTTTACTTCTTATTGTAACAGATAAGACTTGACCAAGAACTAAATCCTAGGAGGAGCACTAGGAGCACTCCTCAATCACAACATAAAAAAGTGACAGGCTTATTGCCATCTGATCGACAAGCAAAGGGCAAGAGTTTATTTTGAGGGGATGGAGAGTGATGACTTATGATTCCAGAGCCCTTTGTTGTATGCCTAGATGGAATTTTTGTACACATTTTGTATTGGATATATTTGACATTGTATGCCTATATGACATTCTCGTAAGCCTATATGGCTATTTTCTACCTATATTGATGTATGCCTACATGGATATTTGGTTAATATAAATCTTTTTTATCAATGGTGTCCATATTTGCATTTTAAATCCATGGTTCAATAGATATGAGTTACGTGTATTCAAGTGTATACTTTACAAATTACATGTATACTTTGTGACTTACATGTATTGCAATGTATAATTTGCAACTTACATTTTTTCATGTGTATACCTTGTATTCATGCATATACTTTGTATTAGTTTGTGTATACTATGTATTCATGTGTATACTTGAAGGCTTACATGTTTTTGAGTACTTGTGCTTCCCTTATTCACATGTACATGCTTAACTTATTCACATGTATACTTATTAATTGGTTAGCCCTTGCATTGATCATTGTTGTCCTTCATGATTTGTCTTGAATATTAATTGATTGATGCTAAACAACTTTCTTAGTCGATACTAAACAACTTCAATATTTCTGGGAATACTTGTAGAGTTACAAATTCAAAAATTGCGCAAATTGAAAAGAAAAGATTAACTGTAAATAAATTCACTGATTATTAACTTGATAATTGATTAAGAATTAGTATAAAATATATCAAGAGATGAGCCTTCTAGAATGGAAATTTCTAACTTGAAAATAGGCAAAACATTCCCAATACTTTGAAAGTAATAATCTATCCAAAATTGCAACGGGAGAGAAGTGATGCAGAGCAAGGAGGCCTTCAATTACCAATCAAAAATTTAAGTGATTTCAACAAGCCTTCAATCTCTAGAACCCTAACTAGGGTGATTCCCTTCACAACTTCACTATTTTCCTTATACGTCCATAGACCTAGTTTCTTGGACCTATCTCACAACTCCACTCTCAAACCCATAATCAATTTATATACTTAGAAATCCTTTAGTGAGTACCAAAACATATCTCAAAATCTCATAATACTCTTGTGGAACAAATCCCTCAAGCTAATGCTTCTACGTTGTCCCCTTAAGCCAAATAGGCATAATTTACAAAGAAAATATCCTCTAAATAATCCCCCAACCCAAAATACCTATTGAAAGTCATTTACCAGTCTATAAAATCACCAAATCTACAACTTTTAGCTAGTGAAGCGCTCACTAAGTCCTCTTTATACAAAACCCTCATTTTTAGCAAGTTACAAAGGGGTTTACTGAAAATCCCACTTACCAACTTCTTTACACTTCACCAATGCATCGGACTGCACATGCTTAATCTATCACCAAAATTTTTTGCCCCAAGAGTTTTCCTCACCTACCCACCTTTAACCATCAAATTTCACTTAAAACATTCAAATTTGACAACTAGGGCATCATGCCCAAACCCCCAAATGACCTATCATTTTCCAAAAACCATTCAATGAACTAAATCCTACTATATTGGGCCCATTACACTTAGCTATAGGAGTTATAGTCAGTGAAATGGGCCATAATCACATTTTTATGTCTTCAAAACCTTAAAATTGGAGTTTCAGACTCGCCTACAGGGAAAACTCAATAAGATTCTACAACCCCAATGGGAATGCCTCAAAATTAGTCCAAATTATAGATAGGACATTGAAACAACAATTCAAATCAATTTGGAGTCACTATCAGGCTGTATAGACCGTGTAATGAATTGCAAAATGAAAGTTGCACCACTTTGCAACTTTACACTGCTTGCATTCGACACTTTTTCCATCAAGTGAAATTTGGACACCACGGGAAAAAAAATCTAATATAACAAAAATTAAAAGAGGTTATTGTAGAGGGGACCAACATGATCCCATAGGCTCAGACAAAGTTTTTGTAAGTGTCACAATTTTTGAGTAATAACATGTCAAAGATTGATTCCCTTTTGCACTTTGGACCCTTAAGGGATCGTCCGGTTGAACGTAGCTCAAAGAGATTCCACATGTTTGGGTGTGAAAGATGACCATGTATAGTGTAAAATACCTATGCGGATACGTTGGAACACTCTATTTGGTCACACGAGTTGCATAATGAAAGTTGCACCACTTTGCAACTTTCAACTACTTTCATTTGACAACTTTTTCCCCAAGTGAAAATTCGCCACCACAAGAAAATTCCTCCAAGATAGTGAAGAATTGAGAGAGGTTATTGTAGAGGGGCCCAACGTGATCCCATAGGATCATATGATAATTTTCTAAGCATCATGATATCTGAGTAACACCATCTTGAAGTTTGTAGCCATTTTGCACTTTGGACACTTAAGGGATCGATTTGGTTGAATGTAGCACAGAGTGATTCCACGTGTTTGGGTGCGAAAGAGGACCATACCTAGCATAAAAATACGTATTCAAGCACGTTGGAACACTCTGTTTGGTCACATGAGTTACAAAATGAAAGTTGCACGACTTTGCAACTTTCAACTACTTGCATTTGACAACTTTTTCTCCAAGTGAAAATTTGCCACCATGTGAAAATGCCTTTGAGATAGTGAAAATAGAGAGAGTTTATTGTAGAGGGGCCTGATGTGATCCCATAGCATCAAATGAGGATTTTCTAAGTGTCACGGTATCCGAGTAACACCATGCTGAATTTTGCAGCCATTTTGTACTTTGGACCCTTAAGGGATTGATCCAGTTGAACGTAGCTCAGAGTGATTTCGCATGTTTGGGTGTGAAAGAGGACCATGCATAGTGTAAACATACATTTTCCGATGCGTTGGAACACTCTGTTTGGTCACACGAGTTGCAGAACGAAAGTTGCACCACTTTGCAACTTTCAACTATTTGCATTTGACAAATTTTTTCCCAAGTAAAAATTTGCCACCATGAGAAGATGCCTCCAAGATAGCAAAAAATGAGAGAGGTTATTTTAGAGGGTCCCAACATGATCCCATAGAATTAGATGAGAAGTTTCTAAGCATCACGATATCCAAGTAACACCATGTTGAAGTTTACAACCATTTTGCACTTTGGACCTTTAAGGGATCCATTTGGTTGAACGTAGCTCATAGCAATTACATGTGTTTGGGTGCAAAAGAGGACCATTACTAGCGTAAAAATACCTATTCAAATGCGTTGGAACACTCTGTTTGGTCACATGAGTTGCAAAACAAAAGTTGCACCACTTTGCAACTTTCAACTACTTGCATTTGACAACTTTTTCTCCAAGTGAAAATTTGCCACCATGGGAAAAATGCCTCTAAAATAGAAAAAATAGAGAGAGGTTATTGTAGAGGGGCCAATGCAATCCCATAGGATCAGATGAGAAGTTTTTAAGCACCATGGTATCTGGGTAACACCATGCTGAAGTTTGCAACCATTTTGCACTTTGGACCCTCAAGGGATTGATCTGGTTGAATGTAGCTCAGAGCGATTCCGCATGTTTGGGTGAAAAAGAGGACCATTTCTAGTGTAAAAATACCTATTTGGATGCATTGGAACACTCTGTTTGGTCACACGATTTTCATAACGAAAGTTGCACCACTTTGCAACTTTCAACTACATGCATTTGATAACTTTTTCCCCGAGTGAAAATTCCCCACCAGAAGAGAATGCCTCTGAGATAGAAAAAAATGAAAGAGGTTATTATAGAGGGGTCCAATACAATCCCATAGGATCAGATGAGAATTTTATAAGCATCACGGTATCCAAATAACACCATGATAAAGTTCGCAGCCATTTTGCACTTTGGATCCTTAAGGGATTGATATAGTTGAACGTAGCTCAGAGTGATTTTGCATGTTTGGGTGCAAAAGAGGACCATGCCTAACATAAAAATATCTATTCAGATGCATTGGAACACTCTGTTTGGTCACACGAGTTGCAAAACAAAAGTTGCACCACTTTGCAACTTTACGTTGCTTGTAATTGACACTTTTTCCATCAAGTCAAAATTGGACACCACGGTAAAATGAATCTAAGATAACAAAAACCGAGAGAGGTTATTGTAGAGGTGCCCTACATGATCCTGATGCCTTAGACTAAATTCCTATAACCAAAATGGTATCCAGGTAACAGGTCATCGAAGATTATTTCCCTTTTGTAATTTGGACTATTAAGGGATTAGTTGCTTGAATTACAAATGTTTGAGGGAAGCATTAAATTTTGATGCAGAGTACGGAGGAAATCAACCTAAAATCACAATTTAAGCCTTTAGAAACAAATTTGCAACCCTTTTAAACTTGTCTCTCCAACTCTTCACAAATTCACTCAAATTCCTTTGTAGGTCTACAAACCTAGTTTCTGGACCAAAAATATCAGATCCAATCTCAAACCCACTAAAAAATTATATTTTTAGAAACCATTTAACATATTACAAATCATATCGCAAAAGCAACATAGGTCACTTTGGACCAACTTCTCCAGAATCATGCAACTATGCTGTCCTAGACCTCAATTAGGTCACTTTAACAAAGCATCACCCACACAAATGATTTTCCAACCCTAAATATTTATGGATAGTCACTTATCAGTCTACAAAACTTCCAAATCCACAACTTTTGATCAAAGAATCATTTCCTATGACACCAAAACATGAAACCCTCACTTTATGCCATTCCAAAGGGGTTTATTGATTTTTTTTTTTGCAAGATTCTACGCCAACCAAGGCCTTAAAAACCTTTAGTTATGTCTGCACATGCTTGAAGGTTCATCAAAAAAAATTTCCCCCAATATTTTCTATGACTTCCCTCCTCTAACCATCAAATTTCACTCAAAATACATAGTTTGACAATTAGGGCATCATGCCCAGGCACTCAACTCATCTTCCCTACCCTTCCAAAGCTTCAAACACTTCAATATATGCTTGCTCATGCCAAATCAATCATCTCCCAATGTTTCCTAATACAATTTTACTAAAACCCAACATCGAAACTCCATTTTTAAGCCAAAATTCACCCAATTTCCTTTGGGACAACAACCAAAAAGACTCCTAAACATTTTCCCTACTCCTAAATCTTATTCCTAGATCTAATCTTACCATTTTGGACTCATTCCACCAAGCCATAGAGGGAAACAATAGGTGGAATGAGTCATTTATTCATTTTTGGTCTTGAAACCCTTATGGTTGGCTGTACATACCCACAATCAATAATTTGACGATAAAATTCTTAAAAATCAATGAATTTCCTTCACTCCAAAGCCAAAATGTAGCTAACAGGTCTGGTGTAGGGGCACCAAGCAAAATTTTGAAATTTAGGTGTTGAAGTCTTGTTTTGAGTTAAATAAGGTCATATCAACCATTTTCATGATATAATAAACCTATTTTGATGGTCATTAGACGATTAGAAGGTTTTAGTTGCAAATTAGGCAAAATATGCAAAAGGTGTCATTTTCAAATTTTGTAAGTGCAAAAACTGCATAATGGTGAATTTGAATGGTCATTGGAGATAAAAGGTCACTTGAGGTGTTTGTTTTCAATAATTTTCTTGATTGAGGGTGTTATTATATGTATGTGGATCTCAAATTAAGGTGGGTGGATGTTTTTGTAAAAGTGTGATCAATAAAAGCTTTGTTTTTTTCTTAGCAAATGTGTCTTTTTCTCCTTTTTAGTGCTATAGCAATCCAGTGCATGAGTGTGTACTGAAGGGAATAGCTTAGAATTAATTTTATTGGTAGAGGGATGTGTTAGCCATGTTTTGGTTCTTGTGGCACTGAAAACTATCTTGTTTTGAGTTCTTGGTAGCTGATTTTCTGTAGGGGGGTCTGGAAGCCTGAATTTCAAGGTTTTGGAGTCATGAAGTGACTTAATGGCACATTCCACCTAATGTATATACTGTATCTTGGTGAAATTAGTCCATTACGTTAGGAATATGATATATTTTGATTCTTGGAGCAAGGAACATCATTTTGGAGTCATGGCATGTAACCTTGGTAGTGAAAATGAGTGATTTTGAGTGAAATTCAATGGTTTTAGGGTGAGAATGGATGAAATCCATCAGGGCAGTCATTTTTGAGAGTATTTTAAGCATGTAAAAACATCCTATGGTATTTTTGGGGTGTTGGTTGTGAGAGTTAAGTGTGGGAAGAGTGATTTTCAATAAGGCTCCTTGGAAAACCTAGGCAATTTTGTAAAATTTGAAATCTCCACTCATATAAAGCATGTAAAAAGATCATTTTGATGTATTTGAATCAGTTGATTAGATCACTTGGTGGGTTTATGTTAAAAGTATTGAAAAGTGAAAAATATTGTAATAGTTGTCAACAATGCAAAAATGCAAAATTGCAAAATTGCAAAAATCAGGAAGTTGAACAGTCATGAAGTTGTAAAGTCTTAATAATTGAGGGGGAAGTCAAGAAAGAATTTGTAAACATATTTTAAAGAGATTTTTTAATCATTTTTTATTTTTCTTTATTGTGTGTGTGTTGGTAGAATAGAGGAAGGTGAAACACGAGAATAAAATCAAGAAGAAACCATGTTTTATATTGAAAATTCCATATTTTACTGACAATTCTACGTTTCAGACCACTATACAGACTCGTACAAGTGGTTTATGATCTGAAAGTTATTTTAAATGTTAAAGGAATGAGGTGTAAAAAAAATTCATCTTTTTTTATTGTATTTTGTTAAGATTTGTGAGTTTTATGGACATTTTAGTGTAGACGGCTCTGAAACCTTGTTTTGGGGTTTTGAGACATTAAAAATGAATTTATTCTTAGTATCTTCAGTGGTTTTTCTTGAAAATAAGTGGAAAGAATTATATCAGGTAGTTTTAAATTTTTAATAAGGATTCAAGAGTTGGGGAGATGATTGGAGTGATTTTGAGTTGTTGTCCTAGATGTTTCCTAATGAGTTTTGACCTAAAATGGAGGTTTCAAGTAAGATTATGATGAAATAACAATGGTAAAGGTTGGCAGTTGGTTTTTAAAGAATTTGTAGGATATTTATAAGTTGTTCCAAGTGTTGTTAGAGTGTTGGGTGTTGTGGAAGCCCAAGTTTCAATAAACCCTCCTTGGTTGCAAGCTTATTTGGCTTTAAAGCTAAGTTCTAAGCATTTGGTGAGTAAAATATTTGTAGCTCCACCCAAAATTGTGAGAATGGTATTAGGGTAGTTGGAATAGTGTGTTGGAGTTGAAATTAGTGATGGGTAAAAATATTTGAAGGGTGTCTCTTTGGGAAAGTGGCCTAAATGGCCTTGTTGTCTTAGTGGAGCAGTGCTAGTTTGAGTTGTTTCTTCCAAAAGAGTCTATAGTGGTTTTGACATATGTTTTAGATTTTGGAAAAGGGTATCCAAAAAGGTTTTTATAGTCTTGATTGGTGAACTGAGTCAAAAGATATGAGTGACAGTCCCTTGTAGAAGGACTAGTAGCTTGTAGGTGGTTTGGATTAGTGTTGCTACAAAATGGTGTTTCTCGGTAGGTTGAGTGGTCAAGTTGTGTATGGTTTATTGTATTAATCTTGTTAGATGCCTTATAAGATTCATGCAAAGACCTTAACCCTTGGTGTGGATTGGAGACCTTGGAAGCCTATTCCTTTGATGAGACTTTGTGACTGTGTTAGGGAGTCTATCAAGCCCTAGTCTTTAATTCTTGTCAAATTTTTTGTGTAGCCATTCATCCTTTGCATCAATTTTCATTCAAGAAATGGTGCCTATAGGTTAGGGTTTTGTGAAATGACAGTGGTAAAGGCTTGGAGGCAGTTTGGTTACCATGTGTAGACATATTCAAATTGAGTGCAATAAGTTGTGAAACTGATGATATTGTGTTATGAAAAGGTGATGTTTCTTCGTTCCTATTAAGATGCTGATGGTTAATGTGATATAAAAGGGATTCAATGATCATGGGTCTCTTTATTCTCAAGAGATCACCAAGGAACAAGCTGCCCTTATACACCTCAACTTGAATGAATCAATGAAAATGTGAAGGAAAGCGAGAAAGTAATCTCAGAATCTAAGAGAGAAGGACTTCTAGGTCTCCACCCCTAGTTGAGGAGCTCTCAGCCAAAACATGTTAGCGTGGCTTCAGGAAACCAATGCGGTGCAATTTCATCTACAAGATGCACTAGCATCCTAAGTTGTGAATAACTCAGGAGCTCGAGTGGGTGAAGCTAAATCTCACTTCTTGACTCGGGTCAAAAGCTTGTTGGACCAAATAATCGACAGAAGGCCATAAATTAAAGGGAAACACAAGAGAAATTGAAATAATATTACCTTTGTGCATCCGAGTCTTTATTCCAAGCTTCCCTTTGTAACCTACACACAAAAGGTCAAGGGGAAAAGGTTGGGGCTGTATAGGGGTCTACCTCAGTCAGACCCCCGCTTTGGTGCTCCCACCTCCACAGACAACCAAGTTTGGAAAAGAGTGTAAAGGAAGTAAAAAAAGTGCGTAGTGAAAGCAAAATCCGCTTCAAAGTAGAGCCCGCACCACAAAGTACTAAATGAGCTAACAAGAAAGGGTGGTAGGGAGAGAGAGCGTCACCCACGGGTCAAGACCCTCTTTCAGAGCACATAGGCACACCACTATGTGCTTGTTTGAGAGTTGGTAGTTGCTTGAGAGCTTGTAGCTGATGGAGGGACCTCAGTCCAACATGGCTTCACCTATAAAAGTCTTGCTATTCAAGGATAAAGCTTACCCAAGACTAGAGAAAGTAGTGACAATGCTTCAACTGATGACTTCCAACCCCAAACTGAGAGCCAAAAAAAGGGTTTCCATGCATGCAAGGGTGGCATAGAGCCATTTCACTCAAGACCTAACCACCAGGACATGTGTCGCAAGGGTCAAGGTTATAGATTTGTCATTTCAAACTTGAAAAAATGATAGGATGCTAGCGTGTCATGCGGACGTTTGCACGCTGTACAGGTGTCCAAAGCCTAGATTTTTTGGAAACACCTTGTCAGGCATTTGTTGTTTCACCATGTGTCCTCATGGAGTTAGAATTGTGAAATTCTGACTCATGAGATTTTATCATTAATGTTTCTAAGGTGTCATAAATGCTAGGAAAGATGCAAAAATGTGGAATTGCCCCTAGGTGCAATTCTACGACATTACATTTTGCCACCACTTTAGTGGGCTCGATTTTGGAAAAAAATCAACCTCACTAAAGTAGAGAAGAAAAAATTCACCCGAATTCTAAATTTTACAAAAATGTGTGCCAGAGAGAGGGATCACAGAGGTCACCAAGGTCGAGCTAACCAATACTAAGGATTCTCCTAGCTTCTGCACTCAACAAACATCAACACAACAATCACAAAAAATTGTTCAAAACCATATCTTGCAAAAACTAAAATTTTGAGTCAGTTTTGAAAAACTAGAAGAAACTACCATAGAGAGAAGAATGATCAAGAAAAAGTCATCGATTCAGAGGAAAAATATGATCAAGAGATGACTATATGCCCCCACCTGAGTTTTCCCCCAACATGGTGGGGTAAGGTCAGGAAAAATTGAGGGGCCACAAACTCTAGGAAAAATGGGCCCTGGGGGGCCTATATATACCTAGGTGGGCGTCTAGAAGGGTCATTTTCACTATTCACCGTGAGAAAATTGTTGAATTTTGTGAGAGAAAAGTCAGCAAAATACCAAATAGGAGAGAGTATGAGGCATCAAGGCTAGAGAAGCTATGTGAGGACATCGTTGAGGGTCGCGAGGTGGACCAAGTAGGCTTCTTAGCCTCGATTTTCATGTATTTTAGTTAATTTTTCAAAAAAAATTACTCGTTGAGGTGCAGAGCGTCTTAAATTCGTGCCCATGTCCTCTTTTCACACTGTCATCCATTACACATGCTGGGGTCTTGGATTCATGTTGGCGTCCTCCGAGCGACCATGGCAGTCAGGGACATAAACGCGACACGTAGACGTCTGTGCGACGTGCATGTGTCCATCAACATTTTTTCCCTTTTCTATGATTTTTCTGACTTAGAATTTTTTCCTTTTTTGCAAGACTATTCGGAGATCCGGGACCATCTTGAGGGGCGAGAATTCTAAAATTTTCATGAGCAGAGGGACCCCCTCTCCCAGGATGAGGTCACATTCTTGGAGCAGGTCGGTCTTTGGCACGTATTCACTATGTCAGAGATGTGATACCATGAGAGGATGCTCGCCGCTCTGATGGAGTGATGGGACACCACTAGTTCATCTTTTGAGCTACCATGTGGAGAGATGACCATCACTCTTGAGGACGTCTATCGGATCCTAAATTTACCCATCCGCGGACGACGGGTGACCCTAGATGACACCCGATCGATGTAGGAGCAGAGCGAGGGTGTTCTCTACTGCACGGGGAGGATAGACAACAACGACGAAGCTGGTCACATATATACTCACTGGTATGACTAGGCGAGGACCAAAATGTCATTGCTTCATTGAGTGATGGTAGTCATAGTCGCCTTTCACATCACTATAGATGGGTGAGGCTCACACCTTCACGGGGCCTCGTCCCTATCATTAGAGAGATGGTATAGTGGCAGACTGTTTTTGCTTGGGGGTGTAGCATGCTGGTGCACTTGTACCAGGAGCTTGGGCGGTATGTGAACTATGAGTACCACAATCTTATAGTGTGCACACTTTTGTAGGTGTGGGATTTCACCAACATAATGTGCACCTAGATAATTAGTTTTCCCTAGCAACGATTGTATCAGATCCCTATGGCCCACTGGTATGACATGATAGGCCAGTGGCATTTTGGGGACCTACGATTTTGGAGGCTATAGTTTGAAACTATTGTCATGGGAGAGGTTCGCTAGAGATCCTACTGTTATTTTAGGTAGGTTGATGACAACAGGTTTCTGAGGAACCTACAACGGGACTGTTTTTTGGTTGGTCGTCGTGATTATATTATTATTCCCTATTATTGGATTCAGGTCATGTGGCAACATGACTGTATTCAGACCATACTATCCGACGTGCCCACATACACTAGGGCACACCACAATGCAGTGAGGGTAGGTGATCACCCTCACCCTTCTATTATAAACATCATCTTCTTGGATGATGATGAGCTCGATCATGATCTATCAGCCATGGCGGTGGTAGATAATGTCGAGGTGGTAGTGGATTTCGCACAATGGTGGGAGAGGCATCATTCTGCTCTAATTTTTAGTGAGGTTTCTCTAGGAGGGGATCCAATCCCATAGGAGGATGCACCCCACCAGCCACCATAGGGTAGGAGGAGAGGCCACTAGTAGGGCGGTGTAGAGGAGGAGCCAACACAAGAGGAGGAGCCGACATAGGAGGAGGAGGAGGCAACACCTATGAGGCCAAGGCAGCGAAGGAGATCATCTCCTCCTACAACTACCCTTATTGCATCAGTGCCACCAGCCTCCACTGTCCTAGTAGCAGCAACATTAGCACCACGAGGGTCAACCACTGATACCAGTGGTGCGGGCCCTAGCACTAACCCACACCCTAATCCCACATGGTAGGCAGGGGATCCAGGTATGCGTAGTACATTATTTTTACGTTCATGCTTTGTATCTCTTTGTGTATGATTATTTATATATATTCCATGTCATAATTTTTCCTATTTCTCTCTCTGTGATTGTAGAGGACGCAAAAGGATGGACTAGGCTCATAGCTCAGTGTATTTCAGAGGTGGCCCCTATCGTGTCGATCCAAGGGATAGTTCTTGAGACCTACTAGCTGGTTTCAGCAAGGAGGCAAGCCCCCACTTTTGAGTTGGCAGCGCGTCTGAGGACTACGTATGAGGATCAAGGTGTCGAGGTCATGCAACTGACTATAGAGTTGATGGCCACATGGGGCCATCGATATCAACTATTAGGGAAGTTGCGGATGACACTCGCTGAGTGATATATGGCAGTGAGGAGGGCTGATGCCACCTAGGCGACACTTAATGCTCTTCAGAGCCGCATTGATGAGCTTGATTCGCAATTAAAAATTGTGATCCCGACAGATGTTTAATGGCTATAGGAGGAGTTGATCCAGGTGAAGATGGAAATTTGTTTGTTGTAGGGAGAGCTCAGAGGGATACAGGCAGGTTTATCTGCATCAAACTCACACCGATCCCATTCGTACACCACTGTGTAGCCTCCTCCTAGAGTGCCAAAGCGGTCACCAGAGCTAGAGGGCTTAGGGATACATGCACCACGGGGATAGGAGTCCCCCTTCTTGTATATCATTTTTGTAGTCAGATATAGATACATACATATACATACTTGTAGATCTTTTGTATAGACACATATTCAGTAGCCACTCATTTTTTATAGCAGTGGCTCGATACATGTACATGGCATTTGATTCATACTTTGGACATATATATATATATATCGATTTCAGTATCATGGATTTTTTTATGTGTATGATTTCCATTTTCATGTATGCTTATGCTATGGATGTTATTTATATGGATGTAATTTTTCATTAGATGCTAATCATGATTTAATTAAACACGCTTGGGTACATGTTAATTAAATACTATGATGATTTAATTACTTTTAAAGATGTAATGTGATGTATGGACACATGGCATAGTTAGACACGTATATGTATTTTTTATAGCACACATGCACACATGGTTATGTCATAAACACAAAAAATTTCATGATGTGAAAGTGAGAAAATGTTAACACATGTAGTATTACTACCTTTTTAGGGAGAACACCACACATGTGACACATTAGGACACTACGCATAGTATCGATGAAGATGCATCACATTAACATGCTCTTTTAAAGGTGTTCTATCCATAGATGATTATCCATAGGCACCTTAACCATACACAAAAATTACAACGTAAGGACCTACCCAGTTAGGACTAAACTTCCCTTTCTAATCAGGTGACATGTTTACATTCTGTTGATTGTTGTATAGAACCAAGTCTCCTAGCTTAAAGGTCCTAGGAAGCACACCCTAATTACACTATCTAGATATCAATCATTGATAAGCTTTTAAGATGATCGATGGCCTGTAAACTATGCTCATCGAGCATCTCTAGTTGATGCAGACAGTTAATTCGGTAGGTTTCATCATCAATTAATCCTCTAAGGGAAACCTGCAAAGATGGGATTTCCAACTCCAAAGGCATGATAGCTTTGGCACCATACACGAGGTTATAAGGCATCATTCCCATAGTTGTACAAACACTCGTGTGATAAGCCCACAAAGAATATGTTAATTGAATATGCCAATCCTTATTGTGTTTGTTAGCTGTTTTATGAAGAATGAGTTCAACTTTTTTATTAGAAGCTTCTGCTTGACCATTGGATCGTGGATAATATGGTGTGGAAAACCTGTGTTGGATATGAAATTTCTCCAAGAACTTGTTTACTTCCTTGTTTTTAAACGGTGTACCATTATCAGAAACAAGTGTAGCGAGCAATACAAAATAAGAAATGATGTTGTTCAACAGGAAGCTACAAATAGTTTTAGCATTCTTGGATCAGAGTGGGATAGCTTCGACCCACTTTGTAAAATAATTCGTAGCGGTAATGATAAAGGTATGTCCTTTGGAAGAAGGAGGTGATATTTTTCCAATAATATCCAACCCCCATTTTGCAAACGGCCAAGGAGAATTTTGATTCTGCAACTCTTGAGTAGGAGAATGGATAAGATGGCTATGTTATTGACATTGAAGGCACTTGTTGACAAAACTGAAGGAATCTTGTTCCATCGTTTGCCAATAGTATCCCATGTGTACCAGTTTCCTCACTAAGGACCTACCACTAAAATGTCCATCCCCAAAGCCTGCATGGGATTCTTTAAGGGCAAGGGGTATTTCCACTTTAGTGAGACATCTTAGCAACAAGTTGTTATATGATTTTCGATAAAGAATGTCAGATAAGATGACATAACGGGCCGAAAGATTTCATATACGAGTGCTATCATTTTTCATCACATCATTGGGAAAGTTTCCAATCTTTAGGTAATTGTAGATACAAGAGAACCATTCTCCCAAGTTTACATGGAAGTAAGTTAAAGCCTCATGCTTAGGTTGGTTGGAAACTGTCGGGGTTCACACGACTTGAACCAAAAAAGTGATATTCTCTCGTATCCTCTTCTGAAGGTACCAAGGAAGCAACACTTGCCATGGCATTCACATGTCTATTTTCTCTCCTAGGGACTATTTATGGTGAAAGAGGAAAATTGATTAAGCAAAGATAAAGCCAGGTCTCGGTATCGGGAAAATCTAATTTGTTTAGATTGATAAGTTCCTGTGATCTGATTCACAATAAGTTTGGAGTCACCCAGTATAAAAGGATGTTTAATCTTTAACGCAATTGTTGCATACAAACCAACGATAAGAGCTTTGTACTCAATGATATTATTAGTGCAAGGAAAATCTAATCGAAAGGATAGGGGGACTAGTTTACCTTTGGGGGATATCAGGACCACACCCGCTCAAGAACCAGTCTGACATCTCAATCCATCGAAGTACATATTCTATTCAAGGTCATAGTTAATCGTGAAAATATTCTCGTTAGGAAACAAATCCAACCCAAGGAAGGAGTGAGATGAGGGAGCATCTTCTAGTTGATCAGCAACTGCTTGTCCCTTTATCGATTTATGAGTGAAAAACTTTGTATTGAACTCAGAAAGTAACATAACCCACTTCGCTAATTTTCCCACCAAGTTAGCGGTAGAGAGAAAATGTCTCAAAAGATCTGTTTTCACTATAGCATGAATTTTGGTATGGAGGAGGTAGTGCCTTAGCTTCTACGTAGCAAATACAAGAGCAAGGCATTGCTTCTCCATGGATGAATAATGAGTTTCATAATCGACAAGGATGTGGCTAATGTAGTAGACCGCTCGTTCTCTTCCTCCATCATCATACTGGGCTAGCAACGCTGCAAAAGTGTATGGCTATGCAGTGAGGTAAAGTAGGAAGGGTCTATCTTGCATAGCCGACATCAATACAGGAGGGTTAGTCAAATAAGATTTGATGGATTCGAAAGATTTCTGACACTCTTCATCCCATATGAAGCGAACATCCTTTTTCAGTAAATGAGTGAAAGGGAGGGTATGGTCAACCAACTGAGATATGAATCTATAAATTGCCTGAATCTTCCCTTGTAGACTTTGCAACTTGGTGATGTTCCTTGGTGGAGGCATGTTAACAATAGCATCAATTTTATTCCTGTCAACTTCGATTCTATGATAAGAGACTATAAACCCAAGAATCTTGCCAACATCTATGCCGAAGACACACTTATGGGGATGGAGTCTCATCTTGTAAAGTCAAAGCCTTTCGAAGATAAGACGAAGGTTCTTTACATGATCTTGATGATTTATAGACTTTTCCAAGATTTCATCAACATAATCTTCTAAGATTTTGTTAATGAAATCATGGGATATCAGGGTCATCGCTCATTGGTAAGTCACTCTTGTGTTCTTTAACCCAAAGGGCATAACCACATAGCAGAAGGTACCCCAAGGGGTGGTGAAGGTTGTCTTGTACTAATCGTCTAGGTTAATACAGATCTGATTATGACCCGAGAAGCCATCCATGAAAGATAATAATGCATGGCCTGCGGTCGAGTCCACAATCATGTCTATATTAGGTAGCAAAAAATCATCCTTAACATAATCCTTGTTAAGATCTCGAAAGTCGATACATATAAAAATACGGCCGTCAAGTTTGCTAACAACGGCTATATTCATAATCCAAGGAGAATAGTCAATAGGATGGATAAAGCCTGCCTTCAATAGCTTTTCTATCCCAGTCTTGACCATCAGGGCTACCCTGGGATTGATCTTTCAAATTTTCTAATTAACCAGCTTATCGTTGGGACATAAAATGATATTATGGACCACTATGGACTCATCAATACTAGTCATATCCTCATATGTCCAAGCAAAGATATTGGGGTGAGTGCGTAAGAGAGCGGAATGTTCATCTGCTTCCTCGGAAGAGAGACACTTCCCAACCTTGATTACCTTTTATGAAGCTTTAGGGTCCACAGGGACTTCGATAGTATCTCCTTTAAGGAGAGGACTGCGGTCCTCCAAATTAGATATTGAAACATCGTCGCTGACATTAGATAGAGGGTGTTCCTCATCAATGCTCAGAATGAATTCTTTGAAGTATGCTTGTTCATGTAAGCGATACGAGACTAATTTCTTGTGATGATAAGGAGGTAATGGAGAATAAGCACCTAGAAATTCCCCTAACGCTTCATCCAAAGAGAAGACATCCACATTAACCTTCTCGGCTTTTCCCCTTTCTTCTATCAGCTCAAGATGGACTAAACTTAATGGTTTGGCTGAAATTATATTAACACTCCACCAAGGTTTTTGTCTAGAATTTTCAACAAGGCATCCCAAACCTAGATAGTGTTGTTGTTGCTTAAAATAGATAAGGACTTGTATTCCTTTCTTGATACATCCTAGGCCTTTCTACCCATAGCCATACCGAGAAGCGAGTTTGTAACCAAACCCGTAATGATTTTTTAAGGTTTCAGGAGGAGGTGGTTCCACATAGAGTTTCTCGTTCCACCAATGGATGTTGAAAGTTTCTATGAGAGTGGTCCCACTTCCCTTACTCGATTCACAAATATTAACCTCCTTTATAGGAGTGGGGTCACTTTCTTGGGGAGGAGTGGTCTCTTGGATAGGATCACACTTCTCTTCCTCAATGGGAGGGTTATCCATCCTCATGTTAGCAGAACCCATAAATTCTATACTAGAGGGGTTCGACTTATACTCTGCTATGAAGAATTCAGAGAAGTTCAAGGAACCCCAGTCATCACCTAAGAGAGCATTCGATTGAGGCGATGAGGGAGAAGACGAGGGAGATTTGAGATCTTCTACTTTTGGCCATTCATCTTGGTCGATACCTTCTCAGGGGACAACTTCCATAGAGGATATCAATGAATAACATGCGATAGCATCAATAGTTAAGGAGGGAATGCAATTATTGAGAGTGGACGCGGCTGAATTATGACTAGTAGAAGCTAGCAAGAAAAGGTGTATTGCCTTTGGATCTGCTTTAACCATAACCACCCAATTATTAGTAACAAAATTTAAGGAACGATGTAGGGTAGAAGTTACTGTGCCCATATCATGAATCCAAGGTCTCCCTAAAAGGAGATTGTATGGTAATGGGCCAGGTATCACATAGACCAACGTAGGCAAGGTAATGGGACCCACCTACAAAGGTAGCACTATTGTACCTAGAGCCTGGCTACCAACATTATCAACCCACAAATATACAAGGAAGAAGTTTCTAAAGAAGATGAATCAACTTTGATTTTAGGCAGTTGGTCTATACCGCAAAAGTTGAGAGTTGAACCAGTGTTAATGAGGGTACGCCTAATACTGATGTTGTTAACATTTACTACAATCATCAAAGGTTCTCCTTGTTTCTGCACATCCGAAGGCAAGAGTTCTTGTAGGTGGAATGTAATATTCGATGAATCTGCTAGAATATGTTCCATCGACGCATCAACGTCCATAGGCCTAGCAGAGGTATGCAAGAGAATCTTCTATAAGGCTTCCTACAACATCTCTTGATAAATCGGAGCGGTCTGAAGTAAATCCCAAAGCAAAAGCTTATCCAGAGTAACAAAAAGTTGCTCAACAAGATCGTAATCACCTAGTGCTTTGATAATGAGTTTAGGAGCTGAAGGAAGGTTAGGTTGAGATGGTGGTAAAGAAGTAGGAGTTTGAACTAGTTGCGAGGTAGGAACAATAGCTTGTTGTTCTAAATTGTGTTTGTTTCTCCTTGTATTGTACATATACCTAATAGCATTATAAGAAGTAGAGCCATTAGATTTCATGAACCTCGAATATAACTCCAATGGATTGCTACGACATGAAATCCCATAAACAAAATAGTCCTCTCTAGGGAATGGCTCAACTGGGGTCACATAAATGACAGGTTTCTTGGGGCTTGGAGGAGCCACAAAAACTACTACCACATTTACCAACTCGTCAGCTCGTGAGGAAGGAATTTGTTTAGAAGATTTACAGATATGGGAGAGTGCTTCTAAGAAATCATTTAGAGCATCTTCCAACATTATGAAAATGGATCCGACGATTCACGTCGGGTTCACCAAAATGTGATATAAGAGGGATTCGCTGCTCATGGGTCTCTTTATTCTCAAGAGATCACTAGGGAATGAACCTCCCTTATACACCTCAACTTGAACGAATTGATGAAACTATGAAGGAAAGCGGGAAAGTAATCTTATTCTCTGAGAGAGAAAGACTTCTAGGTCTCCACCTGGCTAAGGAGCTCTTGGCCAAAAGATGTCAGTGCACCTTCAGGATGCTAGTCCGACGCACTTTCTTCTACTAGACGTGTTGGCATCCTAAGCCGTGAAGAACTCAGGAGCTCAAATGGGTGAAGTTGAATCTCACTTCTTGACTTAGGTGAAAAGCTTGAAGGACCAGATAATCGACAGAAGGCCAAAAATTAAAGGGAAACACAAGAGAAATTGAAATAAGATTACCTTCATGTGTTCATGTCTTTATTCCAAGCTTCCCTTCATAACCTACACACAAAAGGTCAAGGGGAAAAGGTTGGGACTGTATAGAGGTCTACCTAAGTCAGACCCTCGCTTTGGTGTTCCCACCTCCACAGACAACCAAGTTTGGAAAAGAGTGTAAAGGAAGTAAACAAAGTGCATAGTGAAAGAAAAACATACTTTGGAGTAGAGCCCGTAGCACAAAGTACTAAATGAGCTAACAAGAAAGGGTGGTAGGGAGAGAGAGCATTACCCATGGGTCAAGACTCTCTTCTGGAGCACATGGGCGCACTGCTATGTGCTTGTTTGAGAGCTAGTAGCTGCTGGAGGGACCTCAATCAGGCATGGCTTCACCTGTAAAAGTGCTGCTATTCAAGGATAGAGCTTACCCAAGACTAGATCATGTAGTGATAATGCTTCAAATGATGACTTCCAACCCCAAACTAAGAGCCAAAAAGGGGTTTACATGCATGTAAGGGTGACACAGAGCCGTTTGACTCGAGACCTAACCTCCAGGACACATGTTGCAAGGGTCAGGGTTCTAGATTTGTCGTTTCAAAATCAAAAAACCACCAGGATGCTACTGTGTCGCACGGACGTCTACGTGCCACGTAGTCGTCCAAAGCCTAGATTTTTGGGAAATGCCTTGTTAGGCTTTTGTTGTTTCACCATGTGTCCTCATGGAGTTAGAATCGTGAAATTCTGACTCATCGGATTTTTTCATTAATGTTTCTAAGGTGTCATAAATGCTAGACAAGATGCAAAAATGTGGAATTTCCCCTAGGTGCAATTCTAACATTAAAGTTGAGAATTATTTGGGCTTGGTAAAGGCTTGGAGTCAAGATTTATTGTTTTAGTGCTTTATAGTAATGTGGAAAAAAAGTGCAAATTGGTTTCTTGGTGAGAATTTTCGATGATTTGAGTGATTCAAAGTTTTCCAATGGTTTTTTTGTTTTGAACCAGTCAAGATAATGATATTCAAGATGCTTTTCTGATAATGATAATGATAGTGAATCTTGATTGAAAGTTTTTCTGATCTTCTCAGTTTGGGATTAGGGTCATAATTATCCTTGAAGTTTGTGGAATTGTGTAGATGCTCTGCATCAGAAAGCTTTGGAGAGTGGTATGCATATCCATAATAAAGGATTGAGAGATGATGTTTTTTTTCTATTCCTTAAAAATTATGTCATATATATGTGTATACAAAATGTGGAAGCATACACAAGGTAAGTCAATTGTTAAATAACAAAATTCCTCAAAGAGATGTGGTTTAAAAATGTAATTGGAAAGTGTATCGAATTGTGTAATTTAAAATGTGCATTGACAACCTAAGGTTATAATGACAAACAAACAATGATCAACATGGAATATGAAAAATTTAAAAAATGAAACAAAGCCATAATAGAATGAAAGAAAATGTGTAAACACTTCACATACCTAAAAAAACAGAGTTTGAAATGGAGGAGTTCTACCCAATTATGTAGCTTTTGCTTCTTCTTTCTTCAAACTCCTCAACAATTTGACTTTTTCAAAAGCTTGTTCCCCTCCAAACTTCAATTGTATATCAGTTTTGAATGGAATTCAAACTTAAATTGATATTATATTCCTTTGAACGTGAAAATTATGCTATTTCAAATAAAGGTGGTGGAAAGATCATGAAAAAGGTGGTGGAATGTGAAAAACATGCATGCACACTTCACAACATCATCTAAAAGCTACGTTTTGTCAGAGCATGCGCAAAACCAAGAGAATATGCAGAATGTGGGTCATGAGATCATGGGTATATTGAGTTTTCTTACCATTTTTAGAGCAAGACAAAACATGCTCGCATTATTTCTTGCTAAAAATTGTCACATCTCTACTTCTTCAAAACGTGCTCACGTTATGAGAAATTTGGTTTTTTTATAGATTTATTTTCTCTCTTTGTCTATATCCTCTATAACCTAATTCTATCTCTCTCCCCTCTATCCTCTACCCCTCTATCTCTCTCCCACTCCCTTTGTCTCTCTCTCTCGCTCAAGTCTCTCCCTCCTACCCCCCTCTCTCTCTCATTCACTCAATCCTTCTATCTCTCCCCCCTCTACCCTCTACCCTTAACCCTTATACCCTCAAACCCTATACCCTAATTCTATCTATCTCCCATCTACCCTCTACCCTTAACCCTTATACCCTCTATCCTTTATTGTCGACCCTTAAACTCTAATTATATCTCTCTCCCCTCTACCCTCTACCCTCAACCCTTATACCCTTATACCCTCAACCCCTATACCCTAATTCTATCTCTCTCCCCTCTACCCTTAACCTTTATACCTTCTATCATCTACCCTCAACCCTTAAACCCTAATTCTATCTCTCTCCCCTCTCTCCTCTACCCTCTATCTCTCTCCCACTCCCCCCTCCTCTCTCTCTCTCTCTCCCTCCTACCCCCTCTCCCTCTCTCAAATCTCTCTCTCTCTCTCTCTCATTCACTCACTCATGTCTATCCTCTACCCTCTATCTCTCTCCCACTCCCTCCCTCTATCTCTCTCTCTCAAGTATCTCCCTTCTATCCCCTATCCCTCTCTCAACTCTCTCTCTCTCACTCAGTCACTCCTTCTGTCTCTCTCCCCTCTACCCTCTACCCTTAACCCTTATACCCTCTATCCTCTATCCCCAACCCTTAAACCCTAATTCTATCTCCCTCCCCTCTTCCCTCTACCCTTAACCTTTTGTGTCGCCAAAAAGTGTAGCATTTGACACTTTTCAATCATTTGGACCTTTGCTTATGGATTTTGAACCTTTTTGGACCTATTTTAACCCCTTTTCCAAGCCTTGTTCCAAGGTGTTGTAAAACATTTTCACACTTTACTAGGCTTTTCATCACCTAATAAATCCTTTCTTATGTTATAATGACCCCTTAATGCACATACATACCTTACTTTAGTGTGTTTTGTGAGACAAGCCCGACAAACATTAATAACCACTTCTTAATCCCCAACAACCAATAAAAAACTCCTAGGTGGACTAGGTTTCCATTTTCGGAAACCTAGTCCTATGTGGCTTAAAATTCAAATTTAACTTAAAATTCTTTTGGGATTTTGTCTCTAAAACCCTAAGGTCGGCTTGTATGGTTATTTCAAGGAAATTAGGGCACAACCTCTATAAATAAGGGTTTCCCCCCTCATTTTGCATCTTCTAAGCCTCATTTTTCCTCCTGGATCAATCTTCTCAAGCAAGTTAGGGTTTTACATTCTATGTCAACAAGACATATTTTCTAAAGCACTCAAGGGATGATTTCTGCAATAACACAAGATCATCCATCATGGAAAGGTATTGAATTCGCCATTTCCTATTACATGCTTTATTATCTTGTCTCTTCATTTGATTTGATTATCTAAAAAGGGGAGTGACCAAGGCAAGCCCCCATACTCTAACAATCAACATTTCTTCTTCCTTTTGTGTGTGTTTACAAATTTAGGTATCTTGGAAGCTTGGAAATCATTGAAGAGTAGATTGAAGGCTTGTTGAATACACCTCCTTGTCAACTAGGGAAACCATCCACAAAAGGACACCTATAGGTCGAGAATCAAAGTTTTAGATTTGGGTACCTCAAGAAGCAAAAAGTGCAGACCAAGACCTCCAGATTCCACTTTCAGACTTCCCGAAAGGCTGAAAGGGACTAGGTCACCATTAGTGGTGACCTAATCCCAACATACATGCATTTTAGGGTTTTCTGTAGATCTGAGTACCCTTTTGGCAGAAACGAGTTTCGGTAGATTTTCATAAAAAAAGGAATAGGTTGCCCATAATGGAATAATTGTCCCAATGTACCTTTGCATCAAATTCTCTAGCTTTCCAGATCTTCATGCCATCCCTCTTCAGCCTTTGGGTGCACTTCTTTAGTTTTATTCCTTTATGTAATAGTTTGCTTATGTTTTCCTAGGTCATTTGCATATCTCAATGTGTTTTCTAGCATCTTTTACATTCCAATAGTTTACATTCAATAGTTAGTTTGTTTCATTTGTTTCCAGGATTTAGGGTATCCCACACACATCACTTTAAGCCCCTAATCTCTTTGAATGAACTCACCAAGAACACCTTAGTTCGAAAGAGGCATTGTACCAACCAACTTATAGGTGAAAAACCCTAGGAGCCTATTGGGGAATCCTCTTTCCCTAATATCTTTTTGGTGGTTCATTTTGCTAAACCTGATGCCTGCACCCTCTTGTCTAATTTGGAGCTTTTTCATCATCCTAGGTTTGTATTGCATTGCATTGTGCATTGTTTAATTTGCATTCTAGGGTTTTAAAGTTTTGCATCAGTGAAAGTGCATAATAGGTTGCATTTTTGCATCTTAGAACATTACACATCTTTGAAATTTTTCATTTTAATGTTAGGCATGCATCACCCCATACATAAACCACCTAGATCCATCAAAATATTCTATAAAATCTCAAAAAAATCACTAGGTGGACTAGGTCGCCACTTTGGGCGACCTAATCCCTTTAGGCTTCTGAAACTGTCCTTTACAGGGCTAAAAACTCTATTTTTATGCTTTTGTTTTGTGCCATTACCTATCTTTATCACTTGGTTGTGTTTCTGTAGCATGCATTCCATTAAAACTAGCTTAAATTAGCTCATTTCATGCATTGTACATTTTCAATTTTGCATTTACTACATGTCATTTTCAAATCATTGCATAATATAATAAGTAAATTACATTGTTTGAAATCTAAAAATTTCATTTCATTCTATGCCTTTTCATTGACTTCTATGTTTACATAGCTTTTTTTACATTTTAAATAGCATTCATGGTACTTGTGGATAGTATTAAGTTATTTTCATTTGCTGCATTAATTCCCAGATCATTTAAATCAGAATCTTTAGAAAATGAAAGCAACACTTTAACAACATCACATGCACCCACTCAAAAATTTAGAGATATCAAGCCCTTTAGTAGTGATGACCTAGACATGTTAGATGAAGACCTTGATGAATCCATCTCTTCTAGATCATCCACTAAAGCTTTGAATGATGAGGATACCAACATTAATAATCATGATAATCATAATTGTTCTTCTCCTGATATCTCTCCCATTGGTGACGAAGGTATCTTCCTGAAAGAAGACACAACCATTGATTATCATGATGGCCTTTCTTGTCTTCCTTAACCTCCTTCCCCTTTGTAACACATTAAACAAAAAAATGAAAATATAATCCCCTTACCTAGTCTCTATAACCATGACCCTCAACTTGTCCTTCTTCTAATATTCCTCCTCGATGCAAAGAGGATAGGTTGGTGTTAGAAGATACACCTATTTTAAGTCATGAGACTTTTGACCCTCCCTTTCCTAATTCTCCTCCCCCTTGGGATAATCTATTTGACAATCATAGTGGTCCTTCTCTTGATACCTCCCCTACTTGTGATGAAGCTAGTAGTGAACATATTACAAGCTCTCCTACTAGGGTGGATAGTATGGAACAAGAGAATGAGACCTTTGATAGTAAAATAGACCCATCTCCTAATCATTCCCTTCTTGATAATCCCATCATTGATCATTCCCCTACTTGTGATGAAGCCATCTTAGAAGAACCAACCCTTGAATGTCACAAACATGAGGCTTGTAGTTCTCCTAAAATCTCTACTCAGGTGGATGTCATGGTGCAAGCCAAGGATAACATTGAATCTCCTTCCCAAGGGGATGTTAATATTATTCAACCTCAACTTGTCCTTTACCCACCTTCACATAAACCTAAACTTGAATTTATCCTCTACCCACCTAAGCCTAATGTGTCGCAGCAACCAAGTCATCATATTGTTGGTCATACACATTGCACAAGAAATAACCCATGATCCCAACAACCAACCTCCACTTCCTTATCTTCATCTCCTCCCATCTTACCTATTTCCCCTCACTTGAATTCACTTATTTGGGAGTATGACCTTGTTGACCAACTAAGGAATACCCTCGCCAAAATATCTTTATGGGACCTAATTCAAGCTTCCCCGCACTATCACAACATGATGCAACATCCTTTACAAAAAATTCCTATCCCTTCTCATGAGAAAACAAATGACATAGCAGTTATGATTCAAGGTTTAAATGATGACATTTTTTTCCACCAAAGTGAGCTCCCTCCTTTGGATGTGCAAAAACAAGTTGATGCCTTCATGATCATATCTCAATACAAACACATAGGGATAAAGTGAACCCTTGTTTATAATGGCTCTATTATTAATGTGTGTAGTGTTAATCTCTTGGATAGGCTCCATATTGATAAATCAACCATTCAACCTACCTCCTTATCTATTAGTGGATTTGATAGTAAAGGAAAAAGCCGCTTGGTGTGATCACCTTGTCTCTTACAATTGGAATGGCCACATTAGACACATTGATCCATGTTATGCCAAATGATGTTTCATACAATCTCATTTTGGGCAGGCCATGGATTCATGCAATGAATGGAGTGCCTTCCACTCTTCATCATAAGATGAAGTACATCCGCAACAACAAAGTGTAGACACCCAACGTTGATCCTGAACCTTATAGTGTCTTACAACTTGAGAAAAAAAAACCCAAACCCTTCACCACTTCAACACCCACCACCTAAGTGGAACCCATCCAAAAAACATATAGGATGATTGGGGTTCCTTAGACTTCACACCTCCTTTATTAGGAGAATCCAAGATCACACACAAAGACTCTGATAAGGGAAATTCAATCTTGTCAACACAAGACTCAGTTGATCCTTCAAAAGTATCCACCTCAACTACTTTAGACATAGAAGCTAACAATGAACCCTCACCCAATCCAAAAAATATGAAAAATATTTATGGAAAAGGTTACGAGGTCATGAAACAACTTGCTATATTGGAAAAGGTTGTGGTGCTCATGGAAAATGTATCTGCAACCCTATCGAGCCTAACATGAAAACAACTTGTCATGGTCTTGGATTTTATCCTTTAATTGAAATCATCAAACCTTCCTCCAACATCAACACAATCCCAAATCACCCTTCTACCATGACCTTAGAAAGTGCTCCTTTGAAAAAAACAAAGGACTCTTTACTTAAATCCAATGTCATCTCGCAACCCACTACTGATAAAAATTTTACACACTCCCCCAAGAGAGTGTACAAGATCTTACAATCTATAGCACCTTGCATAGGTATGACATCCTATACTAAGCAAGACACTTCTTTGTTACACCATAAAGGATCATCTTCTCCCCATGATCAAGAGGGCATCTTGTTGAGACTCCTCCAAGAGAACTTGATCTCCCTTCCTCCCAAAACTTGAAAGAAATATTTCCACAAACATTCCTTTTGTGCCTACCACCAAGTTCATGGTCATTCCACTAATGAGTGTAAGGCCTTGAGTAGTAAAATTCAACATCTTAAGGGTTTTTGTGTTCTCCCTTATGTGGGGGCACCGACTTCCTCTAATCGATACTGATTTTCACTCAACCTTAAAATTCACTAATCCTTTTGACTCACTCTTGTCCTGCAATAAGTGGGGGCAAGGGTTTTGTTAGCCTCTTCCCTCGTATTTCCCTTGTCGTTGTCTCTTTTGACTACTCGTACCTTTCATGAACATATAAGAGAAAGCTTGGAATGTGGACGACATGTCTTAAGTTGACTCGCATGTGACATACTACCCTTTTTCATGATGCAAATATCGGAAACATATGACTTGACATAGGGCATTCTGAATAAGCTCTCATGTCTTCTTCCTCTTCTACTTTAAACCAATTTCTCATAGAACTGTGCGTAGAAATTCCTTTAAAGTGGTGACATACATGACAACTCACATTTCATTGTATGATCTTCTTTTTCTTGCAATTCCCTCTCTTGGAAACATTAGGTATAATGTTACTCAAGATGAGACATTTGCATTTTTCCTCTTTTGCATACAAGATGACTCCTTCCTCTCTTGGATACAAGATGAGTCCATTTGCAAGTTTCCTCTCTTGGCGACATTACACATGATGTTCCTTAAGATGATCGCATAAACAAAAGAAAAATCACCTTGAACAAAATCATTTCAAATATCACTTTCTTTTGTGGCGCCTTATCAAAGTTATCAGGAGGTATAACTTTGGTATGGTTTGAGCGAGAAGCCCAACCAACGGCATGAATTTCCCCATAGCCACCTTTGTGTGTGTGTGAATACATACCAACCGTGTGTATGTTTCTCACCTTTTGGGACAACTTACCCCGCGGACGACCTAATGTTCTGTGGCCCCAGAGTGAGTGCATTTTTCCACCTTGTTGTTCTCTCTTTTAATCCTCATAATTACATGCTCATGCATCTCATTTTGTTGTAATTTATTCACCTTTTAATGCGTCCTTTTTCATTGATGTATTTTTGACTTAGAATCTCGAATCCTTGGGGGCTTGACCACCTCCTTATTTTTCATTCTTCACCATTTCCATTGGGCTACTTTAGTGAGTTTGAAGCAAGTTCATACTCACTAAAGTGGGGGCTAAATGTGTCACCAAAAATTGTAGCATTTGACACTTTTCACTCATTTGAACCCTTTCCTATGGATTTTGGACCTTTTTGGACCTCTTTTTACCCCTTTTCCAAGCCTTGTGCCAAGGTTTTGTACGATGTTGTAAAACATTTTCATACTTTCCTAGGCTTTTCATCACTTAATCAACCCTTTTTTATGCTATAATGACCCCTCAATGCACACAAATACCTTACTTTAGTGTGTTTTGTGAGACAATCCCGACAAACATTAATAACCACTTCTTAATCCCTGACAACCAATCAAAAATTCCCAAGTGGACTAGGTCACCACCTTGGGCGACCTAGTCCTATGTGGCTTAAAATTCAAATTTAACTTAAAATTCTTTCACGATTTTTTCTCTTAAACCCTAAGGTTGGGCTGTATGGTGTTATTTCAGGGAAATTAGGGCACAAATTCTATAAATAATTGTTTTTCCCCTCATTTTGCATCTTGTAAGCCTCATTTTTCGTCCTCACTTAATTTTTTCAAGCACTCATCCACTACTCTTCTCAAGCAAGCTAGGGTTTTACATTATAAGTCAACAAGACATCTTTTCTGAAGCACTCAAGGGATGATTGCTACAACAACACAAGATCATTCATCATGGAAAGGTATTAAATCCACCATTTCCTATTATATGCTTTATTATGTTGTCTCTTCATTTGATTTGATTATCTAAAAAAGGGGTTTGACTAAGGCAAACCCCCATACTCTAACAATCAACATTTCTTCTTCGTTTTTTGTGTGTTTGCAGATTTAGTTATCTTGGAAACTTGGAAATAATTGAAGATTAGATTGAAGGCTTGTTGAAGACACGTCCTTGTCAAATAGGGAAAAGCATCCACAAAAAGGACACCTACATGTCTAGAATCAAAGTTTTAGATCAGGGTACCTCAAGAAGCAGAAAGTGCAGACTGAGGCCTCCAGATTCCACTTTCAGGATTCTTGAAATGTTGAAAAGGACTAGGTCACCATTTGTGGTGACCTAGTACCACCTTACATGCATTTTAGGGTTTTCTATAGATTTGAGTACCCTTTTGGCAGAAATGAGTTTCGACAGATTTTCACAAAAAAAGGACTAGGTCGCCTAGAATGGTGTAAATGTCCTAGTGGACCTTTGCATCAAATTCTCCAGGTTTGCAGATCTTTATTCCATCCCTCTTTAGCCTCTAGGCGCACCTCTTCAGTTTTATTCCTTTTTGTAATAGTTTTCTTATGTTTTTTTAGGTCATTTGCATATCTTAATGTGTTTTCCAGCATCTTTTACATTCCAATAGTTTTCATTCAATAGTTAGTTTATTTCATTTGTTTCCAGCATTTAAGGCATCCTGCACAAGTCACTTTAATCCCCTAATCTCTTTGAAAGAACTCACCAAGAACACCTTAGTGTGAAAGAGGCATTGTACCAACCAGCTTCTAGGTGAAAAACCCTAGGAGCCTATTGGGGAATCCTCTTTCCCTAATATCTTTTTGGTGGTTCACCCTTATACCCTCTATCCTATACCCTCTATCTATCTCCCACTCCCTCCCTCATGCTCTCTCTCTCAAATCTCACCCTCCTACCCCTATCCCTCTCTCAACTCTCTCTCTCCCTCTCACTCGCTCACTCCTTTCTCTCTCCCCTCTACCCTTAACCCTTATACCCTCTTTCCTCTACCCCCAATCCTTAAACCCTAATTTTATCTCTCTCCCCTCTACCATCTACCCTTAACCCTTATACCCTCTATCCTCTACCCTTTATCTCTCTCCCACTCCCTCTCTCTCTCTAGATCTCTCTCAAGTCTCTCCCTCTTAACCCCTCTCCCTCTCTCAAGTCTCTCTCTCTCTCACTCAATCACTCATTCTATCCCTCTCAAGTTAGGTTTCTAATTTCATTGATTTAGCAAGCTAGTGGGTGAAATTGGCATCCTAACTTGGCCTGTTTCAAAAAATGGGACCAAGAGACCCCATTTTTTCAAACAGGCCACTACATTGCCAATTTCACCGAATTGGCATTCTTACTTGGCATGTTTGAAAAAATGGGTCCAAGAAATGGGGTCTCTCGATGATTTACATCACCGCGAGACCCCATTTCTTGGACCTATTTTCTCAAATAGGCCACTACATTGCCAATTTCACAGAATTGGAAAGCTAGTGGGTTAAATTGGCATCCTAACTTGGCCTGTTTAGAAAAATGGGTCCAAGAAATTGGGTCTCCTTAACCCTCTACCCTTAACACTATACCATCAACCCTATACCCTAATCCCTCAACCCTACAAGTCATCAACCCTATACCCTCAATTCTCAACCCTCTACCCTATACATTGGATCCTCAACCCTCATGTATCTATGTCCCTTTGTCTTCTTCTCTCTTTCTCTCTATCTCATTTCTCCCTCCATCTCTCTATCCATCCATCCATCCCTCTCTACCTTTATCCCTCAACCCTAAACCCTAAACCCTTATACCCTTATACACTCAACCCTAAACCCTAAACCCTCTACCCTCAACCCTAAACCCTTACACCCAAAACCCTTAAACCCTCTACCATATACCCTCAATCCAATACACTAAACCATAAACCCTATAGGTCCTCAACCCTATACCCTCAATTCTCTCTCTCTCACTCACTCACACACTCCTATCTCTCCCCCCTCTAACATTAAACCTCTACCCTCTACCCTTAACACTTAAATCCTCTACCATCTACCCTTAAACCCTAAACCATCTACCCTCTACCCTCAACCCACAACCCTTATTACCTCTAACCTTAAACCTTCTACCCTCTACCTAATCCTTCAACCATATACCCTCAAACCTATAGCCTCAAACCTAATCCTTAAACCATATACCCTCAAAACTATACCCTAAACCCTCTACCCTCAACCCTTAACCCTCAACCCTAAACCCTTTAACCCTAAACCCTTAAACCTTCTACCCTATACCTTACACCCAATACCCTATACCCTCAACCCTAATCCCTCAACCCTCAACCCTTAAACCCTAATACCCTCAACCCTAATCCTTCAACCCTCAACCCTTAAACCTTTAAACACTCAACCCTAAACCCTCAACTCTTAAACCCTACACCCTTAAATAATCTATTGTCTACCCTCTAACCTCAACCCTTAAACCCACTTAGTAAACTCTCTACCCTAATCCCTCGACCCTCTTGACCCTTAATCCCTCAAACCTCAACCCTTAATCCCTAATCACTCAACCCCTATACCCTCTACCCTATACATTGGACCCTCAACCCTAATCCCACAACCCTATACCCTCAACCTTCTACCCTCAACCTTAAACCCCCAACCCTCAAACCTTAAACCATCTACCCTCAACCCTCAACCCTCAACCCTCTACCCTCTACCCTAATCCCTCAACCCTCTTGACCCTTAATACCTCAACCCTCAACCCTCAACCCTTAAACCCTAATCCCTCAACCCCTATACCCTCTAAACTATACATTGGACCCTCAACCCTAATCCCCCAACCCTATACCCTCAATCCTCTACCCTCAACCTTAAAATTTCAATCCTCTACCCTCAACCTTGAACCCTCAACTATTAAACCCTCTAACCTCTACCCTCTACCCTCAACCCTAATTCCTCAAACCTTAAACCCTTAAACCCACTTAGTAAAATCTTTACCCTAATCACTCAACCCTCTTGACCCTTAATCCCTCAACCCTTAAACCCTAATCCCTCAACCCCTATACCCTCTACCCAATACATTGAACCCTCAAGCCTAATCCCCCAACTCTATACTCTCAATCCTCTACCCTCAACCTTAAACCCTCAACCCTTAAATCCTCTACCCTCTACCCTCTATCCTCTACCCTATAAACCCTTAAACACTCAACCCTAAACTCTAAACCCTAAACCCTAAACCCTTAAACCCTCTACCCTCCACCCTAAATCCTCTACCCTCTACCCTCTACCCTCTACCCTCTACCCTCTACCCTCTTCCCTCTTCCCTCTACCCTTTATACTCTACCCTGTAAACCCTTAAACACTCAACCCTATACCCTCAACCCTCTATCCTCAACATTAAACCCCCAACAATCAACCCTTAAACCATCTACCCTCTACCCTCAACCCTTCAACCCTTAAACCCACTTAGTAAACTCTCTACCCTAATCCCTCAACCCTCTTGACCCTTAATCCCTCAACCCCCAGCCCTCAAACCTTATACCCTCTACCCTATACATTGGACCCTCAACCCTAATCCCCCAATCTTATACCCTCAATCCTCTACCCTCAACCTTAAACCCTCAACCCTTAAACGCTCAACCCTCTAACCTCTACCCTATAAACCCTTAAAAACTCGACCCTTGAACCCTAAATCATTAAACCCTCTACCCTCTACCCTCAACCCTAATCCCTCAACCCTTAAACCCTTAAACCCCCTTAGTAAACTCTCTACCCTAACCCCTCAACCCTCTTGACCCTTAATCCCTCAATCCTCAATCCTCAACCCCTATACCCCTATACATTGGACCCTCAACCCTAATACCCAACCCTATACCATTCATCCTATAACCTCAACCTCAAACCCTCAACCCTTAAACCCTAAACCCTTAAACCCTTTACCCTCTACCCTAATTCCTCAACCCTTAAACCTTTAACCCCACTTAGTAAAATCTCTACCCTAATCCCTTAACCCTCTTGATCCTTAATCCCTCAACCCTTAAACCCTAATCCCTCAACCCCTATACCCTCTACCATATACATTGGACCCCCAACCCTAATCCCACAACTCTATACTCTCAATCCTCTACCCTCAGCCTTAAACCCTCTACCCTCTACCCTATAAACCCTTAAACACTCAACCCTAAACTCTAAACCCTCAACCCTTAAACTCTAAAGCCTTAAACCCTCTACCCTCTACCCTCAATCCTCTACCCTCTACCCTCAACCCTTAAACCCTTAAACCCACTTAGTAGATTCTTTACCCTAATCCCTCAACCCTCTTGACCCTTAATCCCTCAACCCCTATACCCTCTACCCTATACATTGGACCTTCAATCCTAATCCCCCAACCCTATACCCTCAACCCTCTACCCTCTACCTTAAACCCCCAACCCTCAACCCTTAAACCATCTACCCTCTACCCTCTACCCTCTACCCTTAAACCCTTAAACCCACTTAGTAAAGTCTCTACCCTAATCCCTCAACCCCTCTTGACCCTTAATCCCTCAACCCTCAACCCTTAAACCCCAATCCCTCAACCCCTATACCCTCTACCCTATAAATTGGAACCTCCACCATAATCCCCCAACCCTATACCCTCAATCCTCTATCCCCAACCCTATACCCTGAATCCTCTACCCGAAACCTTAAACCCTTAACCCTTAATCCCTCAACCCTCAATCCTATACCCTCTACCCTCAACCCTAATTATTCAACCCTTAAACCCTTAAACCCACTTAGTAAAATCTCTACCCTTAAACCCTAATCACTCAACCCCTATACCCTCTGCCCTTTACATTGGACCCTCAACCCTGACCCCCCAACTCTATACTCTTAATCCTCTACCCTCAACCTTAAACGCTCAACCCTTAAACCCTCTACCCTCTACCCTCTACCCTATAAACCCTTAAGCACTCAACCCTAAAGCCTAAAGCCTAAACCCTCAACCCTTAAACCTTAAACCCTTAAACCCTCTACCCTCTACCCTCAATCCTCTACCCTCTACCCTCAATCCTAATCCCTCAACCCTTAAACCCTTAAACCCACTTATTAAACTCTCTACCCTAATCCCTCAACCATATTGACCCTTAATCCCTCAACCCTTAAAACCTAATCCCTCAACCTCTATACCATCTACCCTAAACATTGGACCCTCAACCCTAATCCACCAATTCTATAATCTCAATCCTCTACCCTCAACCTTAAACCCTCAACCCTTAAACACTCTACCCTCTACCCTCTACCCTATAAACCCTTAAACAATCAACCCACAACCCACAACCCACAACCCCTAAACCCTAAACCCTTAATCCCTCAACCCCTATACCCTCTACCCTATACATTGGAACCTCAACCCTAATCACCAAACCCTATACCCTCAACCATTTACCCTCAACCCACAACCCTTAATCCCTCTACCCTTAAACCCTCTACCCTCTACATAATCCTTCAACCATATACCCTCAAACCTAATCCTTAAACCATATACCCTCAAACATATACCCTAAACCCTCTACCCTCAACCCTTAAACCTTCTAACCTATACTCTCAACCCAACACCCTATACCCTATACCCTCGACCCTTAAACCCTAATGCCCTCAACCCTAATCCATCAACCCTCAACCATTAAACCCTTAAACACTCAACCCTAAACCCTAAACCCTAAACCCTAAACCCTCAACCCTCAACCCTTAAACCCTAAACCCTTAAACAATCTACCGTATACCCTCAACCCAATACCCTCTACCCTCAACCCTAATCCCTCAACCCTTAAACCCTTAAAACCACTTAGTAAACTCTCTACCCTAATCCCTCAACCCTCTTGACCCTTAATCCCTCAACCCTCAACCCTCAACCCTCAACCCTTAATCCCTAATCCCTCAACCCCTATACCCTCTAGCCTATACATTGGACCCTCAACCCTAATCCCTCATTCCTATACCCTCAACCTTAAACCCCCAAACCCCAACCCTCAACCCTTAAACCATCTACCCTCTACCCTCAACCCTAATCCCTCAACCCTTAAACCCTTAAACTCACTTAGTAAACTCTCTACCCGAATCCCTCAACCCTCTTGACCCTTAATCCCTCAACCCTCAACCCTTAAACCCTAATACCTCAACCCCTATACCCTCTACCCTATACATTGGACCCTCAAACCTAATCCCCCAACCCTCTACCCTCAATCCTCTACCCTCAACCTTAAATCCTCAATCCTATACCCTCAAGCCTTAAACCCTCTACCCTCTACCCCCTACCCTAATTCCTCAACCCTTAAACCTTTAAACCCACTTAGTAAAATATCTACACTAATCCCTAAACCCTCTTGACCCTTAATCCCTCAACCCTTAAACCCTAATCCTTTAACCCCTATACCCTCTACCCTATGCATTGGACCCTCAACCTTGATCCCCCAACTCTATACTCTCAATCCTCTATGCTCAAGCTTAAACCCTCAACCCTATAAACCCTTAAAAACTCAACCCTAAACCCTAAACCCTAAACCCTCAACCCCTAAATCCTAAACCCTTAAACCCTCTACCCTCTACCCTTGAGCCTCTACACTCTATCCTCAACCCTAATGCCTCAAACCTTAAACCCTTAAACCCACTTAGTAAACTCTCTACCCTAATACACCAACCCTCTTGACCCTTAATCCCTCAACCCTTAAACCCTAATACCTCAACCCCTATACCCTTTACCCTATACATTGGACCCTTAACCTTAATCCCCCAACCCTATACCCTCAATCCTCTACTATCAACCTTAAACACTCAACCCTTAAACCCTTTACCCTCAAGCCCTCTACCCTCTACCCTCAACCCTAATTCCTCAACCCTTAAACCCTTAAACCCACTTAGTAAAATCTCTACCCTAATCCGTCAACCCTTTTGACCCTTAATCCCTCTACCCTTAAACCCTAATCTCTCAACCCCTAAACCCTCTATCCTATACATTGGACCCTCAACCCTAATCCCCCAACTCTATACTCTCAATCATCTACCCTCAACCCTTAAACCCTCTACCTTCTATCATCTACCCTATAAACCCTTAAACACTCAACCCTAAACTCTAAACCCTTAAACCCTCTACCATCTACCCTCAATCCTCTACCCTCTACCCTCTACCCTCAACCCTAATCCCTCAACCCTTAAACCCTCTACCCTCTACCCTCTATCCTCTACCCTATAAGCCCTTAAACACTCAACCCTATACCCTCAACCCTCTACCCTCAACCTTAAACCCCCAACCCTCAACCCTTAAACCATCTACCCTCTACCCTCAACCCAATACCCTCTACCCTCAACCCTAATCCCTTAACCCTTAAAACCTTAAACCCACTTAGTAAATTCTCTACCCTAATCCCTCAACCCTCTTGACCCTTAATCCCTCAACCCCTATACCCTCAACCATAATCCCCCAACCCTATACCCTCAATCATATACCCTCAACCTTAAACCCTCAACCCTTAAATCCTCTAACCTCTATCCTCTACCCTCTAAACCCTTAAACACTCAACCCTAAACCCTGAACACTCAACCCTTAAACCCTAAACCCTTAAACCCTCTACCCTCAATCCTCTACCTTCTACGCTCAACCCTAATCCCTCAACCCTTAAATCCTTAAACCCACTTAGTAAACTCTCTACCCTAATCCTTCAACCCTTAAACCCCCTTAGTAAACTCTCCAACCTAATCCCTCAACCATATTGACCCTTAATCCCTCAATCCTCATCCCTCAAACCCTATACCCTCTACCCTATACATTTGACCCTCAACCCTAATCCCCCAACCCTATACCTTAAGTCCTCTAACCTCAACCTTAAACCCTCAACCATTAAGCCCTGAAACCTTAAACCCTCTACCCTCTACCCTAATTCCTCAACCCTTAATCCCTCAACCCTTAAACCCTAATCTCTCAACCCCTATACCCTTTACCATATACATTGGACCTTCAACCCTAATCCCCCAAATCTATACTCTCAATCCTCTACCCTAAACCTTAAACCCTCAACCCTTAAACCCTCTATCCTCTACCCTATAAACCCTTAAACACTCAACCCTAAACCCTAAACCCTAAACTCTTTAACCCTAAACCCTTAAATCCTCTACCCTCTACCCTTAATCCTCTACCCTTTACCCTCAACCCTAATCCCTCAACCCTTAAACCCACTTAGTAAACTCTCTACCCTAATCTGTCAACTCCTATACCCTCTACCCTATACATTGGACCCTCAACCCTAATCCCCCAACCCTATACCCTCAACCCTCTACCCTTAACTTTAAACCCCCAACTCTCAACCCTTAAACCCTCTACCCTCTACCCTCAACTCGTAAACCCTTAAACTCACTTAGTAAACTCTTTACCCTAATCTCTCAACCCTCTTGACCCTTAATCCCTCAACCCTCAACCCTTAAACCCTAATCCCTCAACCCCTATACATTGGACCCTCAACCCTAATCCCCCAACCCTATACCCTCAATCCTCTACCCTCAACCTTAAACCCTTCACCCTTAATCCCTCAACCCTCCATCCTCTACCCTCTACCCTCAACCCTTAAACCCTTAAACCCACTTTGTAAAATATCTACCCTAATCCTTCAACCCTCTTGACCTGTAATCCCTCTACCCTTAAAATCTAATCCCTCAACCCCTATAACCTCTACCCTATACATTGGACCCTCAACCCTAATCCCCCAACTCTATACTCTCAATCCTCTACCCTCAACCTTAAACCCTCTACCCTCTACCCTATAAACCCTTAAACAATCAACCTTAAACCCTAAACCCTAAACCCTCAACCCTTAAACCTTAAACCCTCTACCGTATACCCTCAATCCTCTACACTCTACCCTCAACCATAATCTCTCAACCCTTGAACCATTAAAACCCACTTAGTAAACTCTCTACCCTAATCCCTCAACCCTCTTGACCCTTAATCCCTTAACCCTTAAACCCTAATCGCTCAACCCCTATACAATTTACCCTATACATTAGATCCTCAACCCTAATCCCCCAACCCTATACCCTCAATCCTCTACCCTCAACCTTAAACCCTCAACTCTCAACCCTTAAACCCTCTACCCTCTACTCTCTACCCTATACATTAAACCCTCAACCCTCAATTCTAAACCCTCAACCCTTAATCCCTCAATCCTCAATCCTCAAACCATAAACCCTCAACCTCAATACCCTCTACCCTATACATTGGACTCTCAACCCCAATCCTTCAACCATATGTACCCTCGACCGTAATCCCTCAACCCTATTCCCTCAACCCTACAGGTCGTCAACCCTATACCCTATATTCTCAACCCTCTACCCTATACATTAGATCCTCAACCCTCATATATCTATGTCCCTCCCTCCTCTTCTCTCCTCTCTATCTCACTTCTCTCTCCATCTCTCTATCCATCCATCCCTCCTTCTCTACCCTAAACCCTTGACCCTTAAACCCTTAAAAATTCAACCCTAAACCCTAAACCCTCAACCCTCAACACTTAAACCCTTAAACATTCAACCCTAAACCCTAAACCCTCAACCCTCAACCCTTAAACGCTAAACCCTTAAATCCTCTACCCTCTACCCTCAACCCAATACACTCTATCCTAAACCCTAATCCCTCAACCCTTAAACCCTTGAATCTGAGAAAACTCTCTACCCTAAACCCTCAACCCTTAATCCCTCAACCCTTAAACTCTCAACCCTCTACCCTCAAACCTCAACCCTTAAACCCTAATCACTCAACCTCTATACCCTCCACCCTATACATTGGACCCTCAACCCTAATCCCTCGACCTTATACCCTATACCTTCAATTCTCTACCCTTAACCTTAAACCCTCAACCATCAACGCTTAATCCCTAAACCCTTAAACCATCTACCCTCTACCCTCTACCCTATACATTAAACCCTCAACCCTCAATTCTCAACCCTCAACCCTTAATCCCTCAACCCTCAATCCTTAAACCCTAAACCCTCAACCCCTATACCCTCTACCCTTTACATTGGACCCTCAACCTAATCCTTCAACCATATACCCTCAAACCTATACCCTCAACCCTCTACCCTGAACCCTAAACCCTTAAACCTTCTATCATATACCCTCTACCATCGACCCTAACCCCTCAACCCTCAACCCTTAAACCCTAATACCCTAGAAACCATCAAACCTATAGGTCCTCCACCCTAATCCCTAATCCCTCAACCCCATACCCTCAACCCCTATCGCTTGAACTCTCTATCTATACATCTCACCTCTCCCTCCCTCCCTCTCTCCTACCCTCTCTAATTGTCTCTATCTACCCTCTCCCTCTTTCTACATACCTCTTGTTCAATCAATCCCTACCACCCTCTCTCACTCCCTCTATCTATCTCTCTCTATCTCCCTCCCTCTCTCTCCCACTCCCTCTCTCTCCCTCTCTATCAGGTCTCTCCCTTCCACCCCCTCTCTCTCTCAGGTCTCTCCCTTTGGCAACCTAGCTAGGTAACTCTCTCTCTCTCTCTCTCTCTATCTATCCCTCCCACCCTACCTAGATAAGTCCCTCTCACTCCACCCCCCTCTTTCTCTCCCTCTCTCAGATCACTCCCTCCCACACCCTCTCCCTCTCTCAAGTCTCTCACTCACACTCCCTCTCTCTCTCTCACTCCCTCTCACTACCTATCTCTCAATTCTCTCCCTCTCAGCCCCCCTCACACTCTCAAGTCTCTCCCTTTGGCACCCTACCTGCATAAATCTCTCTTTCTCTTTGTCTCTCTCTTTCCCCCTCTCTCTGTCTCTGTCTCTCTCTCTCTCCACTCCCTCTCTCTTAAACTCTCACTTCCCCCCCCCCTCCCTCTCCCTCTCCCTCTCCCTCTCCCTCTCCCTCTCCCACCCTACCTAGACAACTCTAGATGTCTCTATTTCTCTCTTAAAATTCTCCCTCCCTCTAAATACATACATAAATATATACATACTTACATACATACAAGCATAATACATATGTACATGCAATCCTACATACATACAAGCATACATGTACATGTGTAGATACACTCTTACATACATATATGCATACATACAATATGCATGCATTGATACATACATACGAACATACATACATGACATACAAGCATACATGTACATAAAAACATATGAATATATAAACATACATTCAATAAAGTAGCATTTAACATTAAGCAAGACATAAAACGAGCGCATTATACTGCGCTCGCGTTATGTCTTGCTAGACATATTCCTCACAAACGAAAAAAGACCATGTCAAAAATGAGATATAACATGAGCATGTTTAAACACGCTTGCATTATATCTTGCTTTGGGAATCCCCAAGTCTTGGGATTGGTATTTGCCTTGGAATACCGACCCAAAGGCTTGGAGGGCATTTCCAATGACCAGAGACATGTTTTTGCAAATTCTACAATATTTCACATAATCGGGTTCGTGCTCACCGTCAGGATTGCACATGGTTCAATATCAAACAAATTGAACATCTCGATAATGTTAGGTTCTCTCTTAGCTATCCAACGATGTAATTTTTTCACTTTTTGACAATGTTAAGCCTTTCAACCATAATTTGTTTTGTTTGTATGTCTCTTTTTTGGCAAAAAGCAATGTTTGGTGTTTTTTTCGTTATAAATTAATTGTTCATCGAAATTTCAAATAAATTAAATTTTTAAAAACTAGACTCCATTCTACAATTTTTTTTTTTTAAATTCAATTAGTTTCCAAAATTTATAGGGATAGCACAACCAAAATTCTATTTTTCAGCAAGTGTCTACTTCAAAAACTAGTAAAAAATGAAAGATTCATTTAAAAACTATCAGAAAAATTGTGCATCAACTAAATACTGTTAGCAAACTTCTAACAGTTGCGATTTTAAAAATACTAAATTTTTTTTTACCGTACGAGGGTTGTACAAGAGTTGCTATGTTGTGTTTTTTTGACAAAAACAACACCAATTTGTGTACGTCCCTCTTTTGAACCCCTTAATCTCAACCATTTTAAAAATAAATTAGTAGTTTAGAAAGTAGACTCGAAGCACTTCGATCCTTTTTTTTGTTCCATCTCAAAATTTTGAGTGTAACTATCCTCAATTTCACGTCCAAGGTCAGTATTTCCTAATTTTAGAAAAAATGTGGCCACTTAAGCCCCCTTTTTGGGACCCATCTTTCTGCACTTACCCGGTGTATTAAGTGAGAATTTGGTTAGTGAGACCTAATAGTGAACAATTCTTGAGGATTGGATTGGTTCTTCAAACCCAACTAACACACACAATGGTTTTTCCCTTTCTAGGGTTTTTCACTTATAAATCTTGTGTCATGGTGATCTTTATGTGTTTGCATTGAAGTTTGTGCTTCTCAAAAGTAAAATTTGATTAATTGTATTGATTTTTGTACATCACTAATTCACCCCCCGTCTCAGTGATCTTGAGTATTCCTACAACCCTTAGCAGAGGTTTAAATGAAGGAGGATAATAAAAAATGATGCCCAGTTAAGACAAGCCAATGAGACATATGCAAGCTCATGCAAAAATTATTGAAGCTGGGTTTTAAAGGTAAAGCTAAGGGACACACTTTCTCATCCTTTTTTGACTTATCACAGAGCTAGAATTGATACTATAGTGTGCTTGAAGATGAAGAAGTGAAAAATGACATTCCTAGGTGATCTTTCAAAGTGGCGATTGATGGTGATTTTTAAGTCTAATTGTGGTGTGGTGCTACATGCAATAAGGCTAGTCTTGAGCATACATAAATGAGGCAATGTGCTACTAGGTGAATATGGATGTGGCATCAATGTTCTTTACAATATCTCTGGATGTAGGCAAGGAAATAAGGGTGGTAGAGAAGATAATGGAAAATCTCATGTGGTCGCATTGGCACTAGGGAATGAAGGACATTCTGCGTCACACCTCATTAGGGGTTTTGCTCACACCGGGAGGAGGAATATGGCCACAAATTGTAGAACAATCAAACCTAGCTTCCGTCCCTTTTGTCATCTGGGGGTTGGAGATTAATGTTAACCTAAGACGCCATCACATGTGGTTGGGCATCAATTTCCTCAAAACCCTTGTGGGGGAGAACATTGATGGCATGTGGTGGACTGGTCCTTTGCTTTGATAAACTTGTCTGTGATGGTGGAAATCGATGAAGGGGAGGGGGTCTTAGTTTGTTTTGTTTTATCTGTTGTAATTATGGATAGTAAATTAGCAAGAATGTATGATAGGGATGTAGGGATATATGCCCCAATGCTACTAGTTTAATGCATGTGACAAGTCTCATTTTGTAAACGACACCTAGGTAATCATGTAATAGCTACCCACATAGAGGCATATGATATGATGTAAAAAAATATCTGAAGCTAATGAAAAGGGTGTTGTAAATTATTTAATTTTTTATTATATAATTTTGATAATTGATAACTATATAATAGAAATTATGCAATAAGAAATTAAATTTATAATTTAAATTAAATCTATATTATAATAAAAATGTTCAATATTAAGCCATATTATATTTAATTCTATTTATAAAATATATTTTTACTAGTCTTTATTTTTATATAGTTTTTCCTACCTTACACTTTTTTTATATTTAATATTACTTTATAGTTTTTTCTTACATTAAACAATATTTTTTACTTAAAATTTTATTATATATTTCATAACTAATTACACATTCTACATTTAATTTTATATTTTAAATTAAATTCTATTTTATATATACTTTATATTATTATACGATTTTAAATTATATTATATTTTATTTATATTAATTTTTTTATTTGTGTTGAAATTTAATATTTTTATTTTTTAATTATACTCTATATTTATATTAAATATATTGAACAATTCCCTCGTTTATGGGGCTTCTCAAGTTCATCTATCAAGTGTTGTATGAAAGAACATTAAATGGACACCTCCAGACAAGGGTTGGATCAAAATCAATTTCGATTGGGCGGCTAAGGGGAATCCAGAAGTGGTCAGATGTAGATGCATAATAAGGAACCACAAAGGTAAAGTTCTTCTAATCAAAGTGAAGGGCCTAGGGAAATTGAAACGAATAGTGATGTTGAACTTCAAGCTATGCTATTTTTGCAGAAGGGAGCCAAATTTAAAAATCATAGAGTGCATTTGGAAGGAGACTCATAGTTAGTCATAATTGTAATTCCAATGGGTAGAACACTGAATTGGAAACTTAATAAGCTAGTGTACCAAATAAGAGAGGAATTGAAGATGTTTGAAGACTACACCATGTTACATGTTTTCAGAGAAGGAAATGAGGTGGCAGATGATGTTGCGAAGGCAACAAATGAAACTAATGTGGAGGAAGGCGAGGTCGATTCATTAAAAGCTTGGCACAAATTATGAAGGAAGATGGCAAATAAATGGATGATACAGACAATCGAATCGAACCACAAGGATATAGATGAATGCTAACAAAGTAAGCGGCATGAGGGGAAGGATGAAGGAAAGCAATCTCATAATGACTAATAGCTTTTAAAAACCACCAACAGATAGGACATTTGTGCAACAAAGATGGATATAATGATTTGCATGGTGGCAAGAAAGCAACAAATGGCCTTTTACAATGAAATTTTTGAGAGAAGGATGATGGAGGTGTTTAAAACCAAAGTTGGAATTGCCATCCACCCTCTACAAATGAATAAAAAGAATAATGTAAAATAAATATATTTAATTATTTTTAAAATTTTATTTTTCAGATTTTAAAAATAAAAAGAAATATTAATTCATGGAAAATATAAATTGAGAACATACTTGAAAAGGAAAGGAAAGGCCCTTTTATAGTCCATGATACCAAGCAATTTGTTTTTGTGTTTACAAATGGCTTACAGTATGTGAGACTCTTCATACTCCCAATATGAGGGAGGCACCTAACTCATACTCCACAATACGAGGTGTACATACCTTACCCACTACAGGATATGAACTTGTGACCTTTCTTTCAAGAGTACAAATTCTCCACCACTAAACCAACTCAAATGTACATCTTATTAAAAAATTAATATAATCTTCAACATATTAAAAAATTATTTACTAGATCTCAGGGCTGGATAGCCGTTGCCCCGAGTTGACTCAACTCATGGTCGCCCTCTAATCTGCTCTTTTGCCAAGATTTTAGGTGTAAAAATCAGAGATAAGATCCAGCATGATTGTTGCCAATTTTAATTTGCTTTGTTTCTAAATAATTCTTCAACAACTAAAGGGCATGCAATTTTATTGTTTCTAAATTATTTGCTTTGATTTTTGCTTTATCAAATTCCTATCTAAAGGGCATGCAAGCTTAATGGCTTTCACTGTTATTCCATAGAGCTTATTGAATGTAGGTTTGTTTTGGATATTTTTTGAAAGTACGAATTTAAGAAAGTTTAGCATCAGAAATTGGAGCAATTTAATTGAAATTATTTCTGAGCACAGAATTGAACTCTCGGGCAGCATCGAAGGTAAGGAATGAATCTCTAATCATTCATCAGAGGTTTGACACCATGTTTGCATGCACAAATAAGTTTTATTGAAGGATGGGATGGAACAAACACTTCTAATTTTTGAATATCTAAAATCATAACAGTTTTGTTAGAGAACAAATTTTTGGATTTCATTATGTATATTTTTTGATCAATTTTTCGGATCACACTGGTGATCCATCATCAGGAAAAACGTCAATCAAAAATATACACAGTGAAATTCAGAAATTTGCTCTACAACATTCATGAACTGTGAAAAACTCATACCAACTAATTCTGCTAGTCATGTTTCTTTGATATCTGAAATAATATATTAGTGTGACCGAGAGATCTTTGTATTCATCTATTATAGCTGTTTTGATTTTATACATACTGTTGCAGGTTTTGATATTTAAAACTCTGCAAGAATGGGCAAGGTAAAAATTCCAATAAAAAGAATAGAGAACCCAAATGCCAGGCAGGTATGCTTTTCTAAAAGAAGGATGGGTGTGTTTAAAAAGGCCAGTGAACTATCCATATTGTGTGGGGCAGAGATTGCAGTCATAGTCTATTCCCCAGCAGGGAAGGCCTTCACATTTGGGAGTCCTGACATTGATTTTGTGGTTGACAAATATCAAAACATTCCAGTTCAAGTAAATGATAAGAAAGTTCAAAAATCTTGGAGAGCAGAACAACAATACAACTTCATACTGAGGGAGCTAGATGCAGAAAAGAAACGCAAAGAGAAGATCAAAAGACAAGAAAGAAATAAACAGGTGGATTCATGGTGGAGAAGAGATATTGAATATTTAGAACCGCACCAACTGAGAGAGTTTGGTGACTCACTGAACGAATTCAAGGAAAGGGTCGTTCAGGTTTTACAAGAGAAGGAACCAATGGAATTTAGTAACAAGGCCCTAGAGGCTGAACAAATCTCTCAAGGACAATCTTATCAACCAGTTATGTGGGATGAGCAAGTAGATTTTAATGCTCAGTCTATAATGGGTTCTTCTTCCAATAATGCATCTATGCAAGATGGCAATGATTGGCCTTTCATGATGTATGAAAATACATCTTTCCCTAACGAAGGCATGCCATCCCATTTGCTTATGCCACATGAGGGTTGCCTTCCTTTGTCTTTTGAGATGTCTGAGTTGCAAAAGGTGGTCATGCCTGCAGACAACCGACACATACTGTCTGATGACTGATTTTGAAGGTGGCTGTAATAACTTCTGCAACGGAGATTTCTTGATCTGTATGTGCTCAAATGAAGTTTTATTTTTTTGTAAGACTTTAATGGGTTATTGTTGAATATTTCTGAGTATCATATGTAATCACATTCCTTTGTATTTATGGCGGCCAAGTGCAATTAGTTTTTAATGCAGTGAAATCATCAATTTGGGAAGAGAATAAAAGAAGTATTGTCCATTGCTCATGTATTGGATCTTTTGTATCCTGCTTTGACATTACAAATATATGTGCATAAACAATAAGAGACAACAAGGGCTAGATAGCAGCTAAAGTCCCTGCCTAAGTAGCCCAAGTACTGTATTGCTAGTTAGCAACCATCCCGATTTATAATTAAAAAAATGTTAATTTTTATGATTGTAGAGGTGTAAAACATGCCTAATTAAGGCATTAAGGTGTAAAATTCAAGTATTACAATCTGAGAGCCATCAAAACATCTTTAAGGTAATATGTTTTTGTACAATTTTGGAATTGCTAAAAATTTATCAGCAAAGAGAAGATGCAAGCTCTGCATTATGATGACAACGGCTGGACTTGTTCCATCTTTTACACAAATCTGGAATGTTATTTGCCCATTTATTTTTTTCTTAAATCATCTTCAGTTTTCAGAAGACAAAATTTTAACACTTGTGAAAAATTTAAAACATACAATAGACCCCAATCACAGTTCTAATGTCATTTATAATAGCTACAATCCATAAATAAATTTCTCAAAGGGGCAAAATGTCTTCAAGGCCAGTGCAAATGAAATTTTTTTTTTTCTCAAAAAGGACCTTATGATCTGTTTGCAATCCCACTGCTTCTGACAAACTTCCATCGTTTGTAAGGCTGGGCAAAATGAAAGCAAGTCGTTCAAAATCAAGATCTCCAGGTCTCACGAATATTGGTCTTTTCTAACCAGAATTTGCATCATGGATGGGAAAACGAACCCAGCTTCTAATGCAAATATTAGATTAGGAACCCCTGCTTTTTAATTTATGATGTAATCGGATGTATTTGGGTGGGGTTAGAAATTTTCTTTATCAACGTAAAAAATTCTGTCAATTGTCAATCATTTAGAGTTTTTAATTTTCTGTCAATTAATTTTTTTTATCAGTTTTTTTTTTTTTTGATCAGCAAGAGGCAAAGCCAAATTTTATTAATATATCTAGTATCAAAAGATCTTACATCTTATATTACAAAATATTCATTATAAGCTTATACTCCAAACCAAAACAACAACCGTTTTGTCAGGATATAAACATCTAAAAGAGCTCTAGTTGTCATAATTAAGTCCCAACCAGTATTGTGGCCAAAGGAACAAACTGCCTCTTGCAAAAATGACCCAAATAACAAAGGATTTGTTCATCTAGCATAGCTTTACTGCCACCACCTCAACTCTTTACCTTAAGCTTCGATAATTCATCTACTTCCAAATTTACCTCCCTATATACATGATTAATAGTAAAACAATCGAAAATAATCAAGAATTGTCAATATCCTTTCCAGTAGTGCTTGAAGTCTTCAGTTAGGTGTTTTAGATGTTCTCACTGCATTGCTAGTGATAGCCGAATTTCTTTCAATTTCTATCTTGTCAATTCCTTTCTTTTGGCATTCAATCAACCCTATGTATAAGGCGGTGAATTCAGCTATGTTATTTGTATCCTCTTGGAGGGGAACAACAATCTTGCCTTTAATGGAACCACTGCTATTCCTGATTATACACCCCGCCCCTGAGGGACCAGGATTACCTTTTGAAGCCCCATTAAAGTTCAGTTTCAACTATCCAGTCTTAGGCGGATTCCATGTTGTCTGCTCTTTCTTCTTATCTCTTTCCCCAAAGAACATGGGGACTTTAAGGCCTGCCCAATTAAACCTCATTTTTCCATCCTACTTAGTAAAGTCTCCTTTTGTCTTGAGTCTTAATGCTATTTTGGTGTTTATCGTTTCCACAATTGAGCTTTCTATCATATTAATAACTGATTCAACTGGTTTTGATTTGTTATTAAAAATCCTCTTGTTCCTCTCTTTCCATATTTCCTATAATATCGTTGATGGACTGATCTCCCATAAGCTACTAAGTAATCCATCCTTGGTTCTAATAGGGTAACTTCGAAATCGGGAAATTTTGTCATTGGGCAATGCCGTTACAAATCCTAACTTTGCACAAAGCCATCTCCAACATTTTGCTGAGAAGGGACAATTCAAGAGTAAGTGATCGTTGCTTTCTTCATGAGCTTTACATAATACACATCTTGAAGGGCCTTCAAAGGCCATTTTTTAAAATCTTTCTGCTGTTAGAATTTTCTTTCTAGTTGCTAACCAATTCTTTTTATCAGTTTATTACTGTTGAATTGAGTATGCAAAATAATAAAATTCATGAGACCAATAGCTTCCATAAATTTTGAACCTTAGATTTTTAAACTTAAATTGTACTATAAAATTTATAGAACCGTCTACTTTAAAATACTCCTAAAAAATCTCAACAGCATCCACTAAATTTTCTTAAAAACCCCCTCCATAAGAACACAGCCTTAAACAATTATGAAATTAAGCTGATATGAGACTGTATTTCTTATTTATACAGATTCCTTCAAACCCGTGAGAATCTGAATAGCTTCTGCAGTTTAAAAATTCGAAAGCCAATACACAAAGACCTTAGTCAAAAAGAATGCAGCTAGGACCAGTATGCTGGCTGTGGTAAACCTATAGCTATAAGTTTCTGCTAGGCCAAAACTTTGCTTCCTAAGGCTGCAGTCTCATGTAAGGGAGCTTTCTCAACAAAAAATTTGTGGGAGTTGTTCAGATTTTTTTTAAATATTTTAAAGTAGATGGTCTCATGATTTTTATAGAAAAGTTGAAGTGTTGAAATTTATAAAGGCTTGTGGTCTCATAAATTTTATTATTTTGCATATTCAAATCAACAGAATATATAAATATAAAGTGATATAAAAAATTGATATACTATGTCGAAATATTTTGTAGGGGAGAGTTCAATTTGATGTCCAGATACACACTAATCAAAGTGTAAATAATTTCAACTGAATGACTGCAAACTCCGATGCTTATGTTGAAACTTTCAAAATATATATGAGAAAAATATAATTGATATAATAAATTTTATTATTGAAACATATAGATGATAATTTAAAGTATCTAAGTTGTTATTGAAGTTCTCCAATTTATGCTTGCAAAGAGATTAAAAATATAAAGCTAAATAATTTTTCTTCTAAAAATCTTTCTAGATTGATTGTTGGGACTCTAAAAACTCCATTAATGGTAAAAAAAATCTTAAGCTGGTGGAGGAAATTTCTAGCCCCACTCCAATTGCACTTGCTCAAAATTACAAACATAAAAAATAGAGGCTCCTTCTAATTAAACTCATAGCATTATTTTTGCCTCATGAGACCCCCTTCTCCATAAAAATAGTTTCTAAATTCCCTCCAAAACAGTCCACCTAACAATGCAGGGAGGGTGTCCACATATTGCTATTTATGTTTATAAATGTTTATTGTTGGGTAAGTTATTATTTAGATTTAAATTAATATAAGTTTTTTGTATGTTTTATACTAAGGTAAAGTGAGATTTTGAAAGTGCCCAAACTCTTGTACAAGAAGAAAGATTAAGCAATAAAGCTCAACAAAGGAATAAAGGGAAACCACTAGACACCAACAAATAAAAAGACTTCACAACAATAAAAAACACTAACAGAGGATAAACAATACCCAATAAAGGACTAGTCCAAAGTCAAATTGTTTTAAAGACAAATTGTTCCGAAGAACTTTGATTAACGACAACCATTTTATCTTTAATACAAGTCATCCCAACTCTTGATCCCAAAGCCCCTCTTTGAACCTCTATCAAAGGGATCTCCATCACTGCTTTGTCTTTAGGAGCACTCTCCCGTCACAATCATTATCAATTGTTAGCACATGTTTCTTTTTCACAAAACTGAATTGTGTTTCTTGTTGTTCAGGCAAACATCATCATAATCTATTTTAAAGCAACAATGACGAATAATCGAAGAGTTTTTAAAATCAATCTGTTGCACCCCATTATCCAATTTTATAAGTATTTGTATAATTTATTATAAAATTCATATAAACTAATATTATTATTTATAGTTATTACATTTATGATGAATAAAGAGTATTATGCAACTCAGTAACATATTGCATGTTACATTTTTGTGGTGAGTTCTCCTTGCCCACCAACCCCTCTACTGTAATAGGCCTAGGGTTTATGGAGATTGTAATGCCATCTCAACCATTACTTGTATACAACCAGATTTCAATTTCAGAGTTTGCCATGTTTTGTCTGACATGAATAGAATGAAGTAAAATGACTTTAAAATTTTAAAATATAGAAAATTAAAATATTCTGCATTTTAAAATGTGTTATTAAGAGGAGGTCTCAAGGTAACATAAAATGAATATTTTTCTTTTACAATTGTACATTTTGAATTTGATTCTATGATTAAAAAATTCTTGTATTTATCTAATACACAATATTTTGTTAAATTGATCGTTATTGTCTTTTGTGTCATTCTTACAATACAAGCTTTCATGTTTTTACATTTTCAATTATCAACGATTATCTTTGTTCAATTAGCTTAATCCAAATAAATATGTTGGACTAAGTAATTAAATCATGAATAATTTGAACTAGTTTACAAGAATGAACAACTTTTCTACACTTCTTGCTCAATAAGATCAAAGAGGGTGTTCCTAAAATTTTAACATGATAATTAAATATAAAAATATCAGTCACATGGCTTAATATCCTAAAGATTTGTCACTTTATTTTTAGTATCAAAGAGATTTTAGTTTTTCAATTTTTGAAAAGTTAATTTTTGATATTTTATACTGTTCTTTTGATTAAATCATTGTATTGAAAAGCCTTCAAAATTAATAGGCTTTTATTTCATAAAAACAGATTTTAAAAACCCATCTTCACTTTTTTTTTGTTTATTTAATTAGATTTTATGAATGACACAATTTTTGAGGGGTCCTAGTCTGAACCTTATTGTACCATTATGCTCAACAACATAGAAAACCCTAATATGGATTATAAACTTGTATATTTTGGAACGAGTTGATCATTTGGTTCATACATGGTATGTGGAAAATTATGGTGTATTCTGTGCGAAACTCTGTTGGTTTGTGGTCCTATTCATTTAAATTTAACGTATGTGTGCTCCTATTCATGAAAATTTAAGGTATGTGCATTGAAGTGTTGTGCGTGAGCTGAGGTTCCATACGAGTTTCTTTTGGAAAGTTTTAAGTTTTGGTGGGGTCACGACTCTTACTGCACTGAGCACCCCACACGGTGGCAGTCGACTTTGTACCAATCTATCCTCGATGACCTCCACCAGTATTTTCACTCCCGGCAACCTCCAATAGCAGTGGCAGGGATAATCGTTGTATTGCCCCACTGTTGGCTCTCCACATTCTTCTAGTCATTGTTCTATCTGATGGTTTTTCTATATTCTGACTGTTTAGGTGGCTCATGTGAGGCCCACTTAATCCGTCCTGCTTCTCGTTCACCGTTCCCTTTCACCATTAATGTTCAAATTGTTCCCACACAGAAGGTCGTTTGGTGGATGTCTGTAAGTGTCCTCACAATGCAGTCGCACTGTTTCAGAAGACTTGGATGTCCTCACAATGTACTCGCACCGTTTCACCATGTGCCACAAACAGGTTTCCAACCTGATCAATTTTCATTTGCTAGCGTACTCTCGGCCTGTGCCAAAAAGGGAGCTTTGGAATGGGCTATGGACATCCATCACAGGATAACGGAAAGAGAATTTTGCCAGATGCTGTAGCTGCAACTATCCTGGTACACGCATGAAAAATGTGGAAGTATAGAACTGTTTGATAGAATACCTCCAACAAACGGCTCCCAGAATGCCATGATTGCAGGATATGCAAAATATGGAAGCACATAAAGCCTCAAAGAGCACTATTCTCATAGAACACCTTGATTGTGGGATATTAACAAATGGATTGGCTGAAAAGGCTTTAGAAACTTCCAACCAAATGCAATTGGTAGGAGTAAAGCCAGACTCTACAACCTTTTCCAGCATCCTCCCAGCCTGTGCCAAATAGGAGCTTTGGAATAGGGTATGGACATCCATCAAAGCATAAAGGGTAGTTTTGGTAGACATGTATGCAAAATGTTGTTACATATTCTAAAATATATATATTCAACTTTCAAAGTAATTTTCATATCATAGATAATTGTAGCTACAATTCACCATACAAATTAGTGAAGATATCTAAGATTGAAGGAGTTGAGGACAATTTAGATGAGGTATATGCTTAGGTTGAAACTAGTGAAATAATATTTTGTGGATGTACATTATGTTTGTGTGACTTTTTGATGTTATTAAATTGTGATGATCTATGTCTAGGCTAGAATTCTCAATTTGGTTGTTGTGTGAATATGTCATTCTATGTTTGTGAATTCATGAGTCTCATTGTCTCATGTCTAAGTTGGGATCCTCGTGAATGAGTTTGATCTATTGTAGCGCAATATGCATGTGATTCAATGATAAAGAAGACTTTGTGGACTAAATTGTTGATCAACATTCAGGCCTCAATGGAGTACTATAGTTGTCATTTTATGGAGAGAATTGCTCCATGGTCATTCATGCATAAAGTAACACAATGGTTATTTTAGTGAATCAAAATCCAAATGATGGTCATACTACAACTAGCATACCTATATTTAGAAAAATCTATGGAAAATAAGTCGAGAGATATCCTTCTCGAGGTGTCTATTGCACTTTTATGCGGCTCATTAACCCTAAACCCCAATTAAACAAACCCTATTACTAACACTGAATAGTATGACAAACCCTATATAATCTAGTAGCATGTTGCTAATATGCACTTTGCATGTCTAACTCCAGATTGCAAGGTACGAATTTCATATTTGGGAACTGGGTTCACTTCTTACTAAAAGTCAAGAATCAAGATTTTAGAGTAGATTCAAATTGAAAAATATTTTTTATTTTATATTCTTGCAAATTATTCATAGTATAGAATAAGCCCTAGCCTTAACTCTATACATAATTATAACCCTAATTCAACCATAACTTAATTGAAACCTAACCTAAATTGAACCCTAATGAAATTGTAACCTCAACTCTAACCTAACTATAACCCTAATTGAACTATAATATTAACCATAAACATGATTGCAATCGTAATTGAACCCTAACCCTAACCCTATACATAATTATAACCGTAATTTAATCCTAACCATAAACCTAAGAGTAATTCTAAACATATATGAACCTTAATCATAACCTTAACCATAATTGAACTCCAACACTAATCATAATTAAACTCTAATTATAATCCTAATCCTAATTTAACCTTGATTTCATAAATCCTATTCCTAGTTGAATGATAACTCTAACTCTAAACTGTAATTAAATCCTAACCTTATTTGAATGCTAACCCTAATTGAAATGCATTTCTAACTAAATAGTAAACCTAACCCTAATTAAACCCTAATCCAAAACCTAATCTTAACCCAAAGCTTTATCTTAGAACACTAATCCTAATCCTAACAATAATTGAACCCTATCTCTAATCTTGAGCGTAACCCTACCCTAACCCTAACTCTAACCCTAGTTGAACCCTACCCCTCCTTGCTCGAACCCTAACATGTAAGCCATTAATTGAATTCTCATTATAACTATTATAAGTTAAATTTTATTAATTTATGTTAATTAAAATGTGATTTATTTGATGAAAACAAAATTTTATAAGTAATATGTAGATAAATAATTATAATTTTATATAAATATGCCTAATTTGGCCCTAAATGTTCATAAGTAATATATAGTTAAATAATTATAATTTTATATAAATATCTCTAATTTGACCCTAAATGTTCATAAGTAATATGTAAATAAATAATTATAATTTTATATAAATATCCCTAATTTTATATGGTCTTAATTGGGTAACTCTTTCATTACCATGTTTTCTAGATGTGGTAGCATTCCCGATGCTCACTACCTCATTAACAATATGAAGGAATGAGATGCCATCTTGTAGAATGCTGTGATTTGCAAGGATGATTCAAGGTGTTTATAAGAGTTACATTGCACTTGGATGTGTCATTGGGTCCCGTTTGCTATACACCATTTGACCCTATTTGAATCTTAGATTTTACATTGTTTTAAACTATGTAAATTTTGTTACTTAAAATTTGAGTTCTTGGTTAAGTTGTATGTTCTTCCTTTGGTAATGAAGGGTCGAATGAAATTTTTCGAGGGGCAGGAATATTAAACCTTCCAAAGAGTCAAGAGATAAGTCAGATGAATTGAGAAGCATTAAGGAGAAATTGGATTGATTGACTTTTGAAATTATGGATATTGAAAAGAGCCTAGATTTTTGGAATGTAGATGAGCATGGGATTGTCGTGCGCTCAATGTTTGAGCATGTTAATCATGACATAGTTCTTTGAAATATGATGGATATCCATTCAAAAGATTCAAGTAGTATCTCAAAAATCAAATATACATGCCAAGAGATAAATGCATTATCTCTTGTGTTGGACATCATTCCCTTTTCTATTGCATTTGAACTTGCGGATTTTGCATCCATAAGGGAATATTTGAATTTGGAAACCTGGCTGAACAACAATTTGAGCACTCATAGGGATACCTTATTTGAGAAAGATCTATGTTGGGCAATTCTTGGAAATGATGGAGGTTCCAATGGTGTAAGTGTTATGAGTGTCATTAGTGGCATTATGTTGAGCTTTAGAATTTGGCTAGTTTGTCATGCATTGTGTGAGGCTCAAGAAACTTTCGATTTTGAATTTAGAAATATTCAATTCGGGCTCTACTCTTGCAATTTGTCTATGCAACATTGCACTTATGTCAAGTTTTTTAGAAGGAATGGATACATATTATGACCTTTCCACTAAGAAGAGGATTGCTTTAAAGATACATGATATGGAGCATTGTGGAAGATGAAAGAAAAGAGCAATGATTTGCATATAGGATGGATGAGTTGGTATATAGCAACATTGACAAGACATAATGCAAAATGTGAAAACAAGACAAAACCTGAATTGTCTAACATATTAACTCAAAAAATTGTCATCGATTGGATATATGTAAAATTAATTTATTGGAAAGGCTTTAGATTCTTTCAAACAAATAATTAAAAAAATCTAGATTCACCAGCCATCACGAGTCTCTTTTGAGCTTGTACTGAAGAGAGGCTTTGGACAGAGTATTACTTTGGTATTTTCAAATATGTACTAGTGACATGGACGGAGGACCGGATCGATAAAACATGGTACACCAAATGTGGCAGAAAGACCAAAGATATTAAAGCACCCTTTGACATGTACATCGAATGAATATTGATAACACACAAGAAAATTGGATTTGATGCAATAGGGGGCACCAATTGACACTATAGATGCATCTAAATTATGTACGTCAAAGAAAATTTTGGTTAAAACTTAGTTAAAGCATAAACTAAAATAAACAATGCTCTTGTTTTTTTTTTCGTTGTCGTTATATCAAACATTGTTGTTGGTGTAATTAATTATTTAATTACACTTTATTAAGTTTACTTGGGTAATAATTAGTTTACTTAATTAATAAGTAAGCTTTATTTAGTTGAGCTAATTTTAGGTCAACATTAGGTTTTACCTTTAGGATTTTGCATACTTTGCTTTTATAAAGCAATTCATCTTTTGTAATTTCTTAATTCCTGAATATTATTCATTTGCACATCTTCATGCAAATTGCTCTTGTTTTTTCTAATTTTCTTTTGTGGAAGGTTTTTTTGGTTTGCATGTCTGATCTTGGTTTTTAACATGGTATCAGAGCCTTGATTTGTAGCCCCTTCTAATTTTTTGGAGAAATTCATTGCAGAGCACGTTTAGGGTTCCTCGAGGGTTTCATGCCTTGAGCTTAATCTTCGAGTGTTTTTTATCAAATCAGGCATCTCCATTGGATTCAGGAAAAAGTCAATATTGACTTTTGTTTTGTTGATTTTCATTTCTATTTATCAGATTTGTGAGGGTTTGAAGCTATGGCAGTTTTTTGCCAGATCAGAGGGTTTTTCCATCATTTTTTGAGAAATTTTTACCTTGATCTCTCAAATAGTGCATGCTAGTGCAAAATAGACTTCACGGGTGTGCTCAGAAGGCCCAAAAACCCCTATTTTGATATAAAATATGAGAGGGTTTGCTGAAAATTGATTTTTTAATGTTTTTGGAGATTTTCAAAAATGTTGCTAGAAAAATCTGTATGACTGTACGGATCCATAGGGACACCTCAATTTTTGTGTCATATTTTTTGGGTGCATGGAGCATTTTTGAGCTGCCTCAATTTTTGTACTATTTTTCTCGATTTTCGTGCCTTCTCGATTTCTAAGCTACCTCGATTTTTTTGCCATGAAGGTACAACTGAATATTTTATTAATTTTTTAATCTTTAAATTAATAAAATATTTAGTTTAAAGCCAAAATGAGCATTTTTAGTAAAATGGTTGTATTTTGAGCATACAAAGTTTGTTTTTTGAAAAGGAGATGCTGTTGGAAAGCTGGTTCTGAGCCCGATCTAGTGGTGCAGGTATTTTTTGTAGATTTTGCTCCAATTTTTTTTCAGACCTTTGAAATCAGATGAAGCATTTTTCGCTTCAGAGGGCATAACTTTTGCCTCGGTTATCAATTTTTCATGATTCAAGTGGCATCGAAAAGCTGATTTAGTCCTCTACACAGATTTGAGGTTAATTTTAATCATGAAGGCAGATGTGAACATTGATCTATGTATGCACTCTTTCTTGTTTTCATGCATTAGGTTTACATTTTCTCTTTGATTTATGCATGTTTTGCATGTTCTTCTTTTACAATCATGGGGTATTGTAATAAATGAACTTCTATAAAGTTCCATCAGGGGGGATTTTTGCATAATAATTTGATTAGAGTGTAGTTGCATTACATGCACTTTGATCTCATCTTCATATTGATGACAACTCACATGAGTTGTATTTGGATTCTATAGTTTCTTTTGGCCACATCTTTCTCATAGCTTGACACATTTTGGTTCACATCAGTTCACATCTTAGATTGAAAGCCTATGGTTAATGATCTTGAATCGCATCAGATTCACATCAGGTCACATCTCAGTTTGAGGGCCATTCATTTTATGGTTAATGTTCTAGAATCTTCATGGTTCTTGCTCCTACATGGATCATTTTTAGTTACAGTTTGGCATCGGCATCGAGATACACAACTTCTAGATGCTTTCATCATATTATTCCCTCTTATGGGGGCTATCATTTATTCATCTATTGTTGCTTCATAGATTCTAGGGTTGTTCCTATTTGTGAGTTTTCCAGTGTCCCTTGGCATCGGGTCTGCTGTTGCATTATCTTGATTCCGCCTGAGTCCTTCAGTGACTCTCATATAGTTTATTGTAAATAGAGGTATCCTTCTTTTCTTTCCAAATTTAGGATTCCAATGTTACTCCACCAGTGTTCTTCCAGTTCTTCTTTGTAGCAGGTCATCTCATTGAGGGGGGGTTTTGTCCCACTGGGTTTTCTCCTCTTTCCCATTCATTGCATTTGTACATGGGTACCTAACATGGACTAGTTTTTAGGACCCATTCATGCATTCATCCTAGCATTAGGTGCATTATTTTTAGTCTCCCTAAGTTACACTTAAGGGGGAGTGTTGGTGTAATTAATTATTTAATTACACTTTATTAAGTTTACTTAGGTAATAATTAGTTTACTTAATCAATAAGTAAGCTTTATTTAGTTGAGCTAATTTTAAGTCAACATTAGGTTTTACCTTTAGGGTTTTGCATACTTTTCTTTTATAAAGTAATTCATCTTTTTGCACATCTTCATGCAAATTGCTCTTGTTTTTTTTGTTTTTCTCTTGTGGAAGGTATTTTCTGTTTTGCATGTTTGATCTTGGCTTTTAACAATTTATATACAAGAAGATGGAAGTGGACAGGTTCATCATCGACTTGGGCTCTGTCCTCTCATATTTGACACCTTCGACATTCACTTGAATTGTAGAGGTTGTTGAATCTTCTATGGATTGGGATGGAGGGGATGGTTATGAATATGGCTTTAGTCTATACTAAAATATAATTGAATATGATATTTGCTCCAATGATGAGATCAAGAAAGCAATAATCTCTACTCGAAGCTTCTCACATTCTTGATCTCCTTCACCTACATAAAATCATAAATAAATCACCATATAAACTAAATTTCATTTGTATTAGATTTTAGATCAATAGGAAAATGTTACGTATTAATAAATTCATACCCACCTCCAACATTGCAACGACGTCGCTCCTGAAACATTGTAGAGACAACGCTCCACATATCAAATATGAATTTATGTGGTCTCCACTACTATTTTTAAGCCGGTCATCTGAAACTGCTGCCAGCACCAATTCACATGCAATTCGATGGAATGCTTTGTTGTCACCAATTTCAGTTACTATTGTGCCTCCTCCTCTTCCATTACTGCCAATTGCCTGTCAATTTCAATGTGATTAATTTTTGTTTACATAGATCGTTGGTTGTCACTGTAGGAAGCCTCTTGGCTTAATTATATTTGACTCTTGTAATGATCGTTGTGATCTTTGTTAACACAATATGTCTATAGGAGAAAGGGGTAGAGATTGCTCAAGGGCTCCATCAAAGATGCATAATAAGAAGCATTAAGGATTGTTGGGATGAAATTGACAATCATCAAATTCTTGGTTAAGGATTGAGAGGCTTGTTATTAATTTGTCTTAAGGCATAATTAATTTTTAAAATCTAGAGAATTGTATAGGATATGTTAATAGTTAAAGACTATAATACTTTGTGTAATCTACTTGTGTTAAATTTGATCCATCACCTTCAAGATAGATTTAGTTTTTGAATACTATGATTCTAGTGTTTGATATGAATTACTTAAGGCTTGAATGAGCTTTCTAGAAGGCTTAATGAGTACACATTCATTTTTATTAGGATATTATAGTGCTTTGTTGCCATTTGGTCAAGCTAATTATGAACCCTTTAAGGCTTGCATCAATATGAATGGTTGTCATCAAGGATTGCATGAGTATGAATGGTTATCATCAAGGATTGCATGAATATGAATGGTTGTCATTACTTCAAATTTTCCTTGAAACCCCTAAATTTAGATCTATAAATCTCATTAAGCTACCAAGAAGGAGAGGTTTCACTATGAAAATATCCCAATTTTTATAAAGATACAAGCATGTATGAGAATATTAAAAGAGTAATTTTATCAAAGAAGGAAGCCAATGAAGTATTTTGTTGATTTATTAAATATCTTCACTAAATGCTTCACATAGTCCTAGAGATTATCATAAATCTCCTCATCTTTCCATTCTAGAGATTTAGCTAGAGCAAGGGATTCCAATGTATGAATCTTTTTCTTGGCCACATGCTTGGGGGAGTTGCCATTTTAGAATTTCATTTTTCATATTGACATATTTACATAGGTTTTTAACCTTCTCGCTCGTCATCTCACGAGAACTGTAGATAGGATTTTTCTCCCTTATGTCTTGAGAAGAGACCCTCCAAGGGCTTTGGTTTGGGGGAATCATAGAGGTGGTATAATTAAAGACTTGAATGTCAAGAGCCATAGGAGGAGGGACACTTAACATGGGTCTCATCTACCTTAGGGGAGTCCTTAGGGGGGGCTAGAGGAGTGAGAAGGGTTGTAAATAGCAAGGGGGGCCTCTAGCCATAATCATAGATGGGAGAGCTAGTTTGAGAAGCTTCTTCCTTAGATGAGGAGATGTTGATATGAGGTATTTTAAAAGAAACCTTTTTGGGTCCAGTAGTCGACAGAGAAGGGTCCACATGGAGAGAAATGGTGGGGTCCAATGGGGGGGTCTAGCAACTCATTGGAGGGGTTGGATAAGCCAATTTTTTTCTTCTGAGGGATTGGGCCCTCCAACCCATGAACAAGAGAGGGGTTATAAACCCTTCATCGAGGAGTAGGGACCAAAGTGAGGGACACACTATAATGGTTGAAGTAGTAAATTATCTTCTATTGAAGGGGAAGACCTTTGCCAATTATGAGAACCCTTTAGACATAATCAATAAGAGACGAGTACAACCAGAAGGTAAATTTTAATTTTAATTATAATGTGTAAAATAATTTAACATAGGGAAAAGGTAAGCATGGAACCGTTTGTAATGGCCTTCAAGAGTAATATACCTCATGAGGACCTTTGCAACCCTCTCCTAGACTCTTGGAAGGTCTTCTTTGTTGAACTTGTTTTGTAGTATGTTAACCTTTTCACCTCCTTTTAGGAAACTGTTTGTGGACTCTTGGTAGTTTCCTTTCACCTTGTAGAGGCAATCATCTCCATAGTTGTAAGGAAATATTGTGGACATAAACAGTTCCTCCTTTCCAAGAGTTGGTAAATTTCGTAGAAATGATAGTTGTGTCGATCCATTAATCACTTCAATAAACAAGAACTACCTTTCTCAAGAATAGCCTAGACATCTTTTGCATTCTTATAAATATAAAGTCTATCCTAGATAGGGGAATAATGTAGACTATCCTAGAAACTATACTTGTAGAAAATAGGAGAAACCCTTTTCTTCTTGTTACAAATTTTCTCCAAGGGAAATAAATTATCTTGCCTTAAGTAATTTACCATTATGAGACATCCTATGAGGGATAAGTTCCTTTATGTTGATAGGATGGCTAGGTATCTCAATTGAAAAGGGGAGGATTATGAGGTAATTATTTAATAAGACTACACTATAGGAACTAAATCTACCCGACTAACATACCAACTATAAGAAAAATAACAAAGTTGAAACACTGATACCTATAAATATAAAATAATACATATACATAAATATCTCTCTATGTGTACATGTATATCCAAATATACATACAAATAATCCAACATAGTTCATTAGCATCCACAAGAAATAACCAACCAATAAAAAAATAAAAATAGTATCATAAATTTGATATGCTAAAATAGGATGAAGAGAAAGGCACAAATGAAGTGGGCCTTACAAAACTAAAAATGAGACAACTACTACAATCTAAGGGACTATAGAAATATATTTGAAAATCCATGAGAGATTTCTAAGGAATTTTTAAAAATCACATACATAGATAAATTGGATGAAGCCACGATTTTAATTGGATTACATGTTTTATATAATTTGTTGTTTCATATCGAGAAGTTTACAACCCTAAAGCAAGTATGGGATAAGTTTAATGAATTATTTGGCACCATTAAAGAGTTTTGTGTATTGTAATTAGAGGTGGATTTGGTGTTACTCTCTCTTGATGGTTATCTATTGGCTGAGGAATTCCTTGCTAAGTTCAAGTCATTTTTGTCATAATTAAAGGGTTGTAGGAAATACAAAATGTATAAAGAATGCGTCCTCTTGATTTTTTCTAAGTTGAAATCATTTCACATGCTATCTTGTACCTTATACTCCACCATGTCCATTCCTTAGGAATTGATTATAATATTCCTACTTTTGAGTTACTACTTGTGCATCTTACTAAGGAACATGTCAATTTCCTAGTTCTAAGATTCAAGCATTGGTTTATCAATCATCCAAAGGAAAATGTAGAAATAGGTGTTAATCCAAGATAAAATATCCTTTAGGTACTGAGTCTCCTTCCAAACCAAATTAAAAGAACAATAAAATTTTTGCAACCCTCTCTAATTCTCCTAAGTTTGATGATTTTTTGTCTAAGATAAATAATAAGATAGGTGCCCCTTGTAGCTTTTTTTCAGTCTTGGACATTATGAACCTAGATGTTGGTAAAGGTTGCAAGCTTGGGAGGAAGCCATGAAGCAGCACAATATTTCTATCTTTGGAACCTCTTATATAGGAAAATATGAAGCCCTTTCTACTTGGGATTTGTATATATCATCATCAAATGATTGGATAATTAATTTCGGTTACTCTCACCATATAACACATTCACATGAGCTTATTTCACTTTTCAAAAGTACTATACTTCTCAAATTATTACGAGAGACTTCACAGATTCTAATTTTGGGACTAGTTACCATGTAGTTGGAAGATGGCTATATGAATGTTGTTCTCTTGGTTCTTAAATACATTTTTCAACCTTCTTTTTGTTGATTATATTTTTCATTTTGGTAAGGGAAAGATAGTTGAATTTAGTCTAAATGATGTCATTTGAGAGCTACATGATCTTGATATCTTTGTTGCTTCAAGGAGTGTTGATATCTTTGAATAGGGTTTGATAGTATTGACTCTCCATAAATACCATCCCTCATTGCACATGTTGATTCTTTGATTAGGCTTCGACACATATAGTATGGTCATTTGAATTACAATTATCTTTAGTAATTTAGCACACATGATATGGTGATTGTTCTTCCTATAATTTCATGCATTGATGGATTTATCAAGGTTGCATTCTTGACACACATTATGATGGCCCCTTTATTAAGGGAAATACCTCACATGCTAAGGTATCCCATGTTCTGGTATATAATGATCTTATGTAATTTTTAACTCAATGTTTCTCTTGATGCATATGGGTGTACTTTCTTAAGTAAACAAGCAAGGTACTTCATACTTTTAAGACCTTTTGAGAATTTGATGAGTAGTAATATGGTCTTTATATTAGGTGTATCTACATACATAATATTAATAGGGTCAGTATGTGAATCAAATATTTCAATACATATATAGAGAGCATGGTATTTAACATCAACAGTTGGTTCCTTATACTCCTTAGTAGAATGGTGTGGTTAAACAAAATAATATGACTTTCAGAGGGATGGTTAATTAAATGATTTAGTCCAACAATGTGGCACCCACTTTGTGAGATAAAGAAGCAAATTGTGCCAACTAAATTTAAAACTTTGTGTCACAAGGTACTATAGAACATTTCTTGTAAGAAGGATTGGACCCATGTCAAGCTTGATATTTTTTATTTTAAATATTTGGTATTGAGGCTTAGCCATTAATTCTAGATGATCAACATAAGGCTATGGAGTGTTAGATTAATCATGAATTAGATAATAATTAATTAATCTTTAATTGATTATTAGCCCAATTTATTTCATGCATTTAAGCTAAACTTAGGAGTGTTTTTTTCTATTAACTGAAGTGAGTTGTTATTAGATCGTTATGTCTCATCATGTCACAAGATGACGACACTTTTCATGATCTAAAACCTTTATCATTTTTAGAGTTTATCCTATAAAGAACTCACCCTAATTGCATTATCTCTTGATCTCCATGAAGACTCTTGAGGTTCATTTTGTAAGTATTTTATTGCCGAAGATATAGCAAATCATTATTTGCAACTCTCTTTGTGTGGTAGGTTTTTTTCTTCATTGTTTGATCTTGTGTCTCATGTGTGTTCACAATTATAACATGGAATAAAAATGTGGATTCAACAAAACCCTTCTCCATTTTGATTTTTTTCTCAACTAGGGTTACAATAGCAAATCTAGAATATTCATTGATTTTTTTGCAATTTTTGGAATTGGGCAATTTTTTGGTGCACTTTGGTGTGAAAGGACCTCACTGTTGCATTCAAGAGGCTGATTTGATGAATTTGGATATAAATTTTTCCCTATTTTGGCTTTGGGAGCTTCTAAGGCATTTTTTTGTAGGGGCCTCTATACGACCCCTATTAGGCCATATTGTACAAAAAAAGCAAAAATATATAAAATAACATGCTCACCTGGCATGTCGCCCATGGAGTGGCGCCTAGCAAGTGATGCCCTCACCAAGCTATGAGTCACAAACCATAGTGGCCTGTAGATTCATCGACTATAGCCACCGACCATGCCACTCACTTGCCACACTAATGGATTTGACCCCAATTTTTGACGGTCGTTCGTCGAAATTTAGACGATCTATTGTCGGCCGACTGACGAATCGCATAAATCAGCATCGTCGCTCAATTTTCATCTATACCCCAATGGACAATAAAACATCGCCCTCCCGATGCCAGCTCGTCGAAAAAATGACGCCCATTTCATCGATCGTGCGATGAGCAGTGGCTAGACCATGGGCGGAACACCGTCGCTGAAGCGTTAGAACAGCGTCATACATTCGTTGGAACCAGGATGACAGTGTCGTCAGTCTAGCGACAAAAAATGTCCAGAGCATGAGTGGCATATTGTCGCTAAAGCGTCAGAGCATCGACATACATTCGTCAGGATGGAGACGACTGTATCGTCGGTCTACCGACGAACAATACCCGGAGCACGTGCGACATACTGTCATTGAAGGGTCAGAGCAGCGACATATAGTTGTCGATCTAGGGACAAACAGTGCTCGGAGCACGTGCGACATAAGAGCGTCGAACACGCGACATAATAGGCAAGTCATTACGACAAAAGTTCGTCACACTCACGATGAAATAGGCAAGTCATTACGATGAAATTTCGTCAGGTACATATCAAGGTCATTGGGCGTTTTTGCGGTTCATCACAATTTCGATGGAACAATGCAGTTTAAAAAAAAAAAAAAACTATTCGTTGAAATGTAGGCATATCGGGGAGCAGGAGGCTTCAAAGTGCATCCATAGGGATAATGACAAGACATAAGGTCAGGTCAATCAAAGAGAGAAAGTTGATGTGCAAAGACGATGAGCATTTAATAGGGGTAGTAAAAGACAAGATGGATTGTCATCAATGCTCAGATTGGAAGACTTCATTATGAAAGTTTAGATCACAATATGATTAACCCTGTTTGGACAAATGCAATGACATTAGTGTCAAGAGTTAAGAGGCCATTCAACTTTGCATTTCAATAAATTATTGTATGCATTGATTAAGTGTTCACAAGGTAGAAAAAGGACAGTCATATGACTGTTTAAAATATCAAACAACATGTCAGTTGTTGTGTTTAATTAGGCTTATAGAGACAGGGATTTATCAATTTTTGCATAAAATATCTATAGTCCAAGCTCTAGGTCTGCATTATCTGGTTACTAAGTATGAGAAATGAGAAATGAATAATTGTAGAATATGGAAGCTATGGATGATATTATGATGGCCACATTTGATGTTGATCAACAATTGGAGCAAAATATAATACCTATGATGAGTCATGAGATCAAGGGGACTATCATGGACAACAAGCACAACTTAATAACTGGATTCTAATTTTGCTAAAAAAGAAAAAATCAAACTAGTGAATATTAAACTACACACTAGAATCTAAATTTGTGGAAAATAAGCAATTTGGTGAGAAAGAGTACCTGCAGTGCGTCTTGGATACTTAGCTAGTGTATTAAAAAATAGGATTGCAAACCCAAAATTATTCTCTCTGGAACTTCAATAGAATACAGAATGTTATCCTGGATACTTAGCTCTTAGACAGTCAATAAAACAATATGAGCATGATTATGAATGGTTTTACCTGGTCCCACTCTTGATCTCTCCATGTTTGAGAGCCTTCTCTTTAAGACCCCATGAATCCAATTTGATTCATTGCTGCCAAAAGAGATATTAATGTGTAAACAAGGAGCCACATTTAGACAAACTGGTTGTTGATTTATTCTAAGAAATTTAGAGACTACAAAAAGAAGATACTTGATGGGGATCATGTGGGCTTCCTAGAGAAAGCACTGCAATATGGCTTTGAGCAGCAATGAAAAACTTTGGATTAGCTTCACAGTAAATCCTAACAGCATGACATTGAAATTTGCTCAGGTACTAGGTCCTCTCCCCTAGATTAAATTAAGGAAAACATTATTGTAAACACAATATGTATAGAAGAATATGAATGTAAAGGAAAATGGATATTAGCAAAACATAAATGTAAATAAAAGTAGTGTGAGTAGAAAATGAATCTAAATTGGTCTTGAACAAATAAAATCATATCCAATTAGCATTAAGTTATACTGACCTTGTACTCATTGCCATTGTCAATCTTGAAGGCTACTTTGATGCCTTTTGCAGAAACTCTTTAGCCACGAGGCAAGAGAAGGCGGGAAAACCAAGTGTATATTGATGACTTCCTGACAATCAAAAAGAAAGAAGCAACCAGTCAACCCTATTAGAACAGAATAATCTTATGAATTGATTTTATTTGTTTTACTGGCTAATGGATAGTGGACCTAGTTCTCTTGAATTGAGATACTACTAAGATGTGTTGACTGGTGATTTTAGACTACCGATATTCTACTTCAATCTCTATAAGTTACTTTTGTCTTAAATATATTCAAGATAACTCTGCAAAAAAATTCCCTGATCTCTTAGAAATTATGTAGATTAATTTGTTAATACTTCTCCATTTTGATATTTTCTTTCAAAAATTCATAGAAAGATATGTAATGCCATATGGAAACTTACATATTTTAATTTTATTACATATGCTGGATGAATGAAGTAAACTATGCAATTGGCAGGTGTAAAGCCAAATTCCTTAACCCTTGCCAGCATCCTTCTTTCCTGTTTTAAAACATGTGGTTTGGAACAGGGCATGAAAATCCATGTAAGTATAATGAATAGGATATTTTTGTGATCAGATATTATATTATAGTAAGTTGAATGAATGTAAGTAGATATATTTTAGCATACCTGCAGATGGTACAAAATTTCATGGTTAAGTGGAAGCCTCCCATCAACAAAAAGATCCAAATATCCGTGTATCTATCTCAATTGAGCCTCTAAACCCTTCAGAGCTATCAAATTTTCCACTAACCTGTTATGCACAAAAGTCAAATTTTAGAGACCACTAAAATGAAAAAATAAAAAAATTACATTATGATCCAAATCCACACACAACACAATGTTCATAGTGAAAAGTTAGCACTTTCTTTCATCTTTGCATATTGATTTGATGCTTCAAATGATGCATTTCTTATATTGAAAAGTGCATTTCTTACCTTATTGAGCTTCTCTTTGTTTTGAGAATAGTTTAATATTCTCTACTTAATAGGGCCAACCACGTGAAGGTGGAAGCTCATTTGGCCTGTCCCTCCCCCTCCTCACGTCACTCTCAATTCCCCATACCCAATCATATAACATTAATCATTCATTCATCCATTAATAACATATAACATTCATTCACTCATCCATTAATAAAATATAACATTCATTCATTAACATATAACATTTATTCATTAACATATTCACATTCATTCATTAACATATAACATTCATTTTTTTTTTTTTACATATTATCAAAAATATGGTTGTCAACTTGTCATAATATGATTACAATCACTTCTTTTTTTGTTTCTTTTTTGCAGCTAAATAAAGCTGAAGTGGAGTATCATTTTCAAAATCATCTGTCCCCCCTTCAGTTGTTTCGAGCTTTGCTCGTGATCTTAATGTATGCGTAGTCGTGTACTCACAACGTGGACGCGGCTGCAAGGGGGGGTTTGCTGCAATAGCAAAGAAATGTTAAATTGATATTTTTTATTATTATTGTTACACGTATTTCATTAATTAAAAGAACATCAGAGTGGTGCTCTTTACCTGAATTGGCCACATCATGTTCCTGATATTGTCTTATAGCCTCATGCTGAATATGCTGAACACCCTCTAAATTCTGATCTGGAGTTGAAACATGAAAGATTACATTAATTAGTACACCAATTGCAATTAAATATGTTTAAAAGAACATTAGAGTGGTCCTCTTTACCTGATGGAGCCACATCATGTTCCTAATCTTGTCTAGCCTGATCATGCTCTACATGCTCTAAAGTTGAAACACGAAAGGTTACATTGATTAATACACCAAATGCAATTAAAGATGTTTAATTGTATTAATCCATACTACGCTTTGTAAAGCACATGAATACATCTAGTATCGGGATGCACACCATGGCCTTCATCGGCAGGTTGCGCTCCACCCTCACTAGGCTACATTCCAGTGTCATGTGTAGTATTATCATTGCTTATCTGTGTAAAACAAATAGGCACATTATTATGGTAGAAATTAATATTGAACAAATTGCACAAGTATTCAATTTGAAATAAACTTTATTGAGTTTATTTACCTGTGTGTTGGATGCAGTGGAAGATTGTGTTTTCCCAGTCGAGACTCTTAGCTGTTCAGTCAGGGCTCCATAGCCTTGGTGGAAGGCAATCTTCAGGTCCTCTTCTGTGGGCTCTCTGTTGAAATCAAAGCCCTGCATTTTTGCATGCGATCATGAATTTTGCTTCCATGGTGTGATAAAACCAAAATTGTTTGCAATTTATTATTTGGATGCAATATTTCATTTATTGATACTTACAAATCATGCGGTTGTTTTCATATAACCACCAGAGCCAAGTTTGTGCTGCCCGTATTTTTCTAGTCTTGCCTTTGTTGCCTTCAATGTGTCGGGTAGCCTATGAAAAAATTGAAATACGTTAGATTATGTAAAAAGAAAGAGTAATCAGTATATAATTAAATTTTTGATAGTATCACATACCTTGCTTGGTCCGGTGGTGTCTTTCCTTTCTTCTTTTCAGCCTTCTCCTTTCCATCCGACACCAAATCCTTCCACTCCCTTTCCAGAATCATGGGGGGATGCTCGTACTTTCTGTTCTTCTCTAAATGTGACCTATATTGGTCCCTCACATACTTTAGATAGGTACCAGCTTTCTTAAGGACCTTGGTTCGGTTGATTGTTTTATCATCGAACAACACAACTAAACGGTTAATGAGCTCATCCTTTAAATCTTGATTTTGGGCATTCCACTATGTACGTATGGTGGGCCCGAAGAGCTCCAATGTAATATCACTTAGATTTTTATAAAAAACATCATTTCCTGCAAAATGATCATGGGATCATTAGTCTATAAAGAGTGATCAATAAGTAAATTTCAATTGGATTATTTATAATAATAATTAAAACATTTCAAAGTACCTGGGACCTTCTCTATCTTTATGGGAAGGAAATCCTCGGTCACCATAAATGTGACCAGCAATGTTCCCGTACTAGTAATACGGGAAGATCCAGGAAATGCTGTGAAAATATCACTAGTACTAGTGGGATTTGTATCCATAGGTACTGACACATGTGGTGGCATGTGTTCGCTGCCAGACGGTGGACTACTAAATGCCTGCATGGTATGTGTTGCCGACATTTCAGTCAACAATATAGGCACAGATGATGGGGCCGGATAAAGTTTTGTATGTGCAAGAAGATCAAGATTGACACTTGTACCATCCCCTACTTCCCAGGAAACACTTGCATTACCTTGATCATGGCCAGCAGCATGATGAGGATGCAAATAATCCTGTAAAAACAACACATATTTTAGTTCATGACATAAAAGAGTACAAAATATAAAACCATGAATGAACTTATGTTATAATTAAAGATCTCATGACAACTTACTTGCAAGTTTTGTACTCTCTCAGACAATAGTTTAACCCTTTCTCTTATCTCATCTGTTTGAGGCACTACGAATACCAACTTAAGGATTTCTTGATTGCATTTTTTTTGGGCCTTGCTCATCATATCCGTAGGGTTTGTGGAAAATGCGATGTCATCATCGCATAATAGTGACTCCACCTCCATATGGATGTTTTCTTGTACTACTGGTGCCTTTCCTCAATCAGCCAACTGCAACAAGAATATTAAAAAAATATTGAAATTAACCCAATAAACTCATGAAAAAAACATAATAATAAAACATTTTGCTTGTATCTAATTTGTACAATTATAATGAGGTAAACCTGTCAAATAGAAGCACCTGAAGATGGATCGTGATCTGTGCTCTGGGCCAGAGCCTTCCTTGTATGATCAATGTCCCGTTGTGACAAAAATTAAATATAAAAAACATTACTGAAATGAAACCATTAGACTTACAAAAAAAAACATAGTAATAAAATGGTATATTGGAGTCATTAATTGGAGGTTGGGTAAAATGGTATATAGTACATACCACCCCCATAGTAATTGTATTTGTATCTAAGAGATTCAAATTGTAATCGATTAGCAACTCTTCCCCTGCAGTTATTGATTTTATCGCACATACGAATACACGATTTCCCTCTCGTACCTCGAATATACAATTGGGTTGCTTATTTGTTGACCCAGGTCGTGTACTATTTATAAACCCTGCAATATTTCCTGATGCTTGTGGCCTCCCATCAATGTACCTAGCCAGTCCTTTATTTTGATCCTTATCTTTTAGTTGTATATAATTTTCTGATAGTGCATACCTACGCATACTTCGTGTATATCGAACCAACTGCATCCAGTCTTTGTAACTGTAATAGGGTCCAACATACTCCATCAACTTAGTAACTTTGCCATAATAGACCTTTATGTCGTCCATGAAAAATAGGCCCAAACCATGTAATGATGATGGTGCTATGCTATATATCCTCTCATTGAAACAAAGATCAGTGTTTATTAGAGGAAGTTCCTTGGGTACCCATTGTTTCCATAGATGTTTGTACCTCAAGGGCACCTCAATGTCGCCTATGCTCCCATCATCATAATAACATGACCCCCCTTCAACAAGAAAAAATTCCATGCATTTACGAAATTTTCTAATCTTTTGACCTCTAGTTGGTCTCCCTCTTTTAGACCTACTACATGTCTCACTTTCCTCTTCTCTTCCTAAATTTCCCTCTCTCGAGGAAGACAAATCTGACAAATACCTATTTGGCGGTACCTGCACTCATAAGGATGTTGGATGAAGTTCTTTCATGGTGATGTGATCCAAAGGTGACATTATGATTAATCTATCATTTCATCACTATAATTTGACAGGCTATAAGGTAATCAAGTCTTGATAAATTGCAAGTTATTGTTACTACCATCCAAATGTGTCCATCACAAATCAAATCTACTTAACAATTTAACTCTCAAACTTTGTAACAAGTGTTAAATGTGACTATGGTCCACCAGTTACACAACCAAGGCCTCAAATGTATTCTCTAATTGTAATCAAAAGACTTTTTCTCTTCATTCAAGTAAATAAAGTTGAAGGGAAACACCACCAAGTGGTTTATTGGACACCTACATGACTAAAAATAGCAGCAAATTTATATTTAATTTCCATATGTCTAAGTGGTGAACGGGGAGGGAGTGTGTACTAGGCTTGGTAAAGTCATCATAAGTTTATCAATGTTCTAATTCTCTATGACAAGGTTTCAACTCTTCAAATAGTGAAAGTTAGTGCTCATAGTCATTTGAAACAACAACATTTTGATTATGTATGATGGTAGGATTTAATAACTTAAAAGAATTGGCTACCCAACAAACTTAAAGTTAAAATAAACTTTTTTAGTTTAAGGGGTTAGCACTTTCTTTCATCTTTGCATATTGGTTTGATGCTTCAAACGATGCATTTTTTATCCCACTTCTAAACCTATTGTATTCCCATCCCATTGCAATTGTTGGAGGAGTTGATACCAAAATTTTATATTAGATACCACGTTCTTGAAACAATTTTTTGTGTTTTTACAATTTTTCTGAAGTTCTTTTGTGTTGTATGGATCCATACAGGCTTGAAATGCTCTGAGATCATTGGTGTAGATAAATATATGTGTTCCCTTTCATTTTCATTTGTTTTGAAGTTCTCAATCACTGTTCTGTGGGATTAAACAATCAAATACAGGGACTGCCCTATTGTGCCTATGTAAGGGTTTGAGGGCTAAATGGAAATGACATCCACCAATCTGCCCACTATCTTGGAACTGTAACTCAGTGGATTGGTGTGCATCATGGTGGATTTGATGGAGTTTCAAATCTTGTTCTTTGAATTCCATTTATGTTTTTCCCTTGTCGTGGCTTGTTACATTGTTTGGGAGGAACCTAAGGTTGGGTATGTTTTACCTTGGCTTTCATAAAAATCCTAATGTTCCATGTAAAAACTTGGGTGAGATATATTTGGCCATTACCTTTTTGGAGTGGGTACTAAAATGACTTATGTCTCATTGTTTCATCTAGGCCGGGCCCCTTTTTATAAATTGAGTTAAATATTTTTCCTAACTTTATTACTTCCTAAGCTTAGGTTGGCCCGTGCCCTATGTTATTGATATTATCCCAAACCTAAGGGGAGGGCTAATAATCAAAAGAGCTTCTGAAACTTCAACTACAGAAGCTACAAACTTGACTGTAAATGTGGCCGAATTGGCCCAAAAGACAGCTGAAATAGAAGAAGCTGAGATGAAAAGTTTGATGGAGAAGTATAACACCATTATTGGAGAGTATAGTAGAATGCAGCAAAGGAATGTTGAGTTGCAAACTGAGGTAGATAGGTTGAAGTACAGACATGTGGGGGAGTCTTCTAGTGCTCCTGGTACCCTGGCCATACGTTCTACATCAAGATCAGTACCTCCAACTTCTCCAATTGTTTCTACTCCTGGGTCCTCCATCCAAACTCCTGCTCCTAGTCCTTCATTAGAGCCAGTTGAAGAGGAGGTTGAGTACTCTATATATCCCACCAAATAGCAGATGCTTAATAAGATTAGAGAGCTACAAGCAGCTCTAAAAGCAAGTGAGAAGGGAGCAGTTGCCAAGCAAAATGAAGCTGTAGACACAGTTTTTAGGCATTTGAATTAGGGAGTTGATGGTAGATTACCATCAGTTTATTCTTTATATTCTTTATTCTTAGATTCAATAAGAAACATTACTAGGGATCAGGAATTAGTTTTGCCTTTAGTTGAGAAGTGGATCCTTAGGGCCAATGACCTAAATGTTATGTATAAGGCCTCTAGATTCGATGCAGACAACAGACCCCAATCATTAAGGCCTACTCAAGTTTTTGTAAAATCACTGCAAGGTTTTCAAGCCTTACCTAATGATTTGAGTAGGAAGATTAAGGAACTGGTAAAGAATTTTGATGACTGGAGTGGCACATCTTTACCAAATTTATAGGGACTGCCCTATTTTGCCTATGTAAGGGTTTGAGGGGTAAATAGAAATGACATCCACCAATCCACCCACTGTCTTGGAACTGTAACTTAGTGGATTGGTGTGCATCATGGTATGATAGAGGTTCATTGCATTTAGGGGTCTTTTAAAGAAAGAAAATTGGCATTGAATTGATGCCCTAGGACTGACAGGGGAAATTTTCTTCTGAATTTGTGGTTGTTAAGTCAGGGTTTATGAATTTGATGGATATCTTGGTAGAGTCATGGTGACACTGTTTGATGGTCCAATCTCTACTTCGAAAAAAAAATATCTCTAACAACTCTAAGAGCTATAATGGGATGGCATTAAAGGAACCTTCATATGAAGGATCTTCTAATGAAGGACCTTTGAATTAAGGTCTTCATTTGAAGGTCCTTCATGCCAAGGTTCCTTTTATAAAGCATTTTGGACATGAAATATTTAAAATAAAAAATACCTTCATTTGAAAGTCTTGACATGGCATCATTTTTGAATGAAGGTTCTTCATTCAAAGGTCATGACGACATCACCTTCAAATGAAGGTTCTTCATTAACTGGTATTTTGTAATTTTGAATGTGTGATAATAATTTAGGGTTGAAAATAAATCCATTTGAGCCTTTTATAAATGAAAGGACATTTGATGCAATCATATGCCTTGTCAAACTTTTAACTTAATAGTAAGGGCATCATGAGTAGTTTGTTGGGCCCATTCAACAATCTCCAATGCAAGGATTGAATTGTCTAGAATGTATCTACTATCAAGAAAGCCAATTTGTTTACCTCTATGACTATAACTCAAGCAATAGGTTTAATTGTGATGGCAATGATATTGACAAGGATTTTTTAATCTAGGTGTTGAGAAGCATAATTGGCCACCATCCTAGGAAAGATTCTTCATTCTCACTTTTAGGTGTTAAAATTTAACAATACGTAGATTGATGAAAGAGCCCAAAGAGCCTTTCCCCATGTTATCCAAGTACACATAGCAGCGGTCTTCTCTTATACGGTTGGACATGATTTCAAGAACTTAGCTAGGAATTATTCATTTAACCTAAGGTTTTCTCATAATGCCATCATTGGAAAAGTATGATCAAATTCTTCTATTATGAAGAATTGGTCTATGTGCCTCTAGTAATCACTATAAAAATGTGAAAGACTAAGCTTTTTTTTTTTTTTTGTCTTATCTTATACCATTTTATGAGAATGGGGGGGCCAATGTACGAGAAGATCTTTGGAAACTAGGCATGAAAATTGTAGGTTAAAGAGAATGGGGGTGCCAAACTTATAGTACTCATTGTCCCTTGGTCATTGATCCCTGAGTGCCCTCAACCTCTTCCTCGGTGCTGGTATTGACCTTGTTTTAGCTCCAAACTCTTCATCGGTGCTGGTATTGACCTTGTTTTCACTCCTCCAAACTCTTCCTCAATGCTGGTATTGACCTTTCACTTGTCCAATTTGACGAGCTACAACCTAGTTTAGTTAGGTTTTAGAGTATGTTAATTAAATTTAAAATTATGGCGCCATTGAGAGTAGTGAATATAAAGCAAGCAAAGCCTATTATGGCGCCATTTAGAGTAGTGAATATAAAGTAAGCCAAGCCTATTATAGTCATGAGGGAAATAATAAAACTCCTAGGATACTTTGTGAAACCATTTTCCTTGGTTAAAGGGAGGCCATAAAATATTCCTTTGGATTTTTTCAATCTTCAAATATGAGGATTTGCAAGGTTGTTAGCAACATGAGTAATGGAAACATGTGCAACAAGAATTTTTGAACACACTTGGAATCTCCTTGCCAAAGAAAGGGGCTTCATAATTTAATATGATAATTTTTCTCAGCTCTAGAAATGATATGTTTCCTTAAAGAGGAAGGAGATACCTAAAAGGTAAAAGAGATGCTTAGGAATCTCAACACTTCCTTATGATCAACCCCCTTCTATCCAAAGGAATTGAACCAATTGGGCTTGGCTAAGAATGATTTCCTATAACATTGAGTTTTATGCCACTATATATTTGACCTTAAAGCCTTCCAGTAAATATCTAGGCATTGAATGTCCTAAATAATGTCACGTTTGTCCTCCAAGAGAGTGAGAAAGGAGTCATTAGAAAAGTGACCATTGAATAGTTGGGCTAGTGATGGCAACATTGATAGTGAGATGGGTGGTCATAGAGGTGGCCTACAAGCTATATTTGGAAAAAAAGAAGGATAGAAGCCATTGATTGGAGTAGTGAATATTGACATTGGTGTTTCCTTGTCCGACAAAGGGTCACTATGAGAAATGGTGTTGGATTTGGCATTGGCATTTACTCTTTTCTTCTAACAAAAATGGTGATAGGCTAGATGTGTCTAATACTAGGAATATTCTCCCCTTCCTCCCATGAAAACTTTTATGGGAGAAGGAATACATGATACTTTGAATTGTAATGAAGAGTCAATGCGAAATAAACTACTCCCTCTACTATCATACATGTTTTTGGGTTTATTCTTTCATTCTTCACACTTGGAAAATTGCTCATTTGGAAATGGATTAAACATGTGGAAAAACTTGGGCATGCATATGAGCTTATGAATTGGAACCTAAAGGGTATGTCGTCAAAGCAAGATTTCCCATTCTAACACTTTGTTGTTGACGTGAGTTTAATAATACTATGACTCATTGCACCATAGAATTTGTTAGAGGTTTCCTAATATGACATCTCTATATGATCCTTTCTTAATTAGTTGTTGGCTTTTATCTTTTCCTTTTTCTATTAATGACATTATATGATTGCATAGATGATATTTTTAATGTCATTGGGCCATATCAGTCTATAAAAAGTTGCTTTACTTCTCAAAGTATTATCAATAACCTTATTAATGAAAATAATGAAATTGTCATTTAATGGGTGCTTGGGGAAGGGTATTGAGTTTTACCCTAGTGATAATTGTTGGTGTCTATGTATCATATTGCTTTGGCTCAAGAGGGGTATTGTTCTCCCTTGTGATTATGTTTGAGGAATTTTTCAAATGGATGCTATTTCCTTCAACCAAATTGATGTCATTAAATAGTCTTGTTATGAACCCCTTGCAGGTTGCTTGGATAATGTTAGTATTGGTAATTCTAGTCCTTCTAATTATTATTCCCAAGCTTCCATAAATATGCATTTGCTTAAAAATAATGATATAGTCACTTCAATCAAGTCACATATGGTGGGGAGGTTTCTCCATGGTATGATCATATGACAGGTTAGTTTTGCATGATAGTGAATAAGCCTCAAATTTTTGCAAAGCCTATTCTCTTAGGTGAATGCTTGTGTTTTCTTCCTACTAAGTTCCAAATGTATATTTCTTAGTTTAATATTTTTTGCGAGGGTTTAGATACTACAGGGGGTATATGATGCCACACTAAACTCACATCCCCTAAGGAGGTGAGAAATAATGCCATACTATGACATTTTTTTAAGAGGGTAGAATTGCTCCCTACTTTGAGTCCCTATGTTGCTCTGGTCAAGTCCTTTCAAAATAATTTGCTGCTTCATAAAAGGATAAAAAGGTTATTGTGGGCAGTGTTATATTTCTTGTTTCAAAGGAAACCATCAAAGCTACTACTAGGTTGAATATTGAAGGTAGGAAGGTCATTAATAGGGCAAAATGATGGACACAAAAACCATCAACCAAATTTTGGAAAGGGGAGAACTCATCAAATTATAGAATGGTTTTGAATGATGAGTTTAGTAGAGTGCCAATTAAGTACTTTAGTGTTGAAGGTAGTTTTAAATGTGTTTTTCATTACCATTTCTCGCATGACCATCTTAAACATAATAAGATTGCTTGTTTTCCTTATTTTGTCCTAAGTTCTCTTAAGTGTTTAGGTAAGGAGGTCTTAATGGATAAATTTGTGATGCCTCTACACAAGGGGTTAATTTTTAGACTCCATAAGTCCACCTTGCTACGTTCTCTTAGAATTATGTTAGCTCTCTTATTTCAAAGTCTAATCTATTCCCTACCCCTATTCTTATCAAAGCTAAAGGTGGGAATCTTAGTGATTTGCATGATCCCTCTCCTCCTAAGGGTAAGAGAAAACCTATCAAACATTCCTCATTCCTTTTCAAGGAAAAAATTACATTTGATGATGTGCCTAGTAAAGTGGTGGAGCGAAATCTTGAGCTTGGTAAAGTTGTGGCTGATTATGATGACTTAGGTTGCCCTAATATTTTTGCCATTGGTTCTCTATTGAAAGTTGTCTCTCATATCCATGTGGACATTCCTAGTGATGTCGACATCTCCAAGACTAAGAGTAAAAACCCTAAATTTTAGTCCTTACTTGTGGGCAACAACGACTAAGGTTCTTATTGTTACTACTGTTAATAATAAGATTGCTATAGGAAAACCTTTTAAGAGGAACCTTGTAAGAAGATCTAATAGGTTGGTGGCCATAATTTCTACTACCCCTAGCACTACACCCAATGTATAATTAGTTGTTTCTAATTAACAACAAAGGCTTTGTTGATCACAAGGACAATGATTGCATCAATAGTGGGAACAAAGAGTTCAGTCACTCTCAAGACTTCATGTAAGAGGAAGATGTTTCTCTTTCCAATGATTTTGGTGTCAACCTTTTTCAGAAATGAATGTTCTTTATGACACTAAGTCTTCTAACATAGGGGATGATTGAATTTAGTCCCTATAAATGATATGGTGGCCATGGATGATGTCAAGGGTAAAGAATTTAGGTGGAAAATAAGTTTGATCTTGTGCATTTATGTTCTCATTGTGACCATAACACCAATTCTATTAATTATTTGGAGCAAATTCTAGAAACTTTGGAGGAAAGAGTCAATAATGTGCTTAATTTTAGTAATAAGGTGATCCATAGGTTACTTCTATGCTTCTACTCCAGAATGTTGTGTGGGAGTTCTAGAAAAGAAGGTTGAAGGGTAATCTTGATAATCTTGTTTTAAAGAAGGATAGAAAGAAATACCCTAAGGATGATATTTTTTCTTTCCTTTTTGAAGATTGGGGATATGTGACTCCCCAAAAGACATGCTGCAACTTGTAGTTTTTTCTTGTTGTTTGTTAGTTATTTATGTGCTATTTTTCTTTGTTCTTCTATTAATTATTTATAGTTAGTTATTTTTTGGTTTTTCTTTCCATATCCTCCGGGCTTGCTATGTAATAGGGTTGGGACCTTGGTTTCCCAATTTATATATAAAAAATAACCAAGTCGATTTATCCTTTGCAATTATTGTGATAAAGTGAGGATTTGGCATAGTTTAATAAGACACCTCACTATTTATTTCTAAATCTATTGTATTTGCTTAAGATATCTTAGAAATAATTTATCCATGTGTAACACAATAGTTTACAAATATGGATAGTGATGCATAGGTTAAATTAGATTTTCACTTGGAATCTGAAGTAGACCTTTAAGAATTAACTTTGGAATCTAATAGACTATGTCAAGGCTTTATTAACCACATCGAAGATATGTATATTCCTTTTAAACTACCTTATAAGCTAAAATGAAGTGGCCACCATCGGCAATTGTGTTCATTCATTGATGTTAGGATTGCAGGGAATGGTCAGGATCAACTAATGGATGATCGATGGTCATTAAAAGATCGTTCCAACATCTAGCTCCCTCGATGACATCATGTCTGGGAACTAACCCATGTTGGCCCTGTTACTGCATTCATAGGGTTCAGTACGTTGGGTTCACCACAAAACCCCTCACTTCATAGCTAGGGAAAAATGAGACTTCCTCGCTCCTAAGACTATGATGAACACCTGAGTCACTATGGGACTCGAGGCGGGAGCTACTTATTTTTGCTCCTAGAAGGAAGAGTATTGGAAAACCCTTTCCATTTGGTGTTTGGCTATGGACTCTCGGTGCAACCCGGTTGCATCCCTATGGTGCTCCTTTCCTTGAACAACCATACCTCCCTATATAAGTTATTAGTCCAAATACTAGACATCGATAGGATGACACCGTACTCTGGGCTGACTCCCCCATTTCTGACTTCTCATCACCAGTAATAACCCATGCATAGGGACCTTCGACCCTTGATTTGCAAACTCTTCCTAGCCTGGCTAACATCTTGATGATTCCAACTCACCTTGTAGAGTTGCCTTACCCTTGCAACCTACCTTAGCTCACCATGAATTGGCATGACTTGGCACTTCTTTATGCTCCATGCTACCCTAGATAACTCGGCTTCAAAATTAGAATCATGTAGATATGCCTGAATATAAAATATTTAATTAAATTGATAAATATGAATTTGTATAGAAGGAACTATAATAGAATTGAATAAAAAATATTGTAATGTAAAGTTATCAAAGTTAGCAATTTCGATCTAGAACTCACCTCCAAAACTTTGGTTACTGTTTTTTGGGAATGCTCGTCGAAGCCTGGAATCTATGTTTTCAAGCAACCTCTCCCCAAAGAAACTCATTTCATCTATCAATATGTATCTGACATGTGATATTTCTTCTTGGAAAGTTGTAAGTAGTCATGTCCCTTCTATTTCATTGAAATCTCTTATTGGAATTCTTCGCTTTCAATGAATGGTTGAAGCACCAATGTTGAATGTTGCAACTCCAGTAGGCATGAATAGAAGTAGAGGAGATTGTTTGGGAGACGAATTATTTTCTAGTGCTAGGTTATGTGTTAGGTTATATAGTGTTTGAGCCTAGCCTCAAACACTACAATTAGGGTCGGCTTAGGTTATGTGTTTTCTTTAGGGTTAGAGTTTAGGGTAATCTCTAAATTTAAGTTTAAGTCGTAGTTGATTAGAAGTAGAGGAGATTGTTTGGGAGAAGAATTCTTTTCTAGTTCTAGGTTATGTGTTAGGTTATATAGTGCTTTAGCCTAGCCTCAAACACTACAATTAGGGTCAGTTTAGGTTATGTGTTTTCTTTAGGGTTAGAGTTTAGAGTAATCTCTAAATTTAAGTTTAAGTCGTAGTTGATTATTTTCCCACAAAAGGAAATTAGATCCATTTTTTCTCATGTTCATTATATCCAACTATGGCTTAATCTTCAATTTAGACTTTTTCTTGAAACCTAACATCATATCCCTAATCTAACCATAACCCTAACCCTACCCTAATCATAAGATTGACTCATACCCCGACCTTAACCCTAGCCCTGACAATAAACCTAATCCTAACCCTTACTTGGAAACTAAACCATCATTTTCTCATTAATGTAACCCTGACCATAACTTTAATCCTAACACTATTTCTCAAAACCATAATCTTAACCATAATCACAACCCTAAACATAAACATAACTCTAACCCTAAACCCTAAACCATGATCCTAATTCTAATCTAACACTAACACTAACCTTAACTTACACCCTAACCTTAACCCTAATTATAACCCTAAACTAAAGACAAATGGTACACCCTAAACTATAATCCAAATCTTAAACCTAGCCCTAACCCTAATCATAACCTAACCCTTTTTCTCGAAACCTTAACCTTGACCCTAACCCTCACCTTTATCCTATCTTTATAACCCTAACCACAACCAAAACTCTAACCCCAACCCTAAATATTATTTCTTTTATTAATTAGTTGCATTCACTCTAATAACTCTAAACCTATCCATAAACCTAACCCTATCCCTATCCCTGGCCCTAATCCTAACCCCAACTCTAAGCCAAATATAAAAACAACCCTTAATCATAACAATAACCCTAAAACTTAATTCTAAATATAACCCTAATACTCTAAACCCTAACCCTGTTTTCATATCTAATCCCAACCATAACCAAAACTCTAAATGTAACCCTAACCCTATTTTCATATTATGTTTTCCTTATGATTGGTTGACTCTTATACTAAATCTGAGTGTTGTTTGTGTTTTGACAATTAAGAGTAGATTAATATTTTTTTAATTTTTTATATGAAGATCAAAATTACATGCACATAGAATGAACCATAGTTTAGTTACAACACTTGGTCTCTTCAAAATAATCAAAGAAGATTAGGGAGAGGAAGGAATGCACACCAAAATACAAAATAGGGGTAGTTGTGGCTTTGTTAGTTTTCTTTATATAGTCTACTTGTTTCCTATAGGGATAAATATTTAATCACTATACAAATGAAATATGGTTGATTATCTACTGAACATTGTTTTGTGTGTTTTGAAATGGAAGATATCTATGTTGGAAAACAAGGATAGACAACTGAGAGGGGGGGTGAATCAGTTGTTACAAAATTGAAACTTATTTAACCTTATTAACCTTTAATCTCAGATTTGATAATTAACAGTGAAAGCATGAATCAACAACACATCAGAAACACACATAACACCAATATTTTTTTGTACAAACCCTGTTAGGGGAAAAACCACGGTGGAGGTTAATCCACAATTTATACCTTGTTAAAAGTATAAAAGAAATGAATAAGGAATGCACATGCATTCAGGAACACTGCCTAGAGCTCACTGCTCAAAGGGAAGGCTCACTGCCTTACATAAGGTAATCAAATTAAATCCATTTGATGAGGTTGAACTGAGAAATTGGCTTCTTCAAAAGCCTGATGATAGTTTTAGTTAGGCACATGAAAACTTTTTCATACTTTGTGTAAACTTCTTCACACTCTGCTCTGCATTCGAATGATCTAATATTTATTCACACATATCTCACATACATTATCTCTAAATGAATAAAACAATCACTCTTATATATCCACTTCATGAATTTACATTAACAACTTTGTCGGCCAAAAATAAATAATAGATGAATACAAACTCTCAACCCAATTCATGAATAAATCTCAATGTGCACCAACCTAAATTGGTCACAACATAATGAAGACCTAAAGCAACATCCTCGAACATGCCAAGCATTCAAAAATTAATCCACAAGGATCTACAACATGATACCACCATCATGTCAACCAAGAACATGAAAACTCGAACATGGAAAGGAAAAATCTTTGATCATGAGCACACTAATCAACATGGACGTACCACAATAATAGAGTATGAGATCAAGAAATGTAAATGAACATCTCAAGAGCATACACAAAAATTCAATTCACCAAAATTATATTCTCTTCTTTCAGAAACACCAACTATAGCAACAAAATAACTGTAGGAACACAAAAACTCATAACTCACTCCAATCTTGATGCACACCTCTGAAACTTCCAGAGGATATACTAGATAGGCTCAACAAAACACCCTTTAATACATGACTTCAGAATACCAATGTACAAAAATTTTCACCACTCTGATCTTCACAACTTCATAGACTATCTGCAACATATTTATTCTAATTTTTTCAATATCCTCGACATATACAACCTTTAAGACATTAATGCTAATAGTGTTGACATCAATGACAACCACATATCATGAGAAACACAACCACAACAACCAACAATCTACATCTCTATAAAAATTGGTATATGCTAATAGTCAACTTATTATCTTATTTATAGCATTTCCTTAGCTTTTTATACTAAAAAATTCAAGGTAGAGGGTAACATGATTCTTTGAATTGGATACTACATAAAAATTTATGTGTTATAGTCATTGCTTCCATTGTTTGCATTTTCACATTAGGATGCATATTTTTTACAATCAACAGTCTTTTAATGTCTTGCCAAAATTAATATTATTAATAATTTCAAACTTTTATAAACATGTATGGAAAATAAGTACATAAATAATAAATATATTGTAGTAGTTTCTTCAACAAAGGATAAAAAAATCATGTGGACCGTACAAGGATTGTGGTGGGACTTAAAATTTACTAGCCGTGTGGTATTAACGAGGGAGATCAATAATAATCCTTCCTCACGGATCTCGCACGATCAGATTAAAGGTCCCTGAGGGTACTGCGAGGTCTGCGAAGAGGCAACGCGTGGCCTGGTTCTTGAAGCGATAGGGCTAGGTGGGACTCGTTGTCCAATTGCAACCTCTTATTTTCTTGGGTTGTGATTGGGCACAGTTCTCCCAGGGCGCTGATGTGGATTTTCAAACAATTCTTGATTCAATCTGAGTCGTCCGACTTGCCATGTTCAATCCGCATTAACGGTTCGATTTTTCTTGGGTTCCTGTTCATCCGCATTGGGAGTTCTTGCTCTCTGCAAGTTGTCCTCATTAATGGCGCAGATTTTTTCAGTGGATCCTCGCCTGAATTTCCTGTGTGCGAACACTGTTCTCCTAATAAATGAAATGATGGCTTGTACACCATGCCTTCGCAAGCCAGGAATAATTTGTGGTGGCTACATCAGCCACTAAAATGCTCGAATGCTCGTGTTGCATTCGAGCAATTAATATTCTCGCACCAATTAACTCTATAAATGCTCATTGTGTTATCTGGTATTATCATCGCATTTTGAGTTGTCTTGTTTGCAGGTGGTCGAGTCTCTCCTGTATTTTATGAGGTGTTCTTTGCAATGGACCATTTGGCTGTGCACAGAAGGACCAGACTCGGGGTGAGAAATTTGTAGCCTAACGGGGTACAACCTATCCTTAGCAAGCTCGAGGTTGTCCATGATGCTAATTTTAAAGGGACGGGGAGCTCCAAGTCCCCACTGGTGTTGTCTTCTGGTTCTGATGGTGATGGGTTCAAAACTGACTCAGACTACCAATGTTACTTGGTGTCCATGACTGAGCTGTTGGGGGTCAATGAAGAGCCCCTCGCAGTTGCCCCAATAACTATGATGGCGCTGTGCCATGCTACCAGATCATGTGTTAAAGCAGATAAAAGGAAGCTGGTCTCAGTTCTTCCTGAAGTGAGGACCAAGAGCAGTCGCCTCTACCAAGGCCGTGTGTCTTGCAAGTAGTTGTAGTTGTTGGGTGTGTTACTTTTGGGTGGTGTGTTGATGTGGACGTACGCATGCCTCCCATTCTCTTTTGTCTTTAGCTCTGGTTGGTTACAATGGTATAATTGTTTTGATTCCTCAAACTGATTATGGTTTTTTCTAATGATGAGGAATGTCAATTTCAATTTCATTCTAAATGAAATTCAATTTTGGATTGAACAATGTAGCCTATTGCTTTGTTGCTCTCTTGTCCTATAAAGGAGATTTGAAGGCTCATTGTTAAGGGTTGTTGTTTTTTTTGGGTTCGAAGGCTTAGAATAGGTACAGTTAGTGGTAATGTAGGATTTTGAAGGTATTATGTAGGAAATCATGCTAGGTTGGGTATAGTATGAAATAAGTATAATATGCTTTTGTAATTATTGATATCGAAAGAAATCTAAAAAAATTAAGACATTTTGCTCTCTTGTGTATGCACCATGGATTATGAATGGATTTATCAAGGTTTGTTCATTCAGTTTCAATTGTGTAGTTGAAAGTGTAATTTGTTCTCTTGCTTTGACTTAATGATTTAATCAAATGATTGAACACAAATTGCATGTTTATGGTTATATGCTCAGGATTCACTAAGGAGTAATGTTTTAATATACTAACAAATCTCATGGTAGCAAAACACTATGGTGATAAGTTCAATTTCATCTGAATTACATTTTATATCACTCCCACCCATTGGATGAGGCACTAGATAGTATTGGTAAATTCCTTTCAGGTATAGGACTGTGACTCTAAGCACGGTGATTCAATACCTGAACATTTTAACAAATATCAACTGCTAGCTCTTTTTGGGATATAGATCTTATTATAATTTTTAGTCTCTTTGCTTTGGGATATCTGTTATTATTCTTTGGTTTTGCCACAACCAGGGTAATGACTGTCTGTTAGTGTTAGTGGGGACTGCATCTGTAAGAAGAAGTGTTCTTACCAATCATGAAATATTCTTATGAAGACACTTGGGTTTACCCACCTTGGTTTCACAGAGCCAAAAGTATAGGAGATGTCAGTCTTTGACTGACTCTTGTTAGTTGGCCACTAGCCTTTGCAGTTCTTTATAACAGAGGTTGGCTACCTCTTACAGAATTGCAAATCCTATGTGGGAAAAAATACCAACAGATTGTAATTAAGATATACACAAAATGGATCTACATTGAAAATTCGGTAGGAAAATTCAAGCAAATACAACTGGTAGATGCAAAACCAAATAAATGTGAAATTGTGGACTATAATGATTGTAGAATATACATAATGGATTTTTTTAAAAGGTTTTAGAAACTTTCAATCAAATGCAATTGGTAGATGCATAGACAAATTTCACAACCTTCACCAAAATCCTTGTCGATTTCCTTAATATGGGAGATTTGGAACAAGGTATGGACATCCATCAAAGCATAATATGAAGATGAATTTTCTCAAATGTTGTGGTTGTAGACTCCATTTTCAAATCTATGTAAAATGTGGGAGGATAGACAAATCTTGTGAACTATTTGACAAAATATCTCAAAGAATTGTAATCTCATGGAATACACTCTAATTAGAAAAGTTGCATCACTACCCTCATAACAATCTCTCAATTTGTTTTAGTTTCTATTGTGTTACTCAATTTGAAACTTAATTGTGATACATTAAGTTCATTGTCAAATTGTCATTTGTGTGTCAAGTTTGTCAAAATCCAAAATGATCAATTATTAATAAAATCATGGATCATGTAATATTGGGATGGGTGACCTCCTAGGAAGGCCTAGTGCTTCATCACTTTGAGAATCATTTAGACGCAATGAATGCTAAGTGGACCATTCATTATCATGAGAGATGGGTTCTTGTGAAACACTACTCATGAAACATGGGTCAATGAGTTTGACTTGTAAAACTACATAATTGAATCTTGATAACAATATCAAAATTTGACACAATGTGAAAAATACTTCCTACTTGTCAATAGATCATGTTGTCAAAATCTAGAATTTCAAATTATGAATTATTTGTAATTACTCAATAGATCATGTTGTCAATTGAACCTATTGGTATTTTTTACTGCAACCCACACGTGTTTCCTAGAAGCTCCTATGAACTCCCCACATTCAATAATAAAAGACTAGGAATAGTATGGCCAACTTTACGAGAATAGCAATAAGGATAATTCTCCTACACTTCGGACTCTATAAAATCCAAGAGGGTATTCCCTAACATGTGCTCTTAACATACAACATTTAAACAATTCATTTAATTTGCACACAGGTAAGCAACAGATAGATCCCCAATTAATGTTAAAGGATCAAATCCTTCAAGAAATCGGCTATTCCTTAAAAAAGACTCATGTCCATATAACAGAGAATCGCAAACTTCACATAAAGTAAATTGATAGGAAATGTTTGAGTAAAATATCTTGATGCCATAACACAAAACATACGAGAATAAAACGCAATCAGAATTCCAATGCCATATCCTAGTACAAGGAGTCAAAAGAGAAAACTAAACTACAGGGTAAATTTCATTTTGAACACTTATGATCTATTATGAATTGCATTACAACCCATATATCCATACCTAAGTTTATTACTCCTTTATGAATCCTATTTGTTATATTGCATGAATTTACTGGTTAACTGAAGCATTTAACCGATCCTTTGATCCAGAGCTGTAGTTAAACATAATTCACAGTAAAGAACAAATGAAAATCAATGAAAATCATCTTTGATCGATATTTCATTAATAATCCATGTAACATAACACAATAGGAGACAAAATAAACTCCTAATATTCACGAGTTTGATACAAACATGCTAAAAAGCCCCATGATTAACAAAGTTCTCCAATCTGACTCAAAACTTTTTAAAACCTGAACTTACAATTCATACTCTCTATATTACTAGACTCTTATTTCTCATATCTTGGATATTTCAACCGACCACTCTCTCGGCCCAGAATTCCCTTTTATAAAACAAGGGAGCCAACAAGCTTTAGGTCAGAGAGTACACATATCCATTTGTAATTAGACCGCTAACTCCTGATTCAGTTACAATTCTATTATGCGAGAGGAGAGCATAAGACAAAGATAATCATTAGTTGATAAGGAGGAAAGAAAACATCGCTCCAAAGGCCACTCCCCATACATCGAAGGCATGCTTAGCCATTATAGTATTAACTCCACCTCAGCACCTTGTACTTGGAGTCAAAAGGAGAATGCAATTTTAGAATATAATATCTAAGGCCAGACCCGTATTATACATGACCAAGTTGTAATTCTCGACTATAACACTCATAATTCCAGTTCATCAATGAACACCTTTTTCCATAATTCAAACTCCTCCTCGAAAGGCCACTGGAAAGCCACAACTTGATCAACCTTGTTTCAATAGGGAGCATACTTTACCATTATCGATGTGGCCTTTTTATCAAATTTCTCTAAGAAACTTATAACAAAAGACAACTTTTCCAATGTATTCTCTAGCATGCGGATGTCAGCATTTTTGCATATCTCATGTGTTTGAGACATCATTATATTGTTCATTTGCTCCTTCCAAAGCTGTAGGGGTTTGACTTCATCCTGACTATGTAAAATATGAGGCAATGGGGCCAGGTCCTTTCCATCATACACATCTTTCAGCAATTTAATCTTGGATTCCATTGGGGTGGCAAATCCCTGAAACTTCTGCTCAACAATTCCCTTGACCAATTGATATGTTGCAATAACAGTAGGATATTTATCACCATGTTGTTTTTCCCCTACTGTCATGAATCTCAACTTCTCCACTCTAGGGCTCCACTTGTTTAGCAATGAGATGGCCATTTCTTTATCCCTTGGAAACATTTTTAGTGCTTGCAACATTAGGACATAATTTGCATGAACATTGTTTCGCTTACTCTCGATTGTTTTGTTTAAATGTTTCAAAATAGTGTCCACTATCACTGCATTGTTTCTCCCTGCTACATCCTGGATTTGCTTTACCATCTCCTTATATTCTTCAACCTGATGAATCAGTTTCTCCCTAGAAAGTCCCCCTCCAGGGCTAGTAGCTCTCTCAATAGCGATAGGCACTTGTCCCATATTATATGGAACAATAGCCAAAGACTATGCTTGTGCAGGAGGTTGAGACTGCTCTACTGGTGGGTCGAGAATAGTGTGGCTAGAACTGGCTTGCTTTTGAGATCTCATGGTATCCATTTGTTGCCTCAATAAAGCCAATTCAATTTCTAACTCTGCTACCTTTTGTTGACTCTTATTATATTCAATAATAATGTCACTATATTGGCCTCTCAGAGTATCCCACTCCTTGGTCAAATCTTCAACAGTTGCTCTGGTGAATTTGGCAACATTCACGACCATATCAGCAGCTTCCAATGTTGGGGTGTCAGCAACTCTCCTCACAACCAAGTGACCACTAAAGTCAGAAGATTCTGCAACAATTGGCTTTTTAGAGCCAGTAGATAGGGACCAGATTTCTAATGCATTCCATTCCTCACTAAAGGCCAATCCCTTGAGTGCCAATGTAGCCTCCTCTTCAGTAGCAAGAAGTGGCTTATTAGCCCTCCTTATTGTGTCAAACACCATAGCATCAGTGATATCCCATTCTGGGAGTAGAAATAGTCCACTTTTTTGTACCAATTCTCGGCCCTGCTCTAGTGTTATTGCTTTGAATCTTTCTCTCATCTGTTCCCTGACCTTAGCTTGAATTACCTTCTCTGGGAGCTCTGGATGCAGACTTCTCTCATGTGCTACCTTCTCAGCATATAATGCAGTATGTTCTCTCCACACAAAATCTTTAAAAGCATCAGTTTGAATAAAAGAGTCATCCATCATGAACTCTTTGCAGGCTTCTATTCTCAAGTCATCATTGCTTGTTATTCCTTTGATTTCATCTTTTCCTAACCTCAAAGAAACTGTACCTGAACCTGTTGCAATGTCAACTGGGTCCAATGGCATCTCAGGATGCATTTCATCTGGAGTGACAATAATGTCATCATCCTCATCACCATCACAATCAACAATCTTTACCCTTTCAACCCTCTGCATCTTTGGTGATGGTAGGCAAGCTTGTTTTGAAAAACTTGGAGGAGAATCCAAATCAACAACATTTGGTACTGATTTCCTTGAAGAAGATGGTGCAATATTTTTAGCAACATCTTCAACCCTACTTCCCTTTCTTCTAGAAAAAACCCTTATCTTCTTTTGGGGCTGATAAGTAGGCCTCTCCTCTTCCTTTACCTCAGGGTACTCCTCGATGGTTTGTAATTTTCCCCTTTCTTCCACAACACTTTCATCTTTCAAAACCCCAACCAAGCTCTCAAAATTATCAATAGCATACATTGCCCTGCTAAAATCATCTTTAGCATTAGGTATGGGATTGAAACCAGGTATTTTCTCCTGCTTAATTTTTACCATTTTAGAGTAGGCAATGTATAGTGCCTTTCTATCATCTTATAATTCCAAATCAAAAATATTCCTGATGATGTCCTCAAGAAAGTAGAAGTTGTGGAAAAATGCTCTTGTCCGATGTTTTTCCTTCATTTGAGAGATAAAACCCTTAGGATCATGATACCTGGGGTGCACAGTCCTTAGCCTATAAGGCCCAAGTAATTGATGCAACTCCTTCCATCCTCCCTTTGCCATAACAAAATCGGAAAATGTTGTATATTTAGGGAAGAAAGAACCTTTCTTCTGTTCAGCTGGCAAGTGTACTTCCTGAGCGCCCCCCAACTGCCTCATGATTTCCAAAAATCCAAGTCTAAGGGGCACCTCCCTTGGCAGAACCTTTGGATTGACATTAGTGCCAAAAACCCTAAAAACTATGGTATTACGATAGGGGAAAATGTCTCCCTAATTGTGCATTATGTTCAATTCAGGCCTTCTCTCCATCGGCCTCAAGAAGTCATGAATTTCTTTTGGGATTCTTGGGGAGTCACAAACTAGAGCCTCCATTAATTTAGATCCAAAGACATTATGGAAAGTTACATAATCAAACTCATGATCATGCATGTCAAGAATCCTAGTCCAATATTGGACAGGCATTTCAATGTTTCCTTCCTTCTTCTTTAATTTCATATTTTTTTCAAACACAGCCTAACCCCTATATAGAAACATGTGGATTAACAAGGAATACCATCTGAATCCAACCCAATTCTTCCCCTCCTTTAGGGCTACCAGACCCATGTGCATCTTCTCTACCAAATAAGTGGCAAAATCATATATTACATTAAAACTTGGGTGCTGGAGATTTACTGCCATATACATAATATCGGTAGGCAAGGTTTTCTTTAAGCTGACTCCCAGAACTTGACATAAAACACAAATAGTCTTCTTGAAATAACTGGCGAAATAGCCCACAGGAAAAGGTTCGGGCTCATTCCTGCCAATTACTACCTTCTTCTGATTTTTTCCTCTTCCTGAGACTGCCAAATGAGGTATTAAGAAGGATGTTCTGAACAAACCCCTAGTATTTCTATATTCTTGTCTAAAAACCTCCAAGTCGACAGGAACCATATCCTAATTCCATTCGTGCAATTTGAAAATCTTTGCAATTTCTTCTTTGGTTATCTTAATCATCTGCACACCAACATGTGTTCTGACAATTCGGGCCATAGGGTCATATCTAGCAGCAATTTCCTTTAAAAGATCTACATCCATATAAAACATTAGGAACCACCAATTTACCCAGGTCTAACCTCTAGGGGTTACACAAAGGAACCGACAAATTCTTGTTCCCAAACCAATTGGAGAACAACTGCCACCCGGTGTATGGTAGCTCGACATCTTGAATTGCACATTGCTTGTCTGTCAATCCTTCTAAGATTCGAGACCCATAGAACAAAACCTTTCCCTCCTGCTTCTTGCTAGTAGAGGGTTGTAACAAATCAATAATATCTTGGGATAAAGACTTGGTAGTGGTTTCAGAACCAGAATTTTGGGCCTTGGGTGCCATTTATACTAGACTAATGATAATTCGAACTAGGGTTTGCTTATTTTCAGATAGCAAATAATTACAATTTTCTCCTTTAGCCTTAACAGAAAATTCTTCAATATTGAAAAAACCCTAGCAATTATCTAGACAAGCTCTAAAAGCGAATCTATTCAATCAATTATTCAAGAACAGAGACAGGAAACAATCACGAATTTCCCAGCAAGCAACCATAAAATATTCTGAATTTACAAGAAATGGCATACGTGCTACTTACGGTTTCAATCGCAGAACATCCAGGGTAGCAAAATTGAGAAATCGTAACCACAACTTGCTTCACTCGATACCAAGCAATTCTTCCTCAATGTAGAGATACAAAACTGAAATAGTAATTCACAAATTTTAGCATTTAATTATGCAGGCAGAGTCGAACTCGGCCATTACTATTCACTCGTGTGAGATAAAATGGCTATCATACAATACCAATTTATTTTTAAATATGAGTCGTTGATCAATCGCAACGTTGGCCAGGAGAATGGCTCAGATTTAGTCAAAATAGTTTGAAAATGCCACGTTCTCCCTCCAATCACCAAATGGACAGGATATTCACCTACCAAGCACCACATCAACATGGAAATGGGCCCCTCCTTTGTTATCAGTGCACAGCATCGGAGTCCATGAGTCACCAACTCACACACCTCGCAGCATTATTGAAACTGCAATTTTAATTATGCAAGGTCAGTGAGGAACGACCATGATGGGTCAGTACAAAAATAGCTGTTGGCATCAGCCTTCATAATCGATCAGTGAGCAAAACTAGTCCCTACCATGAAATGTGATAGATGGTAGAATCTTGCATGCCTCGCACCATATTTGTGACGTTAGCAAAAACCTTGCGAGATCTGCGAGCAACAGTCAAGATTGAAATCACTTCATCCAACGGCCGCACAATCTGCACACACAAAAAGGTTATTTCGCCTGACTTTTTAATAGTTGTTTTATTTTGCAAGGGGTTTTTTAATGACCGTCGATCTTCCTACAATTGATCCTGACCGCTCCCCGCGATCTCGCGATGACATCACCGCTGATTGTTTGGTGATTGCGATATCACGAGCGAGCGCCATGTGTCCCAAGCTGTCGATGCCGAAAAGGGATTAATAAAGTGTTTAATATTTGTGTCGGACTTAAATACGTTATAAAGTGGGTTACTAAAACAGCTGCAAGATGCACGTGCTCGAGATCGATGGTGCTGTTATAATCTTGGTAAAAATTTGCTCGACGGTTATGTTTGGTGTTGTTGACTGTTGTGTTTTTAATGACCGTCGATCTTCCTATGATTGATCTTGACCGCTCCCCGCAATCTCATGATGACATCACCACTGGTTGTTTGGTGATTGTGATATCACGGGAGAGTGCCACATGTCCCAAGCTGTCGATGCCAAAAAGGGATTAATAAAGCGTTTAATATTTGTGTCGGACTTAAATATGTTATAAAGTGGGTTACTAAAACAACTGTGAGATGCACATGCTTGAGATCGAAGGTGATGTTATAATCTTGGTAAAAAGTTGCTCGATGGTTATGTTTGGTGCTACTGATTGCTTTGTTTTTAATAACCGTCAATCTTCCTACGATTGATCCTGACCGCTCCCCGTGATCTCGTGATGACATCACCACTGATTTTTTGGTGATTATGATATCACAGGCAAGTGCCACGTGTCCCAAGATGTCGATGTCGAAAAGGGATTAATAAAGTGTTTAATATTTGTGTCAGACTTAAATACGTTATAAAGTGGGTTACTAAAACAGCTGCGAGATGCACATGCTCGAGATCGATGGTGATGTTATAATCTTGGTAAAAAGTTGCTTGATGGTTATGTTTGGTGTTGTTGACTGTTGTGAGTGAACACGATCGCCGATTGTAGGAATCAACGGTTTCCCACCATCGCGTGATCCAAAGATGCAAGATGTTTAGTGATCGCGATATCATGGGCGGGCGCCATGTGTATTCCTTTGGCACTGCTTCTGTGGTGGACCCTCGATGCTGACATGGAGATTTCTTCAACCCTTTTGAAGATGGTCGTTCGATGATCTGACAAAAATAAAAGATCGACGACTGAAGTTTAAATTCGCATCAAATGCGATTGGAGCCATTGGGGCAGCATGCAAATGAGCTTTAATGGCGGACGAGATGTCTACTACCTGAATTCAATCGACATAAAGTATCTGCTCTTTTTCTATCTTCATCACAAAAGCATTCAAGTATTTTCCAAGCAGTTCAGAGCCAGAGATAAAGTTTTTTGAGCAATCACCATGAAGTTTGGTTCTCTGCAAGGCGCGAAATCTCGTGAGTTATTTTCTAAACTGTTGGGTTAATTTGACTGTGTCTTTGCGAAGGGTTCTATTGTGCTGGTCAAGGGGTTTTGTTAATTATTGTCACAGGGTTACTGGTTTGTTTGAATTATTGGAATTGCATAGTTGTGTTGTATTTTTGTGTTCTGGGTACCCCTAGTTTCTTCGAGGATTTGATTTTTTAAAATAAGCCCTAGTTGTTTAAGATGGCACCACCAAAGCAACACTCTAGCCATGTTGATTATTTGAAGAGGAATTTGTATGATGACTTCCTGGATCAACTCCCGTTGTCAACAAATGACAGGAAGAGTGGTTTGGTTTTAATGAATGGAAAGACCCTAGGCTAAGGTCTACTATGCAAAAATTATAACATTGCGGATGCCAGGATTCCTATGACTGGTCTTGAAATGCTTAGGCTGTGGTATGGACAGCGAAACTTACCTCACTCGTTATCTAATGCTTGGAGATATGACATGGGGAGACTAGCAGTGCGAAATGTGTTCCCTGATGTTGACTTGCTCAGAGCAGTGGCAGCACGGTATGATCCTATGACAAGGGTCATAAGGGATAATTATGGTGGAATTCTGCTAAGCCTAAATGCATATGAGATTCGACAGATTTTTGAATTGACTGAGTATAGCCCTTTCTTAGTCCAAATAGATTTTGAGAAGATGAAGGAGGAGTATAAAAGGTTAAAACCTCTTTTCAGATTGAAGTTGCTTCCTCTTCACCTGGCCAGGGCAGGCAGTTCAACAATTCTTATCAGCCCAAATGACCAGGAGCCTTTCAGGCTGAGCTATTTTGCCAGTCACTTCCTGGCAACATTTTATTCATTATGCTAGATTTTAGGGTTCAGCCCTAATACTATGATGCCAGTTGCATACATTTTTATGGGAGCCCAGATTCAACATCCCAACTTCTCTGTGGTATATGACTTTGCATCATTCCTGTCAGAGAAGATGCATGAGGGTTTGATGAAGTTGCATGTGGGGGATACTAGCACTCCTTTTTTTTGGTACTCCCTGTTGATGCATATGTTCTTGTACAAGAATGTTGTTTTCTTCTCAAAAAACATGGAGTTGAGGCAGGAGGTGAATGGAGAAAGGTTACTAGTACAGGTGTGGAGTGCAGATTTGTCTTACAATAGGGGAGGTGCCAGCTTTGTGTAGTTTGATAATTGTTTTTTCCTCTAGACTCAGGGCTCGGTTGGTGGTAAATGTGCCAAGAGTCCCTAAAGATTTGCATGACTTCCTCCGAGCGAAGGTGAGGAAGCCTAATTTAAAAGTGTGTCACAATTGGGGTGATATCATCTTGTACCCTATAAGCACTGTCTTGAGGGTGTATGGTTTCCAGGGAACCCCTCATATCCTCCCCTTTAATGTACCATCAAGGATGGGGTTTGCTGAAGTAATATGGCAACTAGGTTGTATTCATGAGGACAACCTAACAAAGAAAGGAAAAGGGACTTTGTTCCCTGACTACACTGTTGTTTCTGATTTTGTTTGTTCCAACAGAGGATGGGCCCAGTTCAGAAGGTTTTTTGATGACTTCAATTTGAGGAATGGTCCTAGGAGATAGCATGACCTTGAGGGATTCTTTGCATTGTTCAGACAATGAATTAAAGGTGGAAAATTTGCACATGAATTCAACTTTCTTGAGGACCTAATCAAAAATGAGTTTGATTTGAATATGCAGGAGTTGAATAAAGAAAAATGGATTGCATATGAAAAGCTACTGGCTATAATACATAAAATGGATCCAAAATATGATCCATTAATGGAGTTCACTCCATTTCACAAGAGAATAGACTTCTTAATGACTAATTTCAAAAGTATCATGGGCACCTTGATGACCAAGAGGGTCAGTTTGGAATTAGATTTTGGTATAGAAAGACCGGATGTGAGGCCTAAAGAAATAAGGCTAGCTTATCAGCCACCAGTTGACAGGCCTTTATACAAGAGAAAGAGGAATGCGAGCAGTGATGAGGATGAAGGGGATAAGAAGGGAAAACAAGTCATGAAAGCATCATCATAGTTGGGTCCAAGGATCAGAGCACCCGGAGGGATAAGGATTGTGGATCTAGATTCACCACCAAGAGGAGATCCTGTAGTGTTACCATCAGAGCCAAGCCCTAAGAGGCAGAGAGTTGAGGAAACGCAAGAAACTCTGATGGATGAGATAATTGTGACTGATCAAGACATGTAGGTTGGTATCCCTTCCCCTCCTAGATCAACACAATTGGTGCTTTCTGACATGGATGTAAAGGGGCAATGTGTGCAAGATGCTAGGATGGAGGCCTGCAAGGCATTCTTGGACGATGATGCATTTGTAAAGACTCTTGTATTCTTGCAACTAGTTTGGAAGATGAAACTAGCAGAGTACCTAAACAAATGCAAGAGTAGGAAAGAATCGAGACCTGATAGGTCTGAGCAGGAGAATGATGATGAGGTCAAGGCTGAATTAATGGAAGAGTTCAAAGCCATCACTCCTGAGGAGGGAAGAAGACTTGTGACTCAGGCTGGTGTCTTACTTTTGCCTGAATGGGACATAGCTGATGCGGTTGCATTCAATGCTATCTTGCAGTCCAAGCACCCTATACAAAATAGTGAAGAAGAGGTTAAGGTAGCTCTGCAAGAATCTACCTTCAGTGAGGAGTATGAAACTCTGGCCATATGGGCATTGGCACCCTAGGGCAGAAAGTCAAATGTAACTGATATTAGCCCACACCTAAGGGGAGGGCTAATCATCAAGAGAGCTTCTAAAACTTCAACAACAAAAGCTACAATCCTGACAGTGAATGTGGCCAAATTGGCCCAAAAGACAGCTGAGAGAGAAGAGGTTGAAAAGAAGAGTCTGATAGAGAAATACAATATGATAATTGTAGAATATAGTAGGATGCAGCAAAGGAATGTCGAGTTGCAATCTAAAGTAGATAGGTTGAAATATGGGCAGGTGGGAGAATCCTCCAGTGCTCTTGGTATCAGAACATTACCTTCTATTGCAGGATCGGTCCCCCATACTACAATTGTTTCAACTCCAGGGTCCCCCATCCAGGCACCTACTCTCTGTCCTACACCAGGGCCAGTTGAAGAAGAAGTTGAATATTCTATGGATCCCACCAAGAAGCAAATGTTGAATAGGATCACAGAATTGTAGGCTGCCTTAAAGGCAAGTGAGGATGATGCAATTTCCAAACAAAGTGAGGTGGTTGACACAGTTTTGAGGCATCTTAATGAAAAAGTTGATGGTAAATTACCATCTGTACATTCTTTGTATTCTTTATTCTTGGATGGAATAAAAAATATCAATAGGGATCGGGAAATAGTTTTTCCTTTGGCTGAGAAATGGATCCCTAGGGCCAACAATCTGGATATTATGTACAAAGCTTCTAGGTTTGATGCAGACAATAGGCCCCAGTCATTGAAGCCTACTCAAAAATTTTTAAAATCATTGAGCGGATTCCAGGCCCTACCTGATGATTTTAGTAGAAGAATTAGGGAGTTGATAAAGAGCTTTGATGATTGGAATGATACATTTTTTCCAAACATTATTGATGCACAAGGAAATGTTAAGACATTGCAACAGTGGCAGGATGGGGTAGAAGAAATTATCAATGCACAAATCAAATCGATTTGTGATGATTCAAACTATGATTTGTTGGTAAATAGTATGGATAAGATAATTAACACCAACACATTCTTAGAGTTTTTTGAAAGGGAAGCGAATCAGGTTGCAGTGAAGTACACACCTTACAATACTAAGGTGAATGAGGCCGTGAAATTTTGTTGGCCAACGGATGAAGAGTATCACAGATGGGTGGACAAGTACTTAAATGAAAAGGAGTAAAACAGTGCCTATTACCACAGGATGGATGAAGGAATGCCAGACGATGATGCAAATAATTCTGGAGACAGCCACAAGAAATGATTTAACAATGGACATGACATGTGAATAGAATGAGAAGATGTTTGAAATGGAGCTAGCCATAAGGAATGCATTGGAGGATGTTGATACACACAAGCGGCCAATTTACCGAGATTATCTGTCAAAACATCTATTTATGGCTTAATAGAGCATAATTTCTAGTTTGTTATTGTTGTTAAGCAAAAGACATTTCTCAAAGGACGCGCCCTTTCACAATTTTGATATATTTATATCTGTTTCATAACGTAAAACAAATATAGGCAGATAGGAGAAAGATACAATAGATAGTTTGCAATGAAACTTTCCTTTAAAAGACAAATGCATGTATGAATTTTGATGAAGTTAATGAAGATGTATGAACTTGTGGCTTAATCTTGGTATCAGCTGTTTGTGGAATTATACAGTTATTTGGTTGTCTCCATTTTGATGCTTTTCTGTTGTCTGAATTGATATATGAAGCATATAAATATATTTAGTCTACCGTTACACATTTGCTGTATTTGTGTGATGTGATTATTTAGTTCTTTCAAGTAAAGATTAAACCCTTCTAGTCAATCACAGTAACTGAAGAGTATTAATTGGATCAATAAGAAGAATCACATAACTAGGATTGTCATTCTATCTCAGGTAGAGTTTTTCGGTCATTTACTTGCAGATTTATACAAGTTATAAACTACATCTATGTGCCAATCACTTTGAATTATTGCCATCATAGATTACACTTTTATATATCTTCATTAGACTCCATACACCCAACAAGGCAGTGGTCTCACGCTTTCATCTTTTGGTTTATCCATTTTATTTTTTAAATCTATTAACTGAACATATTCTAATATAATTCAAATATAATTAAAATTAAAAACATCATAAATTAATTATGTAACCACATAAGTCAAATATAATTCTATCAAGAAATTAATATCAAATAGATAATACAATCACATAACTCATACATTTCAATGTCATTGATCTTCTTCTTCATCCAACTCTTTGTTTGTATCATCCGATCTAGATTCAACATTGTAAGGGTTGGTCATATCATCATCATCGTCATTGATATCAATTTCAATAATGTCATCATCCACACGGATATCATCTTCATGAACATTAACTCCTACATTATCATGATCTAGTTCCTCCTCTTCGACATCTTCGTCAGGCACATCATCAAATAACTGTTGATCTTGATCATCATCTACATCATCTTCTATTTCTTCAGTATCTTCTTCTTCCACCACATTATACTTTACCGACCTTCCTCTTAGATCATGTCTAACAACATATGACCAACCCGCTTTACCTGGAACCCCCGAGTAAAATACCTGCTCACATTGGCTTGGAAGAACATAGGGCTCATTTCTAGCTCGCTCAAAATACCTTGTATTAACCATGGTAAATCCATTATCATGTTCAATAATAATTCTCTCGGGATCATTTTCATTCAATTGTATCATGTACCATAGGACAACAAACAGAACTAATTTGAGGGACTTAAAGTCACACTCAAGTATATCATCCAAAATCTCATAGTATTGATTTTCTGAGACTTTTGAAAGTATGTCTCTTCTAGATGAAACATTAGTCACCTGGAAGACTACAGTTATCCCAGAATCACAAGTTTTCTTCGTGTCATCCAACTTTTTCATTCAAAATTTATGACCATTGCACCACATAGCCTTGTGGTGTTTCACCTACAATATGTCAAACATGTAAAACTTATTGCAATATCGTCAGTTGATAAACATATTTATTCTTGGCCGAATGTATGTAAAGAAAAAAAAACTCAACATATATACATCAATATGATTGAAAATAATTAAATAATATGGGTGATTAATATATTTATACATACCTGTTTATCTCTTAAACCATATGCTAAATCAATTTCCCTTGGTGTAACATTGGAGTCTCCATTACAATGAGCTTCTTTAACCAATGAAGCCACACCTTCCCATGTTAATGCGTGACCAGATTGTTGACATTGTTCAATCCAAACCGTCATCCGATCAAGATTGTTTGCGACGTACAAATGTAGTGCATCCCACTCTTGACCAACTGTATAAAAAAAAATGAAATTCACAAACGACGTATAATTAGTTAATTACCACGGTAAATGACCTTAATTTATAGTTGATGAATATTGAAAGATTAATAATTAAATAAGTACAATATACATAAAAACCAAATGTAAAATGTATTCTAATTAATCTCCATGACCATCTTATAATTAACTGTCACTTTCCTCAATCTACCTTTCCCCATCAGGTACTCCCCTTCGAATTTTTTAATGGAGTTGGGATCCCAAATGCGATCTACATGGATCTTTGCTGCAAACTTAGGAAGATATTCAATAATGTACACCATGCTCTGGTATACCATGTATCCCTCCACCATAGAACCCTTAGGATGCGCTCTTTGTCTAACCAAAGCCTTCAAAAATTTCAAGTGCCTCTCAACCATCCACATTGACCTTGTGTGTATAGGTCCACACAATTCAATCTCCTCAACTTGGTGTATGAGGTAGTATTCTTGTGCATTGTAAAATGTTGAAGGTAGACACTTTTGCATTTCACACATTAGATGAGGAATTTTTCTCTTCTAATAATTTATATCTTGTTTATGGATTGTTTTAGATGACAACCATCTACAAGTGATTCAAGGCACAAATATATTAACGAGATTTAACAAAAATATACAACGAATTGAACAAATATCGCTACTTACCTCATGTATTTTCCAAGATCATATATAACTTGCTTGACATTTTTGTCGAAGTTGTCTGGGAGAGATAGAGGTAGAACGTACTGCAACAATTATAAAATGATCTTTTCATTAATATTTTTCCAAAAGTAGTAAACATAATACACTGAAAAGTACATGTAGTATAAATATCTATATATATATATATATATAATATACTAGAATAATTACCTTAATGAAGGTATTCCAATCATGCATTTTCATCCCTGGCCCAAATTCACCTTTCTTTGTTATGATATTGTTTATGTTCGCAGCAAATCTTGTGAGAAATCGAATTTTTCGTATGACTTGTTTTATAGCATTGCTTTGCTGCTCCGTTAATAACCAAGGAAGGGCACTTATATTAATTTGGTCTCCATCGCTATTTAATTGAATGACATTTTTCATTGCATGACTGGCTTCCTGAATGTCACTACAAATTTTGACAATTTTTTCTTTGTCATGCCTTCCATCCAATATTTTTCGTAAATTTTCTATCATATTCTTTCCGATATGCATTGTATCAAACAAATGCACAATTTGTAGCTGCTCATAGTAGGGCAACCTACTAAATTGTCTAGGATAACTTTTCAGTCCCTGTGGAAGCTGACCATTAATGCCTTGACGACCTTCATGAAGCATATAAGTTAAACAAATTAACAACGACAATCATTGTCAATTACAACATGAGTAAACACAACACAATATAAAAATATAAATTCAAAACATATCATAAATGATAGATAAATATATTGATCTGATGTATAACCTTGATGATTAATTCTATTATATTCCAACTTCCATAGGCAAGGTTTCATTCTTCGTGGTTTTGATGTAGTCTCTTCTTTCTCATTGAAAATATATTTTTTAGTAGTTCGATACTTGTGATTTCTATGGAGGAAGTGCCTATACTCATCAAACACCTGCTTTCCCAAATTTGTTAAACGACGAGATTTCATCTTTGGACCACAAATTGGACATGCAAATTTTCCTTTTGTTTGAAGACCTGCAAATCATATATAATTGGATTAAATATGTCAATTTTTATAATTATATATAATGAATAGATTACTTAAAAAACATGCATGATATCTACTTCATAAAATTAAATATCGTTAAAGTCATGTAGTTGAATGTTATAACATACCAAAAAAATGTGTTAGCCCTGGGGCATCATGAATTGTCTATACAAGCATTGCATGGAATTGAAATTGTCTTTGTCCTATTGGTCTAGATACGTCATACATAGTGATGCCATTCCATAACTTTAGTAACTCGTCGATAAGAGGCTCAATATATACATTCATATCTTTAACTTGGTACTTACCTAGTTGAATGAACATAAACATTACATAATTATTATAACCATTTTACTGCAATATATATAAATTCATGTACATGACTATTAAATGAAAAAACATATAAGTCATTATGCAACAAATAAGACAAATGAGATGCCACTACGTTAAAGAAAATTGATGTAAACAAATACTTGGAAAGAAAATTGATGTAAACAAATACAACAATCATTGCCAACATTATGTGCTCCCTCTTTATTGACATCCATGGAGGAATGTTATTGTTGATAACAAAAACTGGCCACACCGAGTAAATAGATCTCAGCTCTCCAAATGGATTGACATTGTTCGCTGCCAATGAAAGCTTGAGATTACGAGGTTCTTCTTTAAAGTGTGGCCATTTTTCCTCCATGTCCCTAAATGCAGAACCATCTGCAGGCATTCGAAGAATCTCATCTCCACTTCTATTACATGCATGGTAATCCATAAATTGCGCTAATCTTTCACACCTAAATAATTGTTGCATACGTGGAATAATGGGAATATAACAAAGAACCTTGTGAGGCACCTTTTTTGTTAGTTGATCTGTTCGATATCTCCTGATATGAGATTCCGGGCATTCTATTGCAAATTCATGTTGTTTATGATATATAATATGATCATTGGGACATGCATCTATTGCTTGATACTCCATTTCAATATCTTTCATAATGCCAGATAAATCTCGGTATGAGTGAGGTAAAATATTTGATGGTGGTAACAAAAATTCACCAATCAATCTACAACAAAAAATAATTTCTTAATATAAATAGTATTAATGGTACATACTTCATCCTTTATTTACTAGCGATGAACTAACAACAATTAAAATAGATGAAAAAAGATGACATATATGACATACCTTAACATCCGTGAGATTGCTATGTTGGATAAACCATTCATAACCTTCAAGTTCACTAGCAACAATATAGCAGAGAGAAGAGTTGTTTGGGAGCCTTCATAAAGGGGCTCGTATGCCTTCTCAAGTATAGGTAAATCATGAACATCATCAAAGTCATCTCGATCAACATGATTAGATGTGCCACTACATGTGTCATGGATCAATGTATTTGTACCATCATCTTCAATTGTGTTTTTTGACGCATGATCATCTTCTTCCATAGGATCATTAACTTCATTTTCAATATTCACAGCTCCATGTTCCTCCGCTTGCAAAACCACATTCTCCGGGCCATGATAATTCATATCGTGTGCCCTAGGGTGCCCCACCTTTATAATAATGACAAACACAAATAAACCATGATCATGATCAAGTGATTTTTTATATATATATCAAATGTTAAAACAATATAAACATTTTCAAATTCAATCAATATAAACACATATAATTAACATCTTACCAATGGACGATAATCATGCCCCCCTTCAACATGACCATGCTGCCTACAATGTTTCTCAGCTGTTGTGATTAAAAGTCTTCTCGTCTTTAAGCCCTTTCAATTATTGCAAGGGCAATAACATTTCCCATCACCCTTTCTTTTCAATATAGCCCACAATCTAGCAACTGTCTCTTCATTTTGTTCTGGACTAATATTATCTAACATGTTTTTTCTTTACCAAATTTGAATATTTAGATCTTCAAAAATATCAAACTCACACTCCAATAATTTGTAATTATAAACAGGTAACAAAATATAATAATTATGATATTTTACACCAAAAAAATTCAGCATGCAACCACCCCTGCAAAAGAGAAGATAGTCTAAAGTTAATGACCCCAAAAACACTTTCAAATGCTAATTCTAGAAATTATTAAATTCTGATTTTACTATGATTTCCAACCGTTAGACTCCTAAAATCAGAATATTGAACTTGAACAACAAAATCTGGAAATGAAAATCTCAAAATGTAGCTAATAGGCCTCAACAATTAAGGCCTACTCAAGACTTTGTGAAGTCACTGCAAGGTTTCCAGGCCTTACCTGATGATTTCAGCAAGAGGATTAAAGAGTTGGTAAAGAGTTTTGATGACTGGAGTGACACATCTTTACCAGATATTGTAGATGCCGAAGGAAATGTTAGATCACTGCAGCAATGGCAGGACAGGGTAGATGAAATCATCAATGCACAAATCAAATTGATTTGTGATGAATCAGATTATGACATGCTGATGAGTAGTATGGATAAAATCATTAATTCACTAGCACATTTTTTGAATCTTTTGAAAGGGAGGCGAATCAAGTAGCAGTAAAGTATACACCTTACAATGCCAAGGTAAATGAGATGGTAAATTTTAATTGGCCAACAGATGAGGAATATCAAGGATGGGTAGAAAAGTACTTAACTAAACAAGAATAGGACAGATTTTACAATCGGCAGTTAACAGCTCAGCGGTTATGGTTATAACAAATTTTAGCTGTCTTGGTGGCAGTTTTGGTGCAAGATTTCAAAGTTTGGCAAATGCACCAGTTATTCTCCAGTGGACGGGATGAACAAGAAGATTCTCTAGAGACTTAGCTATTGTAAACAATTTTTGAAATGTCATAAGGCGGTCCAAGTGACCAGTGACAGGTGTATTTCTGGTTCGATGCTTGTTGCTCCTTCCTTTTCCCTATAAGAAGGATTTCAAGACCAGAAATACGAGTTAGCAAGTTAGATATCTTTAAGTCGAGTCTAACTAAAGTTGCATAGTGAATTTGTAAAGAGCCTGATATTATAGTGAAAATACTATTCTTAGGTTTGTTGTCATTCTGTTGTAGGTTTTAGTTTCAAAGGTACTTAATTTTCAAGACAGTACTAGCATCTGAATAAAAATTACTCATTTCAAGGTCATGTATCTCCATTGTATGAATATATTATTATCTTGAATAAAATGATCAAGGGTTATTCTGTTCATCTCACTGTTATGGTGTGTGTAATTCTCATTTTGGCTTTAATTCAAGGAATTAATTAAAATGCTTGAGTGAGGTTATAGGTGACTATGTTCATATAAGGATTTGATAAGTAGTATTGGGTTAGAATATAGATTGATGGTATTGTAAGGCAGTATTATCTGAGATTTTATATGCTATGTGTCTAGAAGATTAACTTGGTTACAGTAAAAAACAACCAACGCCTTTGATATTATCTAGCTGTGGCTCCCAAATCTATTGCAAATTGATCATTAGGGTTAAAATTGAAACCTTGCAAATATAATATTTGTCCAAATCCATCAAGAATTTTCCATCAGTTATAAACAATTCCCTTATAAAGAATTTGTGAAGCCAGGTCTAAAATCTGGAAATGAAATTCTAAAAATGCACAAGACTAAAAATGAAATTTGATGAGATGTTGCTTTAAAATATGATTTTCAAACCTGGAAGTACAAATCTGACTTCACAAATGAATTCTGGAAAAAGACAATGACTACCCTCAACCTGGTGATATCTTCTTGAGTTTCCTCTGATTTTCCCCAAGAAAACCGTCGAGCAAAACACTGTCGCAATAAATAATCGAGCTTGTTTCAATTTATGCCCGCCATAATTAAACTTTGCAGGTCCGTTGCAATTTCGGTGAAAGATCTTCGTCAAAACGTTGACGAAACAAAGGTTCATCAACATTCCAATGAACGTTGGGGATAAAAATTAACAAAAATGAAAATTCACACAAGTTCCCGATGATACATCTGATTATATATCTTTCGTCGGAAGGTTTCGTCAGAAATTGGGGTCAAATGAGTTAGTGCCACTTCGTTGATGGCGAGTGAGAAAGGGATTTTTTAAAACCTTGCATGTGGCCTATGGTCCTACGGGCGAACAATGCCCATCCCCAAGGGGATTATTTTTCCTTCTATGCCCTAATTATTGCACAAATTATTGGTGTTGCACCAAAATATCGACCTATCAATGCTTGATACAACTGCTAGATTTAATGAATCCATGGGAGGTGGTTAATCCATGTCACAAACCTGAGCGTTGCACTACATAGCACAAGGAGACCAAGGGCACACACCTTTCAAAAATCCCCCCAACACAAGCAAAGGGTTTGAACCTGTGACCCAAGCTCTGATACCAATTATTCCACAGATGGTTTTTGTTGCACCAAAAGATCGACCTGTCAATGCTCGATACAACTGCTAGAGTTGATAAATCCATGGGGGGCAGTTAATTGACTTGAGCACTGCATTGCACAACATGAGGATACCAAGGGATCACACCTTGTACAACTAATTGGGAATTGTTTTCTATGAGGCATAATTTTTCACTAGGGCATCAAAATTTGGTGAACGAGATATCATTGGGAAACTAGTTTTTTGTACTTTCCAGTGGTGTGGGTATCATTACCATATTTTTCTACTGGTACATTTTATCGCTTGTCAAAGTTAGATGTTATGTTTTCAATCCTGAGCTCATAACTTTTGACCAATTTCTCTTTTTTTCATGATTCCAGAAGCATTAGAAAGGTCTTTTAGAGCTCTTCACAACCATCTATGCAAATTTTCTATATTTTTCTCTAATTACATATTATTTAGGTTTTTTTGTGTTTTCACATTCGAGTGAATTACTTAGATGTTTTAGCTCTTGAAAAAATTATGTTTTCATGGGATGACTTGTTTTAGGTTGTTCTACATGTATTTCTAGTTTTCTATCCTATTTGAGAATTTTGAGCATCTTTTGCGTGCAAGTTCTCTTTTATTTATTTCACACATCATGTTATGCCTTTTATACTTGCACTATGATATAAAGTGTCATGGGCGGGTTGTGAGTCCCTTTATTTTTCCATCACACCTTTATCAAGTGAGTGTTAATTTCATGAAAACATTGAATCCCATTGATTCTTGCCTCATACATGTGTGCCTTGTTTGTACACCCTTTTTACTTGCAATTACTTTCATGTGCACATTTAGATTTTCTTTGTTTTTCTACATGCACTTCTAGGTGACACACATTTTTTTTTTACCTATCTCGACTCCCCCTTTTCACATTATGGGAGGTTTCTACTATTGGTGCTAACGCTTCCTTGGTTCATTTTTGAAGTGATCTATATATCTATTTCTTGTTTATGTGTACTAGGTGGATGCAATGATTGGTTACTCATGCATTTCAGTGAGATGGAGTATTTACCATATGGACACTCTTGCATTCCTATTTCAAGAGGAAACCTTCTATTTTCTCTTCATATTTGTTCTTCAGATTATTGGTACCTATGTTATTTTTATCTTCAAGTTACAAATGTGTGTCTTTGTTTTCTATTTGATTTGAGTAGTGTTGTTGGAGGCACTCATACAAACTCTTGTCTTCTTGATCCTTATCATCATATATTTCAAAGGAGGTTCTTTATTTTAGTACAATAATATGCATCATTTGAAAATAGTCTACAACTTCTTCATTCTTGTGTGATGTTTTCCATGTTCCAATTCTTTTTGAGACATAGTTTTAGAGGCTTCTTAGTCCTTCATTTTCCTTTTTCTCTTTTGAAGAGGATTTTTTCCCATGGGGTATTCTTTTTTTCTCTAGTTGTGAGAAATTAGATTGTTTGTACATTGGTACCTCATCATGCCTTATCTTTTGGGACCCATCATGCATACTTTGATTTTTATGCATTGGTTTTTTAAGGTTTTTAGCTACTTCCTAAGCTCATTTTAAGGGGGGGTGTTAGAGTAATCATGCATTAGCTAATGATTATTTTTTATGACTTAAGCTAAACTTAGGAATGTATTTTTCTATTAAATCAACTGAGCTATTATTAGATCATTTTGTCTCATCACATAGGATGACAACACTTTTCATGATCTAAACCCTTTATCATTTAGGATTGCTCCCATAAAGTGCTCACCCTCATTGTATTATCTCTTGATCTCCATGAAGACTCTTGAGGTTCATTCCTATAAGTATTTTATTGTTGAGGATATATCAAATAATTATTTGTAACTCTCTTTGCGTGGAAGTTTTTTTTGTTTGTTGTGTTGATCTTGTGTCTCATTTTTACTCACAATTCTAAAATGGAGAAGAAGAAATGATCTCTTATTTTTTAGCTATTTTGATGATATGAAGGCCTAAAATTTTGATCTTGTTACTTGAGATGTCTTGTTTCCATAAGATGTAAAATTTGATGAGTATTTCACACATATGGATACATCATCACCTACTTCTCCCCCACTTATTAATCCATCTTTTGATGAATAATTTCTTGTTGAGTGTGATGATGATGATGATGATCCTAATTCGCCAACTTCTATTGTATACACTTTCCCTCATTGGTCCTAGACTACTCTTGAGGGGGTTGGACCTTTGGTTGGTAACCCCACTGATGAGATAAAATAATGACTCATCTTTTAGCCATATAAAAATGTATATTTTGCCTAATTATGAAGTTATCAAAACTGAGCATGATGATGAAAGTAAAATATTTTTAGTTGCAGCAGTCAAAGATTTCATCATATCTTGAAACTTACGATCTGAGTTCTAGAGATTTTTGGTCCGAAATTCAAAGACAATATGGTGACAAAACCCATTAAAGTTCACAAAAACCCAGTTTGTGGTTTGAGAGAAAAATTCACCAGAATATGTTGCTCCAGAATTTGTGAAGAGGTGCTCTGGAACTTGTGGGACATCACTTGAAGTTGTTCCAGAATTTGTGAGTTGCTCCGGAACCTTTCCAGAATTGGTAAAAGTAGTAGTTATGAGCATTAAAATAGATTGGGGTGACTTGGACAAAAGTTGAGAGCATCTAGGAGGCAGTTCCAAGAATTAAGGCAAGTTGTTGGGTTGTGCAAACAAATGGAGAATATCTAGGAGGCAATTTTGGGTAGTTTGAACCATTTTGCAAGCATCTAGGAGTTGTTTGATGAGCTTTAATGATACACAACATGACTTTTTCAGTAGTCAAATTCCTTTTTGGAGCTTGTTTAAGGGTTGCAAAATAGACATATTTGTTTTGGTCGACCAAAGAAGATTGACTCAACAAGATGAAGAAAGACTTGTCTTTTTCCCTTAACACATGTTCCTATCTTCTAGCAAGTGGTTGCACAATCATAAAGCTTATCTTTCAGATTAGTTGAAGACAAGAGTTCTATAAATTCATTGTAATCAATAAATCAAATAGGGGGACTTGAGTTTTATAAAATAATATAGTTCAGTATTTTAGCAGCAATCTATTTGTTTGTAGTTTCATTTCTTAGTAGTCATTTCATTTCTAGCTCTTTACATTTCCAGTATTCCCTTTTACAAGTTTCTTAGGATAGATTTGATTCAAGCATTTCATTTACAAGCTCTTAGATTATATTTGATTCTAGCAATTTCTTTCATGCATTGCTTTTTAATTTTGTTTGTAGGAAAAACATGTCATTCAAATGATTTCTTCTCCCTATTGCATATTGCCATGGACACCGCCCTAGATTGACATTTATAGTTAAATGATGAAGATTGCAGCGACACTTATCATTTTTGGCGCCGTTGTCGAGGAAAGGTGTCATTAGGGAGTTGCTGATAATCTGGTGAGAGTGGGTCAAAAGAAAAATTAGTTTGACAAGTTTTTTAGGTTTATTATTTTAGAAACTTTCTGCTTTTTTTTAGGTTTATTATTTTAGAAACCCCCCCCAAAATAACATATCCAAAGGAAAAGGTTCTTGCATGCAAAGGTAACAGCTCTTACGCAATATCCCCAACCAGAGGACTATGACTGCAAGCCCCGACAAGAAAAAGATTAATGTTTGCACACCTTCAAAGTCCAAGGAGGACTGCCCAATCATATATTTGAAGGATAAGGAATTGCATCCAGTCATGCATGCAACATAATGTGAGGAAGGATTGTGAAATCTTTCTAAACAACCCATGCATCTACTAGAATCGAAAATTTTGGAGAAGACTACTATTTCAAAGGAAGGAGAAGCATCAAAGTTCAAATATTTAGCCATCTTCTTCTCATGGTTTTCCTCTTCTTTCAAAAAAATGAATGCATGGATCCATCCTTTGAGAAAATGATGTTATTTTCCACAACCAGTTAATGGTTTTATGTAACCTATCTCTACATCAATAAGTAGAGTAGGATAGAGTAGGTTTATTTTCTGCAAATAAGTGTTTTACACATTCTATGTCTTCTTCTCTAAAACTCAAAGACATGCATTTCTTTATATAAGTTGCTACTCTCAAAAACTTTTGCAGATTTATTTTGGTATTTGAAGCTCACTATAAGTTGTAAGAGGACCTGCAACATTCTAGGTGTGGGGGAAAATGATGAGATAAAATAATGACTCATCTTTTAGCCATATAAAAATGTATATTTTGTCTAATTAGGAAGTTATCAAGACTGAGCATGATGATCAAAGTAAAATATTTTTAGTTGCAGTAGTCAAAGATTTCATCATATCTTGAAAATTACGATCTGGGTTCTAGAAATTTTTGGTCCAAAATTCAAAGACAATATGGTTACAAAACCCATTAAATTTCACAAAAACTCATTTTGTGGTTTGAGAAAAAAATTCACCAAAATATGTTGCTCCAGAATTTATGGAGAGGTGCTTTGGAACTTGTGGGACAACACTTGAAGTTGTTCCAGAATTTGTGGGTTGCTCCGGAACCTTTCCAGAATTGGTAAAAGCAGCAGTTATGAGCATTAAAATAGATTGGGGTGACTTGGACAGAGCTTGAGAGCATCTAGGAGGCAGTTCCAATAATTAAGGCAAGTCGTCAGGTTGTGCAAACAAATGGAGAATATCTAGGAGACAATTTTGGGTAGTTTGAACCATTTTGCAAGCATCTAGGAGTTGTTTTATGAGCTTTAATGATATACAATGGGAAGACATGATTTTTTCAGCAGTCAAATGCCTTTTTGGAGCTTGTTTAAGGGTTGCAAAATAAGCATATTTGTTTTGGACGACCAAAGAAGATTGACTCAAAAAGATGAAGAAAGACTTGTTTTTTTCCCTTAACACATGTTCCTATCTTCTAGCAAGTGGTTGCACAATCATAAAGCTTATCTTTCAGATTAGTTGAAGACAAGAATTCTATAAATTCATTGTAATCAAGAAATAAAATAGGGGGAAAAGTTTTATAAAATAATACAGTTCAGTATTTTAGCAGCAATCTCTTTGTTTGTAGTTTCATTTCTTAGTATTTATTTCATTTCTAGCTCTTTACATTTTCAGTGTTCCCTTTTACAAGTTTCTTAAGATAGATTTGATTCAAGCATTCCATTTACAAGCTCTTAGATTAGATTTGATTCTAGCAATTTCTTTCATGCATTGTCTTTCAATTCTGTTTGTAGGAAAAACATGTCATTCAAATGATTTCTTCTCCCTATTGCATATTGCCATGGACACCGCCCTAGATTGACATTTATAGTTAAATGATGATAATTGTAGCGACACGTATCACCCACTAACTCTTGTTCTACTCATAAACATAAAATTGGTATCAATATTTTGAGTCATGATATTTTAAACGACCCTCAATTTTTTTTATATCTATCAAAAATTCTAAAGTGGGAAAAAGCTATGTCAAAGATGTCTTTTTTTTAATGAAGAATCATACATGGGATCTTATGCCTCTTCCTAAGGGAATAAAATTGGTTAAGTTTAAGTAGGTTTATGTAGAGGAGGAAAGTCACCACCCTCAAGATGATGAGATCTCAAGGGGAAACTATTCTTTCCCCTACCTCAATTGACATGACTCAAGTGAATTGAGATTAGAGAAATGTGAGTTTTAAGAGAATACAAAAATTATTCAAAAATTTTAGATATCAAAAACTGAAAGAGTAGGGTATAAAGGTCTTTTGGACCCCTTATGCAATATATACAACAAGTGGGAGAATATTAGGAGAAGGTGTGTTGTCCACCTTGCATAATTTTTCAATATAATATCTTATTGTTTGTGGTGTACCTAGGGGATCCATGCACACACACATCACATGGGTAAGCATTGTTGGAGCCACTTTATGTGTTGTATGTAACATTTTGATAAATATTTAATGCGGGGTTGTGCACTAGGGAAATATTTAATATTAGAAAAATTTAGTACCAAAAATTAAATGTGGGGGTTAATGGTTTTGTAAGTTCATGGTATTAGTCACACGGTTTATCTAATACCACTTGGTGGTTTTGTGTGAGCTTATGTCTATAAAAGCAAGCACATGGCTAGTTGTCTAAGATTGGCTAATTGATCATTTTGGCTAATGTTTTGAGAGTATCTCTTGTTGGCATTTGCGAGGTTTAAAGCATGGCATGGGATGTGTGGTTATATGCTTATTCACGTGGAGTATTTGTAGAGGGCTTGATGTTTTAGAGGTGTTCACGAAGAACTTTGAAGATGTATTGTAATATTTATTATTGAATAATACACGAGTGTTGGAACCTTTTGGAGGCTAGGTTTTCCCTCTTGATGGTTTTTCCAGGGTATATCTTGTGTCATATTTGATAGTATGTTGTCTATTCTTTTGTATAGATTTCTCTATTTGGATTATGTGGAAATTATCTTAGGTGGATGCATATTTCCTTTCATCATGAAAGAGGAATTTGGAGTATCAAAATAACAATAAATATTCAATTTTACAACACTTACAATAGAAAAATAACATAGCATCAAAATTAAAACCCAAACCACACCAAAAAATGCTTGAAGCTTGCAATAAAAACCACCAATAATGAAAATCAAGTCCAATGCAATCTGTGGAAGAGATTACCCCTTTGAACTAAAGGGATTTCATCCTTTGATCCTAAAAAAATAGGGTTTTCCTCCACTAATTATAATCTCATATGGGTTTTTGTCCATATAAGAAATTGTATGAACACTAGTGCCTAAACTAATTCAATAGAGTTTTTATATGAAAAGAATGAGATGACCAACATAATGAAAATATAGCCATATGCAGATAACTCACATAAAAATTGATTCCAAAAAATCCAATCCTTATTCATGGGGAATGCAAAATTATTAATTTCATTCATTTGCACTCCAATAATTGTGGGTTAAAAATAGTCTGTAAGTCCTTATTTTAAAATTTTCATAATAACATTTCTCCTATGACATTTAAATAAACTTAAATTACTTGTGAAAATTTAGAAATGGCCTCATGAGAATCCTAAAAACCCCCTTGGGATAAAATTACAAATATTTAATGGCTCTGTCTCTAAAAAATTAAACTATTGTGAGACCAAAATAATATTAAATAAAACATATCCAAACTACTCACCTTAGCTCATTAAAAATATGGGAATGAGTTGAAAGGTCCCCCAATAGGAATTTTATTTGAAATGGGACATTGCAACCTACCACCATGTATTTGTTAGCCGCTTGATTCTAACTATTTTCCCACACCGAGACATCTTTGTAGATGCAAACTTGTCCCCTTCCTTTCAAAAATTAAAAATTGAAAATCTATCAACTAACCCCATTCATCCTATTGCCTTGAGCTAAGTAAACACAAGTTTGGTGCAATTCAATACTATGTGTCGGTATGTTTATAAAAAAATATTGCATTCATTATAATCATCTCTAAATAACCAAGTACATACATGTTCTCTTTCCCATGTTAGTTCATTGGGACAATTATTAGTGACACATTTCAATTTGGTGCAATAAAAGGGGAAAAAATCTAAGGGTTGATCTATTTAAGGACTTAATTTCTTGCAATGAATCAACAATCCTTAATTTATTTCTAAATAAAATAAAATCTCTATATATTAGGAAGAGTATAATGTGGTGTGGACAAACATTGATTTCAAAATAATCATATTTTTTAAAAACTATTTTCTTATTATAGATGATGTTATAATTTTCTATTATACATCATAAACTCACTCAAGTTTGGCTTAAATACTTATTTCTAACACTTGTAATACATCCTCAAATAGTGTGAGAGTGCTCCTTGCACTATGCCATGAGTCTCACTTGATGATAATAATTAGCACATGTAACATGCCCAATGTTTTACCAATTAGTTTTACCTAATTTTAACCCATATGTGAATAGTTTAAGTTCACCAACACATAGCAATACAATTTTTCCAATTCAACAATGAAGATGCATATTCAAAATAATCCCATTTCAAAAAATTTATTTCATTTCGATAACATAGATGCATATTTGAAATAATCACATTTCAAATTTTCATTGCATTAGTAAGGTAACATTAGATAATCCCATGTAATGGTTTCATTTTATTCAAATAACATTACATAATACCATGCAATGATTTAAATGCATATAGCTTTACATAATCCCATGTAATGATTTCATTTACAAATAATAAGTTACATAATCCCAAGTAATGAATACTTTTTCCATAAAGATAAAAGGATCAAGGTTATATACTTGGATTTCAAGAGCTCAATGAAACAAAGTACAAATAGTCCAAATGTCCCTTTCTGAGCATACATCCTCAAATCTTGGTTGTTGACTGCATGAGGAGAAGTATCACCCAAGTTCTTTTCCTCCAACCACAAACTTATTGCAATCCCCGCACATCTACCAAGTACCAAACTAGTAAGATGGCCCTCTCTTCAATGGAGAGATTAGTTAGGTAACCCTCATAATAATTCCTATTTGAGCATGGTGTGGTGTCCTACATAACTAGTGTTTTCATACCATGGGCTCCTACCTACATGCATGACCTTCCCAACCTAGTTATGCAATCCTGGTTCATAGTGAATTGACAAGTGTACGTAGTGGCAACTTACACTTACTTTGGCTAGAGATTTCACACACACACACACACACACACACACACACACACACACACACACATATATATATATATATATATTTATTTATTTATATCCCAAACTCACTTCCTATGAAGTGGTGTCTCATTTTGATGGGATGGACATCATGTGTTCACCCACCCTCTTGCTCGATTTGGTAATGTAGACATGTAAAATTGACCTAACACACATCACACATCCTAAATGAAATTTTCTCATCATCGACATCATTATCATTGAATATCACTGCATTCCACATCAATTGCATCAAAAACCCTGATTTCCTCTATTAATTGAATAATATTACATTATTTAATTAATTCACTTTTCACCATTTTTGACAAATTAAATAAATTTAATTTATTTAATAAATTCCTAAAACCCTAATTTCTTCTATTAATTGAATAATATGACATTATTTAATTAATTCACTTTTTTACCAAATTTGACCAATTAAATAAATTTAATTTATTTAATAAAGTCCTAATCTAACTTTCCCCTAAAAATCAAATAAAACAAATACAGCTTTGTTTGTAAAAGTCAAACTTGATTTGCACATTCAACTCAAAAATATTAATTAATTAAATCAACTAATTAATTATCCTCGTCCACTTCTATGATTGAGCAAATCACAATCCCCCAATTACTTGATTTGATTCGCTGACTAATCCATCTATTTCGTAACTGATTCATCTATTCTTCAATCCCACTAAAGGCTCAACATGATTTCTTCAATTCCACAAATTATTCAATCTATTTCCTCAATTCCACTAAACATGCAAATTGATTTCCTTAATCATATTGATTACGTAATCAATTTGCACTAATTATTCCCATCTAAATCGTCTCAATAGTTTTGAATCGTTGATCAAGATATTCTACCACACAATCTTGAGCGTTCATTTTGAAATTAAAAAAAATTATATAATATCCATCTTCTTCCTCAAAAACAATCAAAGAATCAACATATTTTGCATGATGAAGTAATGCAAAAATCACAATCAACCTTTTGAAGATTTTACATACTTCTTCAATCAATGACATTGCACAATCCTTGAAGCTTTTGCTATGCATAATGGAGGCTTTGCATTGATACAAACAATCCAACATCTTCATGAACACACTCCAACACGGGATGGTAAAGCTACATTGTCTTGAGTTCATTTTTATTGTTTTGTTTCAATTATGTTCTTGACTTCATTGATTTTGTAGTTTCATTTCGTGAGTAATGGGCATGAATCATCTTTTTGTTTGAATTAGATTAGTTTTCTATTCATTCATTTTGATTATGCATGCATATAAATTTCCCCCTTACACATTCTGGCATGAATGGTGGGACCACAGTCCTTAGCACTAACTATTTTATGAGAAAATTTTGAAGTTGTAGGTCTTGGAAATGCAATTGAAAATTTTTCAAGCAGAAGCTACAAGAAAATCATGCGGTCGATTTCACATTTCTATCACGCTTGACTTTTTTCTGGTCGCTTTTGTTATTTCTGGCACTTTTGCTAAAATGACAGAAGCACACTTGAATTTTTCAACCACTTCTTAAAAAATAGAAGCCACTTTTGATTTTTTTAGCTGCACTCGCTTCTAACAGGGTTGATTTTGCTCTATCAATTTTTTATCCAAAAGTTGCAAGTTTCTTTTCAATGTCTAATGCTAAGGGTTGATTGATTTGAATTTTTGATAGGTGCTAACATTCTTTATGCAAGATTTATACGAGAATGGCATGTGTTTGTACCCAAGAACAAAACTAACAAGTTTATTATAGGGAAGGCGAATGGTCAAAGTTTTGAATTTTCTTAGAAGCTTTCATAGATTAGAAAAAAATCAATTTGGTGCTCTAAAAAGAACTTTTCAAAGATTTTTAGCTTAGCAAAACTTCAATTGGTGTAGCTCTAAAGGGAACTTTTCAAAGCTTTCTAGCTTAGCAAAACTTCTAAATTGGTGCTCTAAAAAGAATTTTTCAAAGCTTTCTAGATTAGAAAACTTCTCAATTGGTGCTTAAAAAGAACCCCATAAATCCACACACTTTCATTTTGGTGCTCTAAAAAGGATTTTTCAAAGCTTTCTAGATTAGAACAAACAATTCCTTTTGGTGCTCTAAAAAAATGTTTGCTTTCAACTAAATGCTTTCAATATGTTGATGAAATGATCGATTTACTTTTGTTGACCGATTAATACAAGGCTTTAGAAACACTTCAAATTGGTCATTAAAATTTGAAAAATGCTTTTTTGATTTTTCATATTGCTATCTCTTTGTTTAAACACTTCAATTTTTGGTACACATAAAAAGAACAAATTGCTATATTGTATAAACTTTATTTCATTTTTTTTGGATAGTGTCACTCGAGGGGATTAAAAAGAACATTACAATGAAGTGTATACTATGTCTTCCATGCGTAGAAAACTGAAGTGTCTATCCTCTCCCCTCTCATATTTTTTGCAATCTTGGGTGACAATTTTTTTTTTGAGTTTTACACTTGTTGCATTTCAATTTTACCTTAGAGAGGGGGCTTGCTATGATACACATCCCACACTAGAGAACTCTTAAGCAATGTCTCGAAGCATGTTTATTGATAGGCTATATCAAAGGTTGTGAAATCGTAAGAAATTAGCTTCAATTTGGGCCGACAACAGACTGCACCTAATCCCACACCTTATGTGGAATGAGAATGGTTAAAGAGCCTTAAGTTTCTAGCAGGTGAATGTCATATGTTTGTTTTCATAGTTTATGACTAAGAACCAATGTATTAGAGGTCACCCTTTTAGGCAAAACCATTTTTTGAAGTGGTGCATCAAAACTTTGATTCTGAGAAGTTACTTACCAAGTCTGACTTATGGTTGAGCTTAAAACACTCTCCATTCGTTGCAGGAAAAACCATCCCTTCAAGGCATGAGGTAAGCCCACCTAAACATAAGTGTTTATCCCTAGGGTTTAAAATGTCGTCACGAAATTGCCAAATCTATTTGGTTACTTTGAAACATCAAACTTTGTGTTTGAATTAAAATGAACACATCAAAACAAGCATTCAACATGGTTGTCAAACTTCAAACCCTTTTGACTTAGTGTGAATCCTTTGAAAAGAGCCCTATATTTTCACTCCTTAAAGGATATCTTAAAACAATATCCATAAAGGTTTCCAAATATTTAGGCTCACATTTCAAGTCGCATTAAGGACGAAGTAAACATTGGAAACTATGGCTTTAGCATTTCAATTTCCACGAACATTGATTTTTTGTGGAAAGAAACATTCTTAAAGTTGTAGACATTTTAGGGTCAAATAGTTTTGATTGTTATGTTGTGTTATCACTTGCCAAAATCTCAAAAAAAATCAAACAAAACCATCAAAATTGTAAAATTTATCCAAACTACTGCTAAAACAAAATTTGGGAAATAAAACTGAACAAAGGCCGCTTTTGCTTCTATTTTTGCCACACTCAATCAAAAAATGGCCGCAGTTGACAAAAATCTACCACTTTTTCTCTCTGTCTTATGATAGTTATTGGTGAAAATCTATCGCCTTTGAAAAAATTTATGCATCTAATCTAAGTATTGCCACAGTTGACCTTTTTTGTGCCACACTTGACAAAATTTCCCAAACGCAATTGACAAAAATCAAGCCACTTTTTCCCAAGAAGGTCGCTTTCACCTGTACAATTCACCAGTTAGAAACCTTACACACAAAGGCCACAATTTCTTTTCTGATCTAGCTGCACTTGCGCAAAATCTGGTCGCTTTTGACATAATTGGCTGCTTTTGACATAACTGGCCGCTTTTGTTCCAAACTTATCGCTTTTGCTATGTTTTCTAGTGAAAATCAGAAAACCAATTCGAAACTGGTTACAAAATATGTGAAGAACGAAACAACTAGTATCCCAAAACAAGTCATAATTCACATCAGACCATCATCCATTTGCAAAATCTAACACCTCATCCTACTTTTAGAATTCAAAACCAAAACCAACAACTTCGATCATTCCTTCACTCAAACTTCTAAGATATCAACATTTTCTTGAACCTCAAGGCTAGTTCAAGTAAATTTCCTACAACATATTTGTAGACACTTAAAAATGTCCTGGATGCTACTACACACTCGAATCTAATATATTAACACCGTTTTATCCTAAAATCCATCATTTTTTTGCTTATTTGATTAAATTAGCCTAGCTATTTGATTAAATACATCATTTTTCATCTATTAATATGGTTAATCTAATTAGGTTAATTCCTACCCCTTTCATGCTAACCTTTCATCCTGTTAAATTGGATAAATCAAAATATTTAATTTTAACACCCTAAATCCCCTCATTTAAATTAAATAATCTTAATTATTTAATTTAATGTCATTTTGACCCCTTTTCATTAAATAAGTTAATTATTTAATGGATATCTTAAATTCCTCTAATTTGCATAATTAAAACTTTGTTTTAATTATCGAATTACTAATTAATTCTAACTCTCCCACTTGCAAGGGTATATTCCTTGAGAATATTCCTCCTTTTCACATTCCTCCAAAAAAGGGAATAATCTCATGGAATATTCTTTCCCTCTTCACTCATTTGAAAAAAAGGAATATTCTTCCTTGTAACAAGCTTTCAACAAACTTCTTGAGCAAGTTTTGAAAGTGTGCTTATTTGCATGATTGTGAGCCCTTGATTAAATGTCAACTCGCATTCTCAACCCTTGATCCATGCCTCCATTTTCTTTCCATCCTGACCATTGATTGATTATTTCAATCTTGACCATCGGTTCCTTTTTGCCTATTCTATAAATAGATCTTGCATCCATTGAATATGGATCCACCTTTTTAGAGAAAACTTATGCTATTGAAAATCACATCCATTTGCATCCATGTTTTATGTTTAAAAGCATTTTAGATTAATTTACATGCATTATTAACTTAGATCATCCATTAATGGCTTCCATGGTAACTTAATTGCATCCATTTAGTATATTTTGAATCTAGGACTTGCATCCTTGAATCTTGCATATATTTAGAATAGCTTTACAAACACTCACATCAAACATCTTAGCTTTCATCATGCTAATTTAGCTTTTATCATTCTTTCATTCATCTTTTTCATCAGTTTCAATCGATTTTAATCAATAATATCGATTGGAAAGGCTCATCTTATCCAAGGGATTGGGAAAGGGTCACCATTTCATATCAATGTGATACCACTCCCCCAATAAGATAAGATTCAATGGCTTAGAATAGATATTTTTCAAGCTTTTATGTTTTAGAATATTAGTTTTAATGGCTTCTTCATATTTTTTGCATTGAATATCTTATTGGGATTGATGCTTAGTGGATTAAATATGCTTCGAATCTGTATGGATCAAGTGTAGTTAACCTATATTATGACATTGGTCACAATATCCTCTAGAAAAAGAAGTGAAATATCGATCTAGGTCTTCCAACATTTTGAGTTCCAAGAATAGTGTCATCCCAAAATATCGCTCAAACCTTAGGGTCTTGAGAATCATGAAAAACCATATCAAAACACCAACACTTTCATCATTCACCTTATGACCATTTGGTGTCCAATTGCTCTAGTTCAACAACCAAACCTTACAACATCTATCATACAACCAAAATTCACATGAATTGAGGGTAAACAAATAGATATCACTAGTTTGAGGAGCTTCATATTTGAGACAAAGGAAACACCAAACCAATGGAGAAACACAACAAATATCCTAGAAAAACAAGAACGAAAAGCTGACTTTGTGGCCAAAAGGCCCATATTACCACCTCTCATGTGGCAATGGAAAATCTTGTCTCCCAAAAATACTTGTAAAACAAAAAATACAATTTGTTTCCTTAAAATAGTAATCCTAAAAAAACAAGGCATTCTTTTATTCCATAGTTAGAAGTCACCAAATTTTCACAAAATATTGGCACTTGTTTATGATAATTACGTGATCACAACATAGAAAAAACATGGAAGCCAATAAAAGTAGTGTTAGCATGCACCCAATAGAAACTGCAAACGATGAAAGTGACCCATGGGGTTATAGACCAAGTGACCTTGTAACTCTTCAAAAGGAACTAACATTCAAAGCAACATCAAACCAATCACCGAGTGAGGAGGAGGTAATCTGTAGACAACAAGAAGCGATGGATAGATCAAACCAAAACCCAAGGGACGTGGTCATAGAAGAAGTGGATAGTGAGTAAAAAATAAATGATGAAGAATTATTTCAACATTCTAACAATCCCAAGGTGCTCAAATTGATGGACAAACTCCTAAGGAAGTATCTGAATACTTACTTCTTCAAACTAGCACAAAGAGGTGCTAAGTTGCCTATAGAATTTAATGTAGAAGGTCTTAAAGATTCTCATCTCATTCCCTTAGGAGATAACTCAGTTATGAGATAAATACCTTAATCATTGGAGATTCCAAACATGCCACAAGTATTCTCATAGGGCAATGATCAATAAATGGATAAGCCCTTATTCAAGAAACTGTCCCAAATTGAACATGCACAGTGGCCCAACAATATCAAGGAGGTCCATCTCAATACATGCCACAAGGTAGCAGCCCACCAACAGGATAATACATGACCCAAAATGTACAAAATCAACGAGGGCAATTTCCACAACAATATCATCAACAAAGTGGGTCATATGGTCCCCTTCCCAATCAACAGTACCAACAACAAGGTGTGCCAAAAGGTACCCTTTCCAATCAACAAGGAGGATCACATGGTACCCTTCACAATCAACAAAACCAACAACAAGGTGTGCCACATGGTACCCTTCCTAATTTGTTCCATCAGCAAGGTATCCCACCAACACACCACCAGGGTAACCTTCAAAATATTTCATCTCGACAACAAGGTGTGCCATATGGTACCCTTACCAAATCATTCCATCAACAAGGTATCCTACCAATGCACCACTAGGGTAACCTTCAAAATAGTTTGTCCCAACAACAAGATGTACCACCAATGCAATATCAAGGTATCATTTCTCAACAACAAGGACCTAACTATCCTTACATTCAACAAGGAGTTAACCCTCCTTTAGTCCAACAAGGAGCTAAACCTCCTTATGTTCAAAAAGGAGCTAACCCTCCTTCCACACAACAAGGAGCTAACCCTCCTTCTACACAACAAGGAGCTAACCCTCCTTACATTCAACAAGGAGCTAACCCTCCTTACATCCAACAAGGAGCTAACCCTCCTTATGTTCAACAAGGAGCTAACCCCCCTTCCATACAATAAGGAGCTAAGCCTCCTTACATTCAATAAGGAGCTAAGCCTGCTTACATTCAACAAGGACTTAATACTATTTACAACCAACAAGGACCTAATCCTTCTTTCACACAATAATAATTTAACCCTCCTTTCACCTAACATGGTTACCAAGGTTCAATACCCCCACCGTACCCAACTTATGACCAAACGAACATTGTGGGACAACAAGGCTACTACACACATGATTTATAAATAAATGTACCAAAAATAGAGTTGGACATGCAACTACAAGAAATGAATCAAAGGATATCAGACATGTAGATAGGAAAACCAAAGAAGACTTATACCCTACAGGATATATGTCCATTTACTTTTGATCGTTCCATTACCATGCTCCCCTTTTCAAAAAACTTTGAAATACCCAAGTTTAAAAAATACAAAGGTAAGGGAGATCTAGTAGAACATGTGTGAGACTTCTCAGTATCTTGTATGGAAGTTAAAAACAATGACTCCTACCTAATGAGGATCTTTCCACATAGTCTTACTTGTCACATGATGGAATGGTTCGCCCATCTACCACCAAGAATTAAATTTTTTGATGACCTGACTACCAAATTCATAAACCACTTCTCATTCAATATAGAATAGGACATCACCATCACAAACCTCTACAAGATTAAATAGAGTCAAGGAGAATCTTTTACCTCCTACCTGAAAAGGTGGAGATATAAAGCTAGTAGATGCAAGTGGCCTATTCTGAACAAGGAATTGGTAGATATATTTGTTTTCCAAGAAAAAATCAACTACCAACTCACAATGTTGTGCCCCACTAACTTTGAAGAGGCCATTGAGAAGGGACTGCACATAGAAAGTGCCCTCATATCAAGGGGAGTGATTAAGCTAAACAACCCAAGAGACAATTCTTCTAATTCAAATGAGAAACCTAAGATTTGGGCCAAGAACAAAAATGTTACAAATGATGGAGTAGTTGATGCTAGAGCAATATGGAATGTACAAAATCCCAATGTACCTCAAAAAAAATGTAAATTTGGACAAACGAGCTACACTCCCAACAACAAACAAAATAATCAACTCACATATCCCCAAAATAAACAAGCAGTTAACCAATAGACAAATCAAGGAGGGAAACAAAGGAAATATGATCAACCAAGGAGAAAATTCCCTCCATAAGGAGAACCCCTTGAGAAAATCTTGCACAAACTACTGCAACAAAAACTCATCAAAGTCAATGATCGTCCAAAATATGAAGAGTTGAGCTTCAAAACACCACGGTACAACGAGAAGGACTTATACGAGTTTCACAAAATCAAAGGACATACAATGATAAAATGCATGAGACTCAAGCATATAATACAAGACTTGATCGACAAAGGAGAAGTAGATATCGAACATCATCTTGGAAACAAAGACCTCCAAATATAAACGAACCCAATTCTAAACCATGCTAAGAAGAATAAAAAAGGAAAAGACAAAGACTATCATAGTGCTAACTACACCTATGCTGACACAGTTCTAGGTACCCTCTCCCAAGTAGATGACACTGGGGTAAACGTGTTGACTATACGAGGTTGATACCCTGAATGTAACACAACTACCCATCGAGGGAAAGTCACAATACAAGGAGCCCCACCTAAACCCACAACTAAGTCATCAAATGAATATAGTATTGTGGAACAGTTTAAGAAGATTCTTGCTTTGATCTCCATCCTAGAACTGTTAAAATTATCACCTGTGCATAGGGAGATACTAGAGAAAGCATTGGAAGCATTAGTTCCTAACAGCCTCAATCCTGATCAGTTTCAAGTCATGGTTGGAAAAATCATGGCCAATCATCATTTAGTCTTTTTTGAGAAAGACCTTTTACTAAAGACGTTTCACAACAAATCTCTCTACATATAAATTGGTGTCCACAAACATATGGTCAAAAGAGTGTTGATAGAAAATGCTGTAGGTCTAAACATTTGTACCTTAAATTTTTTTAAACAGTTGGGGTATTTTGATAATGTAATAGACAAGGGAAAAAGCATTACTATAAGGGCCTATGATGATCTCAAAAGGAATTCAGAAGGAACCATCATGCTTCCTATGTAGATAGGACTAGAAACCACAGAAACATGTTAGGTACTTGACCTTGAGCTATCGTACAACCTTCTTCTAGGATTCCCTTAGATTCATGCACTATAAGTAGTTCCTTCAACATTTAACTAGTGCCTAAAGATTCATCATGAAGGAAAGGAGGTTACATTATATGTTGATCTTGAACCCTTCTATTATTGTGCAAAATTGGAGGAGAAATATAACAAATTCCAAAATATACCCCATAATTACATATCATTTCATTCATTCTCACATGTTGACCCTTCCACACTACCATCAAACTCAATTAAGCCAAACATCAAGTGAGCAACCAAAAACTGAAACCAAGGTTCAAGTACTTGACAAAGGTAATGGAAATTATCACTTCAATCAACCATTTTGCATTGGAATGCTTCCACCGACACCCAAGGTTTATGGAGGGCCTAAGGAGATCAAATATGTTTAAATAGTAAAAATGATAGCCAAACCCACAATTTTTACCAAGTGGGGAGATATGAAGGATGAGGGTATATTCAAAGAGGACTTTTCATCAATAATCTACATAGAGGAACAAGAGGAACTAGAACAACCACAACCCCTTCTAATTGATACTAGCAGTAAAGGCTATCAACTAGAAAAACAAATGGGATACACTGGAACAGGTGGCCTTGGGCTACACAAATAAGGCAGATGGGAGCTTGTCATAGTGGAACAAATAAAAAATAACATGGGACTAGGCTATGGTTATATAGACATGGTTACTCCAAAAACTAGACATACCTCTTTTAAGAAAGGGGATCCTTCTATTGGCATTAAGACATTGGATATCTACCATCGTATAAACTTTGATTTACTAATTGAAGACTTATTTGACAACTTCGACATAGGTATAGTCCCTACCCCAACTTATCAAAACTATTCCTAATGACTATTATTATTTAAGAATGGACTCTAACGAGTATGAATGGGATTCTCCTTCCTTCATCACCTCTAGCGATGATGACCTAGAAGCCTAATGGGAAAATGATCCCAAATCCATATTAACCATCTCAACAACTTCTATAGGCTTTGCAGATGATGATGATAGCCTACCCTTGTGTTACCCACAGTTGATAGATTGGGACCAACAACATCATACACTTGTTTTTGATCAATTCCAAAACAATGAAGCAATCACGAAGTTTATGGGACTTCTAATTGATGTACCAGTAGGAGATCATAAACAGGGTTCATCATGGAACTCACACAAGAAGTGTACTTCGGTGGGGATATTGTGTCCTCTAGTCACAAAAGTGAGAAATAATATAAAAATAAAAACAAGATTCCCTAGAGAAAACCACAATGTGGCTATATCGGATCCTGAAAAGAATAAAATAAAGGACGAATCTGAAGGTGAAAACCTCTCCAAGGCACCCAAATATGGATGATTCAATATTCCCATTTCTAAATATCAAGAGAAGTCAACACTCCTAGTAGAAGAAGAAAAATCCATTAATGTTGGCACAACAGAGAACCTAAAGATCACATACCATGCAGTGTCACTTGATCCTAAAGAGAAAGTGAACTTCTTAGCATTTATCAACGAAAGAAAGATAAACTTTGTGTATACATATGCATACATGCTAGAACTAGATCCAACATTAGTTGTACACCACTTGGTTGTATTTCTTAGAGTTAAACCTATCAAGTAGAAACTAAGGAAAATTCATCCTCAAATAACATTTTTTGTAAAGGTAGAACTGAAGAAATTACTAGATGTGGGCTTCATTAGACCAATTGATTATCTGAAATGGATAGAGAATCTAGTACCAGTTTCAAAGCCCACTGGAGGCATAAGGATCTACATGGGCTTCTGAGGCCTAAACAAAGCTTGCCCAAAAGATGACTTCCCTCTTCAAAGTATTGACATGAATGTGGATCTAACAACATGACATGTGATTCTATCATTAATGGATGGTTTCTCTAGGTATAATTAGATAAAAATATCCCCTGATGATCAATATAAAATTACATTCACTTGTGCATGGGGGACCTTTTGTTGGAATTTCATGCCATTTGGTCTAAAGAACGCAAGAGCGACCTATCAGCAAGCGATGATGACAATCTTCCATGATATACTACATACGACTATGGAAGACTATGTGGATGACATACTAATGAAGACCATGAAAGGGGAAGACCACTTGATCAACCTTGCAAAATTGTTTGATAGGATAGAACCGTATAACTTAAGACTCAACCAAAAAAAATGTGTGTGCAGTGAAATTTTTCTACCTCCTTATATGCAAAACTAACTAAAGAATGCATGATAAAAACTACACTAAACCATCTCAAGATTAAGCTACGTTGAACAAAAAATAAACAAAGATAAAAATAATAACATGATATACCTTCTTACTTGTGTTGATCCTTGGTTGGCCCTTGATGATATTTTGAATATGCACTCCTTGATGGCAAGCTTGTGATGGTAGTGGTAGTTGGGTGATTAATGAGGGTGGATAAATGCAATAATGGCTAGGATGCAAGATGCAAAATGTAAGAGAATTGCAATAATAATGGATAGAATGCAAAATGGCTTGAGAGAATAAGTTTGATAATAATGCATGAAGGTTCTTTAATGAATGAAAAATGGGGGGTATTTATAGAAGAAATTGAATTCTCTAGAGGATTCAATAGTCAAGATTGAGCCACCATGGCCAAGATGGAGAGCTATGGTGAGTTGAGCACTAACAAGCCCCCACATCTCGCCATGTGTCAGATGAAGTGGCGAAGGACTTGGTGAGATGGAAAGGGTACAAGGTGACATGGAAAAGGCCATGTGGTCCCAAGGTACTTGAAAATACCTTGGGATGGGAGAGGATTTCCTCAAAAAGGTATTCCTTGTCCCCAAGTGGGGTTGAAAGTGACAAGTGAGGACTTTTAGAAAGTCCACTCTTGTCACCATGGGGATTGGAGAGGGCATTGGAAGAATAAAAGTGAATTTTTAATTCACTTTCTTGGAAGAAACCAAAGGGTAAGACAAGATTCCACTAAAAGGGGTCTTTGTCCAATGTGTATGATGTGACCTTTGAGAGGTCATGGGGAAGACAAATGCATGGAGGGAATAAGTGTGAATTTTTAATTCACATGGGGTAGAGGTCAAACCAAAAAAGGTAAGTACCATGAAGGTTGGCTTAAAGACATGCTGAAAAGGGAAAGTAATTAGGATTAGGATTGTGCAAATAGGTGATTAGGCTAATTAATGAGGATTATAGGCAAGTGGCTAAATATGGAGGATGTGACATTAATCCTGATTAGGGATATGTACATCCTAATGAAGGATTAATTAGATTAATCTAGATTAGTGAAAAGGTTATGGAGGATGGGACAAGGAGAGAGAAAGAATGAATTTAAAATTGAAGAGGATAATTGACTAAATTAAATAAATTTATTGATTTATTTAATTAAGAGAGGAAATGGGCTAATGGTAAAGTATTTAGTTAATTGAACTAAATACCTTACGAATATTAGGGAAAAGGGGGAACATTAATTAAATAAATTATTTAATTAACGTTGATAAATGAGATGAAATGGATAAATGAAAGGAATAAATTTAACCTTATGTAAAGGGTCAAATTTAGATGTCTACATTTTTCCCCTCTTTGAGATATTGTTAGAATAACAGTGTTTCGAAGAAAAATAAAATGCAGATGACTCTATAGAGGAAGCGACTAGAAAAAATATGTCCCAATATGGGAGAGGTTATGTGAGCTGCTCAAATGGAGGGGAGTGAAGGGAGATACCTCAATTACATGGGAAAATGACAATGAATGAGGTACAAATGGATTTGGTAGGGTATGCCCCCTTGAGAGGGAGGTAGGGGAAGAAAAAGGGGCCCCAGGCAACTTCTTAATATGAAGAAACGGAAGGTATCATTGGATAAAGCTCAAAAAATCATGAAGAATGGATTTTGAATAGAGTCAAATGGGCACACGGGGCACAAATGGCAGCCCCGTGAAGTTGGAGGATTAATCGATGAAGAAAAAAGGTTAAATAGAGGGAAAAAATACCCTCTATTTTAAAAAGGGGAAAAGGAGGGAAGTTTTAAATAGTAATTTTAGAATTACTATTCCTCATTTGGACAGTTGGTAGTTGAGAGAGAGAGAGGAGAGAAGAGGAAAAAGAAGGAGAGAGAAGATGTTGGAAGATTACGATGACAACATCATCCACCACGGGGATGAGGTGCAGAGTTTCTATGTTGAGCGTGTCATCCCACGCTAGGTTAGGCTCAAAACCCCTTTGTGATTTTTAACATTTTTGATATATTTCTTTAGTTAAAATGCAATTTGAAAATTTGGATTTGAGAGTAGAGGAAGGTTAGAAAAATGGGCAGAAGGGAGAAATTAATTTTGCCTAACGGGTAGGGAAAAATAGGGGTGTAGAAAGAAAATTAGTCGGTTTAGAGGAAATTTTTGATGTTTTTTCCCCACACAGGGGTGGTCGCACCTCGAGAATGGGTGGCCTCACTCGCCAAAGGGCAATCGTGCCTCATGGAGTGGCGGCCCCACCGCAGAGGGGTAGTTGTGCCCCATGGAGGGGTGGCCACACCCCAACAAGGGGCGATCACAGCCCCACGGGGGTAGCCGCACCCTGATAGATGGCGGCACCCTAGAAAGGAATGACCCCGCCCCAAAGGGTGGCCGCACCCAGAATGGCCGGTCGCACCCCAAAGGGCGACCGTGCCCCAAGGGGAGGTCGCGCCCGAAAAAAGAATACACCAAGGGCGTGAAGGAAAAGGAAAATAAGTTAAAGTCTATAGAAAAAGAAAGAGAAGTGGGATAACTAAGGAAAATTATCCTAGGGAAGAGTGTGAGGAAAAGTTAGTGTGAAAAGGAACCCAACATCGGGAAAGAAATGAAGGGAATGGTGTGGTGACTGACAGGTTGTGGTTTGGCTGTAGAGGAGATCAAAGGTGTTGGCAATGACACATCGAGCGATGACTGTAGAAAACCATCAAGCCTTGGCTCAGGTGGGACCTCTACACATGTTAGTGTATCCATCCATTAGGGTGCATTGAGCGATGCTGACAACCCTGATTGAGCATTGGGATTCAACGACGTCGACATTCCATCTTCTGATAGGGGAGATAACCATGACACTGGAGGATGTTTGACGGATACTAAGACTACTCATAGTAGGGTGTATGGTGAGTGAGATGAGATCAGAGGGAGAGGAGCTGGATCATACCATATGGGCCATGTTCAGTCGAGAGGACCTACTGGTGGAGAAGAATGTGTTGGACATGGATAGATGTTCGGGGTTGGGAGTACCACCACTGTCGTTGTACCTGTGCGGGTTGATCAACGGGATACTCATACCGAATAGGAGTGGGAGATTCTGTAGTCTTAGCTACCTAGAGGTTATCTGACACATTGTCAAGGGGAGGGAGGGATAGTTCACATGGGGTCCATGCATCCTTGCATAGTTGTATAGAGATATGCACGTGATCTGCTATCAGGGGGCTCAACATGTGTCAGGTGACATTGTTGCATGTATGGGTGTGGGAGCACATTAGTGTGGCCCGACCATATGTGGTGATAGTGGGTCAACAAGATATGACATTACCGGTGGTCTATTGGTAGGGTTTAGAGTATGGATGGGTTTGGCGGCATTAGGGTTCAGGAGATTTCGATGGTTGGAGGAGATTTTTTGATGATCTGGAGGAGAAGGATATAGTGTGGAGGCCGTATATGACACAACACTTCATGAAGTGGAGGGAGGATGAGGCCAGGCATAGAGGATACTTCATGAACCGATGTTATATAGTTAGGAGGGAGCCTTGGACCGTAGAGTCACACAAGCCAAATTGGGTGATGAGGCAGTATGGGTTGATACAGGATATTCTAGGTGCACCTAATAGGTTCAAACGGATTACATGGGAGCGACCATAGGGTGATGCAATTTTAGCAGAGTTTGCATTGTAGCACTAGGCGACACTAGTACAAGAGTTAGTAGAGTACCTAGGGAGGGTTGAAGGGTTGGTAGATGTAGGTATCACTATGAGATATGTAACATGGTTTTTGTGACACCAAGTTGCATGGATTACACCGGAAGTGATGATCGTAGTGGTACTAGGATTTGGAATGGAGGATAAGATCAGATTGGCAGGACAAGGGAGAGGTAGAGGGAGGGCACAACCGAGGAGAGAGCCGGGGGTAGGAGGAGTAGGAGGAGATCAATAAAGGTGAGAGTTGGAGGACAACAAAGGAGAGAGCCGAAGGCAGGCAGAGCCAAAGGATAACAGAGGAGAGTGTCGAAGGTAGCTAGAGCAGTAGAGCAGGAGAGAGTGTTGGAGGTAGTCGGTGTAGGTGGGTAGTAGGGGGTGTCAAAGGCAGACAGATCAGGAGGACATGGGGAGGATCAGGCGGGGGGTCAACGGAGGGTGGGTAGGAGGAGGAGGAGATGGAGGACATGGGCCGAGCCCGAGGAGGAGAGACATGATGCAGAGGCAATGGGGGAGAGGGAGGAGGTCGATGCGATGGACATAGGGGAAGAGGGAGGGGAAAAGGAGATGGACACAAAGGTACATAATATTCATCCATTGGCTATGATGTTTTCAGTAGTAGAGGATTTAGCTACGTGACTGAGAGGAGCTGAGGGGAGATTACATATTGTCGAGCAGAGGTTGAGAGACTCAGAGGCAGTGAGGAGCAGATTGGAGGTAGAGGTGCTTGTGTTGCGAGCCTAGCTAGCAAAGAGTGAGAGGGAGTTCCGGGTGGTGGCTGATGTGATACCACGACATGAGATGGAGATGCAGAGGGAGGGGAGAGGCTATGGGAAGAGATAGAGGAGCTATGAGTAGGAGTGATGGAGTTACAGGAAGAGGTGACACATTTTGAGGGAGAGGTAACGAGGGAGCATGATGAAAGAGAGTCAGCGAGATGGGAGAGGGACAAATTAGAGGCTACCATGACGATACTGTAGGCAGGGGGTTAGCGAGAGTTTGGAGGATCGACAGGGCAGATATTGGCAGAGAGGGATATGGAGGACCTGAGGAGACAGGTGGAGGGATTGTTGAAAGAGAGGAGGGAGTTGAGGAAAAAGCGAGATGAGCTCTGTGACAGGGTGGAGGTGGAAGAGGAGATAGTGGGAGATATGGGGTTGATGCAAAAGAGGGAGGATACTATGAGGGCTCAGGTACAAGCAATGGAGACCAAGAGAGATTCCCTACAGTCATAGGTGTAGGTTATGCAAGGGGGGAGAGATGCAGTAGTGGCATAGGTAGAGGCTATGGAGAGAGATACAGTGAAGAGGTAGGTACTGGCATCACAAGGTGGTGAGACAGGGGAGGGGGATTAGATACTATAGGCACAGGTATAGATGATGTAGGAGGAGAGGGACAGAGCCCTGGAGTAGGTGTCATGGATGGGATCAGAGATTGAGCAGTTGCGGTTAGCATGGGACACATGGGCACAAGAGAGGAGGTCCATTTATGGATATTGGGATAGGTACAGGGTTGAGCAAGACTCAACCAGGCAACAAATTAGGGATCAGGAGGATTATATGAGAGAGGCGAGCTACTATATGTGTGTTTATTACTTATTAGTTCTAGATCTAGCACAACGTGTACCGGCTTATGTTCAAGCATCGCCACAAATGTCAGCACCATCCCAGTCAGCAGGGATGCATACCCAGGGATATAGTAGCATGAGAGAGACACCCCCACATAGGGGGCCAGTGCAAGAGTCACCACATAGATCAGATGTAGGCAGCTCATGGTTTAGAGGATTAGAGGGATAGGATCCTGATATTTTATAGGTACAGGATGGATGTATAGTATAGAGTAGCAGAGACTAGAGTTGATTCTTAGCTTTGTACTCGTACTTTATTTTGAGGACATATGATGGATATGTATTTTGATGATGATGATGGACATGATATGGACCATGTGATGGATATTATATATATTTTTTATCTTTGATATGATATGCAAGAGCCCTTATTGACATTATATGATGTGGATGTGATGGATTATTTTATTTATGTATACATGTATGTTTATGGATTTATTGTGGATGGTTATTATGATGCGATGCATGGATAATTCTAGAATGATTTATGTTTATGCCTATATGGATTTATGATATGTATGATGCCTAATTTTTATGATGGAAGATGTGATAGATGAATTATGATTATTTCTAAGTGGATGATACGTTATGATTTGCATGATGTCTAACACTTATGATGCATGATGTGACAAATGAATTATGATTATTTCTATGTGGATGATACGTTATGATAATTATGATGCAAGATGTGATATATGCTATGGATGTGGAAATGTACTTAACAGTGTGTGATGCAGGTGATGATGTATGGGATATGTGGATGATATGTACTAAGACAAACATGCTTAAATGGATCAATTAATAATGAAATGAATTTTAAGATGTATAGAATAATTGATTACTCGACATACCTAAAATAAATGATAATGCACATGAGGTGGAATGCAACTGAGTGAACCTAAAATATGCAATGTGATTATGGATGTAAATAAGGGCTTTCATAATGATGGAGATGAAGGATGTGATGGGTTTGCAACTGCACCTGTCAAGAACCATAGGAAATCCTGAGGAGAAAGGGGAAGATGGAAGGGATCATCATTTGCACAACCAAAATCTTAAGTTAGGGAAAAAGAAAGGATGGAGGGTACATGAAATGCAATGGAGGAGAAAATGAAATGCAAAGTTAATGCAATTTTCCATCTTCGGAGCACTAATTTTTTCTATAGCATAAGACACCAAGAACCATGGTATGTGGACCAAGGCAGATTAGTGTCTAATGCATAAACAAACACAACAAACAAGAAGATTATCCCAATACCACAAAGTCATGATGACTTCAGTCGGGCCAAGTATTGGAATAACCACAAGCACAGAAGGATGTCCCAGTGTAATGCAAGACTTCAGGGGTCTTGGTGGGTACTACGTGAGACAACTAGGAAAACAATAAATAAGAGAAAAAATCAAGATATGCCCCTATGTCAACTTGTCAAAATGCACCATAATATGAAAGATCATCTCAGCCTTGATGAGTGATGATAGGGAGCTCAAATGATAAAAAAAACCAAAAGCATCAAAAGATTGCAATTAATTTCAAAACATCCTTTGCCATAGGATGAAGATGATGGATGGGGTTGATGTGGTCTGTTAGTAAGGATACATCTTGTTGAGAACAAAAATGGATGCTAAACTAAAAGATTGATAATGACACAAGATATTCAGAAATTGATTAAATATCGTGAAATGAATGGATTCCATTTGTGAAGTACCAATGAGATAAGGACATACCCTGACAACCAGACACAAGACTGACTTGCCCTAAAGACCTAGGGGCTCGAGGGTTGATCAAAGATCAGCCTTGCCTACGTGAAAGCGCAGAGCCCTCGTAGTTTAGGAAAAGACCATGGTAAAAGCAGAAAGAGGACAATAAAGACATATGATGGAGGACAATGATCAGACAGATTAACCACAAAAGAAAAAAAAGGAAAGCTTCGGGAGTGGATCAAATGATCGACCTTTCCTACATGCAAGCGCAGTGGCAACGTATTTCGAAAAGGACGAACGACCAATGATGGATAAAATTGAAAAGAGGACAATGGGGACAAATGGTGATGGAAAAAATACCCTACGGGAGTGGTGCAGGAGCACCTAGAAGAACACCTAGGAAACACTAGGAATAGGAAAGGTTTGTGTATTTTTGTTTTCATGTTATAAGGTCATGTTGACCATTGCAATTGTGGGAGAGTTTTCAAAATGTCTTGGTCAGGAGCTATCAGGAGTGAAATGGGAGTGACTTAATTCTTATCTTGGTTAGGAGCTATCAGGAGTGGAAGAGATTTGGAGTTTGGAATACTCATGATTGGTCAGTTTCTAGGAAATTGGCAAAGGTGGCCAAATGGAACATTTTGCATTTGTTTGCCACCTTGTAATCACAAAGTGCAACCAAGAAGGGTGTAACCACTTTGGGAAACCTATTTAATTTTTCCCTGACCTGTGTGAAAGGTTGGAAGTCTTTTGAAGTTTTGTAATCTTGCAATTTCATGAAGGAGAAATAAGAATAGTACAAGTATTTGTTGACTTTTCTGTGTTTGTGTTCTTAGCAGTGCATTAATGGCTTAATCAAGCCTTGGCACACATGTGGAATGTAGTGTATCTATTCCAAAAGTGTTGGCTGATCATTAGATAGTTGTTTCTTCCTTCTAATGGTTGATTTCTATTCTCTAAGTTCTAGTTTCTTGGTTATTCTGCCTGGCAAGCTGCAATAAATGGAGACCTAGACCACCTTTCCCCTGTACCTAGTGTATGGGCTCTTGGAAACAGTGGCTAGGCTCCATGCCTATATTTTTAGTAGTGTTAGGAGTCATTAGGAGGAGGACAAGCATGAAAGAAGACCTTTCCTACACGAGCAAAATAGTGCCTGGCTAGGAAAGTCTAGTGGTGAAAATCACCTAGCTTGCAGGGGAGACCTCTCCATGAAAATTCCCATGGTAGACAGGTGGAGGAAGGCCATACAGTGGTCTGAAATCTGGTAAGAGGCTTCATCAATTGATTTGGTGGAAGAACTCTTTGACAGTCCAACCGAGTGTCCAAGAAATGACAACAAAACCCTACATTTGCTAAAGTTGGTGAAGCAGCCTGTGTACGGCAAGACCAGGCCTAAAACCTTGGAAATCTTGAAGTGGTTGGTGTTAGGTCCAAGAAACTATAGAGAAGGTTTGGGTTTCTTTGGGAAAGTTTTGTGCAATTTCCACTTTTCTCGGATTAGGAGGGCTAAAAGGGACTCTAGGCTTGTTGCCTTTTAAACCCTAGGTGAGGGTTTGGAAGAAGCGATGGTGAGATGGAGTCTAACGGTTGTTCAAGAAACCTAATGGGATGCTTGGAAGCATGAAAATACAACTTTACACCCCTACAAGCATCTAGTTAAGTATTGTGGGTATTTTGGCCTTTAGGGATGATTAAGGGTCAAGGGTGAAGCAGAGTCAAAGCACCAAGTTTTGGGTTGAATTGTGTGATATGGTTGGAAGTGGGGATGGCCAGTAGAGCCAGGGGTATCTGCATTTGAGTTAGGACCTATAGGTTGAGTTGGTGGAGAGAGTCACCAAAGGGTTTTGCTAAGGTGAGGCCCGAAGCATGGAATAGTGAGTGTTTCCATCCATTCCCCCTTACACTAGGGAGGATCAAATGATCAGTCTTGCCTACGCGCAAGTGCAGGGGAAATGTAGTTTGACAAGGACGAGATGGAAAAGACAACAAAAAAATCCCTGGGGGCAGATCAACTGATCGGCCTTGCCTATGTGAAAGTGCAGGGGCAACATAGTTTGCCAAAGAAGAGATGGGATCTAGATGGAGACAACCAAAGTGATGAGGTGACGCAAGCTCAGATTAGGATAAAAGCTTAGGATGACATATAGTGGATGAATTTCATCCAATGCTCAACCAAAAATATACCAAGTGACTAGATGGTGGATGGGGATGCTGGATAGGATTGACAGGATGATGAGGATTGATCTGTATGGATAAAGTAACTAGGACGTGAGGTAGATAATGATTAATCCCTATACAAATGGCACATGTTGCCAGGTTTTCACCAATCGTACATATCCAAGGTGCCACGCAGGGGTGGTTTTCACCATAGGATGAATTATTTCTCTTTATTATTTTTTGATTTTGATAATTTTTTACTTTTTTGTATTTTTGAGATTTTACAAGATAGGATACCCTAGCTAACCTAATTATAAAACTTCTTTAGATGTGTGATATTGATGGGATCTTCTTGGGGCTCCCCTTCAAGTGTAGATAGCCTGTACACTCCAGAACCATATTTAGCGGTGATGATGTAAGGGCCTAACCAATTTTCTTCAAACTTGCCCTTCTTATCCTGATCTTTTTGATTCTACTAATTTTCTTTAAGGACTGATTCACCAACATTGAATTGATGAGGGAAGATCTTCTTATTGTAGCTTCTCTTGAGCCGATGTTGATAGGCTTGTAGATGGTTGTAGGCTTTGACCCATTTTTCATCCAGGAGTTCCAACTGAGCAAGGTGTGCAATGCAGGTGGCTTCGTCAATGATCAAATTCTTCAGCGATATGTGAAGAGATCAAATTTTGACTTCAATCAGCAAGATAGCTTCGACACCATAGACAAGTGAGTAGTGAGTGGCGCCAGTGGGGGTGCAAATGGAAGTGCGGTAGGCCCAAAGGGCAGGATGGAGGGGGAGATTCCAATCTCGGCCAGTGTTGTTAACCATCTTTTTAATGATTTTAATCAAGGTTTTGTTGGTGGCTTCTGCTTGACCATTACCTTGGGGGTAATAGGGGGTAGACCAACGATGTTGGATGTGATAAGTCTCACAGAGGAATTTCATGCACTTGTGTTTGAATGGCTTTCCATTGTCAGTAATGATGGTACAGAGGATTCTATACCTATCGAGGATGTGGTAAAGGGTGAATTTGGATATCTGAACACCAATAATTTGGGTGAGTGGTATGGCTTCCACCCACTACGTAAATTATTCAGTGGTTGTGATGATAAAAGTGTGGCCATCGGAGGATGGAGGGTAAATCTTTCTGATCAAATTGAAACCCCATTGTGAAAATGGCCATGGTGTTGTGATGGGTTGTAACTCTTGTGTAAGAGCATGAATCAGATCTGCATGTTGCTGACAAGGAAGATACCTCTTGACAAACTCACAAGAATCATGTTCCATAGTAGGAAAGTAATAGCCTGCTCTAAGAATCCTTTTGGGTAGGGCCATACCATTAGAATGGGCTCCACATATACCACTATGTACTTCTACCAATGCAGTGTGGGCTTCGGTATCGTTTAAACATCGGAGGAGGGTTCCATCATACCCACGTTGATAAAGTGTATCACCTATGATTGTGTAATGGGTTGTGCATTGGATAAATGATTTTTGTTGGTTGCGTGTGAGGTCAGGTGGTAATTTATTGTCATGAAGATAAGTGTAGATGTCTTGGTACCATGAGGATTCAAGACCTACAATGTCACATACCGTTTCACTCTCGAGGATGTCATATGCAGGGATTAATATTTTCTCCACGAGAAACTCACATTCAGTATGATCTTTGGGCATGTCAAGGAGTGAACCAATAATGGCCATGGCATATGTTGCTTTATTCTGCACTCTAGGTATTTGATCAAATTGGATGGAGGTGAAATACTTCTTAAAGTCATCTACCATACGTTTGTATGGTAACAACTTATCATCCTTTGTGAGGAACTCATCATTGACCTATTCGATAACCAATTGGGAATCACCAGAGACTTGCAAGTGAGAGATACACCAATGGACTACAATCTTAAGGCTCGTAAGAAGAGATTCATATTCAACAATGTTGTTGGTACAAGGAAAGGCTAGTCTGAATGACTTTGGTATGTAGTCACCTTGGGGGGTGATGAGCAAGACTCCTGCTTCTGATCCATTTTTTTTGTGTGATCCATCAAAGTATAATGTCCATGTGGTGGCTTCTGAAACTAAAAACACCCCTTCATCTGGAAACTCTATTTCTAAAGGATAAGAATCTACTAGTGGGGCATTTGCTAGTTGATCTACAATTACCTGTCCTTTGATTGCTTTACGATCCACATAATCTATGTCGAATTCACTTAGTAGCATGACCCATTTAGCCATGTGGCCTGTCAGTGTTGTTCTTGATAATAAATATTTAAGTGAATCAATCTTAGAGATTAACTTGACTGGATGGCTAAGCATGTAGTGTCAAAGTTTCTGTGAGTTGAAGACCATAGCAAGGAAAGCCTTCTCCATTGGGGAATAGTTGAGCTCATAACCTACTAAGTTCTGGCTGATGTAGTAAATCTCTCTTTCTTTGGATGACTCATCATGTTGTGCTAACAATGCCCTAGTGCAACGGAAGTAGCCGAGATATAAAGGAGGAGTGGCTTTCTCAGAATAGGTGGCATAAGAAAAGGTGGGTGAGCCAAATATTATTTTATTTGATTGAAGCCAAATTGACATTGTGGGTTCCACTTAAATGCAATGTCTTTCTTCAAGATATGTGTGAATGACTGACACTTTTCAGCTATTTGAGCAATGAACCTTCAGATAGATTGGAGCTTACCTTGCAGACTTCTTAGCTGTTTCAGAGTACGGGGTGGAGACATTTCCATGATTTTCTTGACCTTAGTAGGATCAACCTCAATTCCTCTGCGAGAGAGAATGAACACCAAAATTTTTCCAGTTGTGACACCAAAGACACATTTCTTTGGATTAAGGTGTAGCTTGTACTGTTCCAGATGTTCAAATATTTTCTTGAGGATGGCAGGATGTTCTTCCCTTGTTCTTGATTTTCCTAATAGGTCATCAACATAGTCTTCCATTATTATGTGGATGAGATCATGGAAGATGATTATCATAGCATGCTGGTATGTTTTCCCCACATCCATGAGGCCGAAAGGCATGACATTATAATAGAATGTACCCCAAGGTGTAGTGAAGGTAGTCTTATGTTGATCTTTGGTGGTGATCTTAATCTGATTGTAGCTAGAGAAACCATCCATGAGGGACAGCATCTCATGTCTTGTTGTGAGATTGACCAACATATCAATATTTGGCAAAGGGAAGTCATCCTTGGGATGAGATTTGTTAAGGTCTCAGAAATCCATGTAGATCCTGATATCTCCATTTGGTTTCATGACTGACACTATGTTGGAGATCCAGTCAGAGTAGTCAATTGGTCTAATGAATCCTACCTCCAACAGCTTTACCAATTCTTTCTTAACTAGTAGATCCCCTTGAGGGTGCATTTTTCGTAGTTTTTGCTTGATAGGTTTTGCATCAGGATGGATGTCTAGGTGATGTACCACCAAAGCAGGATCAAGGCTGGGCATGTCTGAGTATGTCCAGGAAAATTTTATGATTCCTTCTTTGAGAATTTTGGTGATGATAGAGTGTTCCTCTTTTGACAATGCTTTAGCCACATAGGTGATCTTGGGGTTTTCTTCAATTCCCAAGTTTATTGGTTGTGTTTCTTCGATCAAGATGGATGACCGTTCGAATAGTTAAGTCCCTACAAGGGGAATATGAACGTCCCCATCTTATAGTGCCTCGTTGAGGTTTTCACTAGTAGATACGCCCTTTGTTTTTACTTTTTCAAAGTCACAAAGTGCCTCAGGGAGGTTTTCACTAGGTGACCCTTTTTTATTTTGTTTCTTTTTATTTATGCGACTAGGGCACTCATCTTCCCCCAATGCCATAAGATGCACATATTGTTCCACTAAGGGAAAGGTTTTGAGAGGTGTGGTACCTTGTAGGTCATATTCAATGAGCTCAGGATGTTTGAGGGATAAGGTGATGGTGCAAACGGATAGGCATTCAAACATGGCAGGAAGGTCTACGTGATCTAGGTCATCGTATGTGTGAATGATGGATTCCTCCTCTGGTATGTCTTCGAGGGAACTATCATCTATACTGACATTGTTGGAGGTACTAGATGATGCCAAAAGGCTCTTTTGTTTCTGGTCATAGCCCAAGCCTATTTTCTTCGAATTGTCATTTTCCTTGCTCTTCTATACCAAGACCTTTTCCTTGGTAATTGCACTTTTCAACAAACTTAGATGCACATGGATAGACCTCCTAAATGTATTCTAAGAGGGTACGTGGTGGCTTAGGTTCTTCTCTATAAATCGATTGGATGATATCTTCTTCCATTTGATCGTGAAGGGAACCTAGATCTCTGAATTTCATTGAGCCCATGTTTTTGGAAGTGAGTGTGTCTTTTCTTCCTCTTTTGGAACAGAGTGAGAGGATTGACCATATGTACATGGTGAGGGTGGCATGGTTGCCACATTCAATTTTGTATGCATTTCGTACTCACCACACCCTTTGTCATTGATCTGGACCTTGGTAATGGTGGAACCAGATGTGGATGATGGATTGGATGAAGTGGCGTTTAGTGTGTTGGTGGATGGAGGAGATTATGATGTCTGAGTTGCCCCCATTTCTACTCCAAGGAAATAGTGGAAATGTAGAAAGGAAGCCTCTAGGGAATGACAATATTCAAATGGTTGAGGATCAACTTGTATAGTTACTTCCATTCCTTGAAAAGGGAATTTCTGACATTGATGATAGGTTGATGGAATGGCTTGCATAGAGTGAATCCATGGGCGGCCAAGAAGGATGTTATATGGAAGTTCAAGGTCCAGAACATGGCACATAGTATATTGTACAATGGGGCCCAATTGAACAGGTTGACAAATAGTACCCTCATAATCTCATTTTGCGTTATCATATGCTTTGATGGTGATAACTTGATTGTTTAGGTCAGCTTGGTTGTATCCCACCTATTGTATAAACTTTAATGTACAAATATTTAGGGCATAACCATTATCTACCAGTACCCTTTTTACTTTTTGACCATTTACACCGACCTCTAGGTGCAGGGGGTGATTATGACTTGAGTCAAGGCGAGGCATATCTTTCTAGCTTAAACCTAATTGATAGGTTGCTGAGAGATTTCCTACCAATGCTTGGAATTGTGTGGGAGATGTCATTGGGGACTTGGGTGCTTTGCAAGGCCTTATTCAAGATATCTTGGTGTGTGGGAGAAGACTTAAGCAGATCTAGGATAGATATTTGAGCTGAGGTTTTGCCTAAGTGATCAAGGATGTTATACTGTGGACTAACAGATGACCACTGGGTAGATGTGGGGGCTGCTAGAACCATGATGCAGGTGCGACGAGTGGTGACAACACATTGTGGATCTTTTCCTTTGACGTGTATCATGGATACACGTGGCTCCACTTGTTCTACGTATGTGACAACACCTTGGTAATTGTATGGCACATTTTTGTAAGTGACATTATTTGTGTTGTTATTCTAGTTGTTGTTGTTGCTAGGTCCAGGATTGGAGTTGGACACGCTAGGACCTTGATTATGCTTGGGAAAAACATTCTGGTATATTTGAAGTTGAGCATTAGACAAGGTTGTTGTGTTAGCATCCAAATGTATTTCACCCTGATCTATGAGACCCTGGATGTAGGTTTTTAGACCTTGACACTTGTCCAATGTATGTCCCTTAATCTTGTGAAATTCACAATACTCATTGTCTTTGAACCAAGTTGGTTTAGGCTTAGACTCGTTGAGGGGCTTGGTTACATGATATGTGATGGGGTAGTTTTCTTGGAGGAGCTTGTTAAACACGATGCTAAGGGGTTCTCCCAACTAAGCAAACTGGTGTTTATTTCCCCCTTGGTTGTTTTGATTTGACTGTTGATGAGGTGCTCCTTGGGGCATGAATATGGAATTTGGGATTGACTATTGTTATTGAGGAGGATATTTTTGTGAGGTGATAGCCACCTGGACATGTTTAGTGTTAGTGACACCATCATTGACAACATTTTTATTCATATTCCAATAACAAGGTTTATCTCCAAAGGATCACTCTTTAAAATAATTGAAAATTTTGACCTACCCTTTAGCAACAAGGGCTCATTCCAGGATAGGACCCTTTTCCACTAGTGCCGAAAAGGTAGTGATGTAGTGGAGTCAGAAGTTGTGATCCATGTCCGAATGGGAATTTTTGATGAACAACATAACCATGTATTTTCTTGCAGTGGGGATTTCATCCGGCTAGCTAAGGCTCGCCATCTTTGTAGATAGCTGGCAAAGGTTTCTCCATCATGCTATTTTTCTTTCACAAGATCCAGCGTGTCAATATCCTTCTCCAGATTAAAGGAGAAGTGGGAGATGAATTGTTTTGATAGCTATGCAAAGGATTTGATGGATCCCTTTTCAAGACCCATAAACCAATTAAGAGCAACTCCCTATAGGATTTTAGGGAATAGTCATATGAGGTAGTTGTCATTGTGCATGAATTCTTGGAAGTGGGCATAAAACTCTTGCAGATGAGATTTGGGGTCTTTGGTTCCCTTGTATTTATCAAATTTTGGTATTTCAATTTTTTTAGGGAAGGGAACCAAGGAAATGGATGGATCAAATGGATAAGGATAAATGTCCTCAAACTTGAACGACTGCTTGCCTGTCCCATCTTGTAAATATTTTAATGTAGCTTTAACTTCTTCCAAGTCTTTGTTGATGGGTGTTGCAGGAGTCAAAATAGGTTAATTGTATGGGTAGTATTGATGGTATGATGAGGATGGCACTACTGTGGTTGGATCGTAAGCGGGTTGGGATGCATACGAATGTGTTTGTTGGTTTTGATTGGTATAAGTGGATTACAGATTGAAGTATGGCGGATAGAAGGATGATGGATTATGATGATGAGAAGCGAAGGTTGTTTTCTAGTAGGGTGGTTGTTGTGTAGGAGTTTGATAATACAAAGAGGTAGAACCCCCTTGTTGATATGGTGATGGTTATTGGTAGTAAGAGGTGGAAGGTGCACCCTACTGATAAGATTGTTGTTGTTGGAGATAGGATGGATAGGATTGGTATTGATGCACAATGGTGGGTTGTTGTGTGACATATGGGGACTGTTGTGGATTTGACAGTTGTTGATAGGGATTGGTATGTGACTGCAGAGGGTTGGTGTAAAGTGGCAGTTGCATCCATGTTTGATTTTGGGTAGCCTAATGAGGATTTGAATTGAGATGAGCTAGAAAAGTGTATGTGTTGGACAAATGATAAAGATATTTTGTAAGGGGACTATGTTGTGTTTATGTAGGAATATTTATGTGTTGTGATGGAGGTTGTTGTTGTGGCTTTTGTTGGTAGGATGGGCGAGATGGAATATGTTGTTGTGGAGCTACCATAGAAGTGCCATGTGGCAGTTGTGGCTACTAGGATGTTGTTTGTGTCACCTAATGTGGTGGTTGGGTAGGAATTGAGATGTTTTGTTGTGGGATGGGGATGTTGTGTTGCAAAGGTTGTTGATAAGGTGGTAGGGATGAAGCAACCACGGGAACAAAATGTTGTGGTGGTGTTGGTAATGAAGTGGATTGGTGAGGATTATTAGGTGGCTGTTGGAATGTAGGTGGTGGCAAGTTGTTAGCGGATATAGATCCTGGAAGTGGCATTGATGCAAGGGTAGAAATGCCCCCAGTATTGATAGGTGGATGACTAGGTTGTTGAACTGGAAGTGGTGGAGCATATGGGATGTATGATGGCATTTCATAGGCGTAGGGATCGTGATGCTCGGGTTGTGCTGCAAAGGTTGTGGTTGGGAGATGAAGATAACTAACAACTTGGTGTATCACAGCATTTCCAAACTCAGAATGATACCAATTCTTTGTGGGTGCACCTTCGGGGAGATATGAATTCCCTAGAATGTTTTGTGAAGTTTGCAGATTGACGGGTGCAGGAAGAGTGTGGGTACTAGCATATTGTGATGCATCAAAATTGGATGGTGGTTTGACGCCTCTCATTAGTAGAGTGGCAAGAATCCTATCTCCATGGTCATTGAGGAGACGATCCATCATTTGAACATTAATGGGATCATTAAGGTATTCATCAACAGTGACTTCGGGTTGGTTAACCATGTTCTCTTCACTAGTTTGTGTGGTGTTTTGGATGTCGGTGTTGGATTGTGATGAGGCATCGTTGTGGGGATCTTGTGTGATATTTGGAATGTTGTTAGGATCTTGTGGGATGTTTGGCTAGGAACCTTGGGCTTGTTGGTCAGCCATTTTCTTTTTTGCTTGTGAACGGGTTTGAACAGGCATGAACGTGCAAAACAACTAGGTGGTCTAAGATACACTAAACTTCTAAGATGCAATGTAAAGATGATGATTGGATTGATTTATTGGATTGGATTTGATAATAGGATAAAGATGTGATTGGATTGGATTAGATTGGATTGGATAAGATTGATCAATGATGCAATTGATAAGGATGGAATTGGATCAAGGATCGATTGATTGGATGATTGGAAGGGTTTCTAAACTAGGTTTAGAGATCACCCTAGGTGACTTAAGGTACCGATTGATCAAATTAAAGGATGAACTGATGATCACGATACTAAATCCACCTTGAGATAGAAGGGGATTGATAGGTCCGAGGATGATGATCGACTTAGGATGGATGGCGATCCTAAGTAGATGTTTCAGTATGATGATCAGGTTCAGGTACCTAGGTCAATTCGGATAACCACTTCAAACGAAGTTTAGAGGATTTCGATTGAGAAAATGATAATGGATGTATAACCTAAGGATGATTATGAATGCACCTATATTATTTGGATGCAATTGGATCGTGATGTAGGCGAGCGAGATGTGCAAACAACTGGAAAGTCAACAAGCCTTTTGAAAACCGTGGGAAACTAGCTTCTCAGATCAAATTTGGGAAATGGATGCAATTTTCGGGCAAGACCACCCAAACGTGGGCAAGGTCACCCAAACTAGGGCAGGGTTGCCCAAACAAGGTCAGTCTCACCCAAAGAGATCCTAATTTCACCTTGGAGTGAAAAACGGTTAAACGATATCGATAAACAGACTTCCAGAAGGGGAAAACGGGTTTGCAAAACGAAGAAACGATCACTTGAAATGGGTGAACGGATGTATGAGGCTGGGGAACGATACTCAAAATGGGAAAATGGATTCTCGGAATGGGTGAACCGCTTCCCGGAACAGGTGAACGATTGGTTGAAAAGGGGGAACGATGTGTGGATCGAGAAAACGGATATTCAAAATGGATGGACGGATGGTTGGAATGGGTGAATAGATACTCCAGACTAGGGAACGACACTTGGAACTAGAAAATGAGTTCCTGGAACAGGGTAACGACTAGTGAACGGAGCCTGAAAAAGGTTGTTCAAAGGGCAGGGTCACCTCTTTTAGGGAAGGGTCACCCCTTTTTGGGCAAGGTTACCCAAACAGTGGGCAGGGTCACCCCAAACTTGGGGCAGGGTCGCCTAAACTGGAAAAACTGCTAAATTTTTTACTTGGATAGGATAAACATTAGTTGAGATAGGGGTAGGGTCACCCCTTTGAGGGAAAGGTCGCTTGTTTGTGGGCAGGGTTGCCTCTGTGTATTGGTCTGAATCTAACTTAGTCAAAAATAGTGATTGCAAAGGATAAAATGATAAGTAAAAGGCCAAAACTGACTGACAAGCATTGGTTTTTCATAAATGATACTTCAAATAGCACAAGCCTAGTTTTATTATTAAGGGTATGGTCAACATGATCCTCTATCTAGGCTTAACAAGGCTGCTAAGGGTGTCCTCGATATACATATGGTACATGGGGCACAACCATGAACACCAACCTTTCTACAAGCATGAGTCGGGAGCAGCCAGCGAGAGACCTGGGAGCTCAACCAACTCTTCATATCTTGTCTAGGTATCACCCTAGCTTTGATGCTCCACCAAACATGATGTGACTGGATTGAGGTATAGATTTTGCCTCCCCCCTTTATATACCCCGTTGGTAACATGTGGTTGGGATCGTCCCTTGGGGTGATGAAATCCCCAAGCAAGTCCCACTAAAGTAAGAAGACACTAGATGTCTCGTCTGGTCCCTAGGATTGCATGAAGCGCAAGGGGAGAGCTTTGATGCACTAGGATCTTCTAGGTGGAATCAACTAGACAAGAGTGAGTTGTGATTTCTAGTCACCCAAGATCACCAAATATGTGCAAGGGGAGTGGATATGTCAACAACCCACTCACAAGCACAACATAAAGTTGTATATTGACCCTATAATTAAACTACATTCCTAGTTAAGAAATGAAAATAAGAAGTAAAAAAAATATTTTCTCCACCTGCAATAAATCCGTTAGTAGTTTTTTTTTTTTTTTTTTCTTTGACAAGCGAGTTTCACAAACGTTAGTATAAAACACACTCAAAACATGAGTTAGTAGGTCAGAAATGGAAAAAACAGTTAGAAACTGAATACTGAAATGAGAAATTCTAAGTGACTGTTTACCTGTCTTTACGTCTGTTTCGGGTGTGGTCACCTCTGTGTTTTGGGAGAAGTCGCTTGTTCTGGGCAAGGTCGCATGTCTGTGAAGCTGAACCTGCAAAAAGTCAAAAACCAAAAGAAAAAAAAAGAAAAGGAAAAAAGAAAAAGGTAGAACATAAGTTAGTGGGAAAGGTCGCTTGTTCTGGGCAAGGTAGCATGTCTGTGAAGCTGAACCTGCAAAAATTCAGAAACCAGAAAATAGAAATAGGAAAAATATCTGGCTTTTGGGCAAGGTCACATGTTCTGGGCAAGGTCACCTATCTGTGAAGCTGAACCTATAGAAAGTCAAAAACCAGAAAATAGAAATAGGAAAAACATCTGGCTTTTGGGAAAGGTTGCCTGTTTTGGGAAAGGTCACCTGTTTTGGGCAAGGTCGCATGTTTGTAAAGCTGAACCTGCAAAAATTCAGAAACCAGAAAACAAAAAAAAGGTGGAACAAAAGTTAGTGGACAAGGTCGCCTATTCTAGGCAAGGTCGCCTGTTCTGTGGATGGGGTCGCCCTTTTTGGGGCAGAGTTGCCTCTGTGTTCCTGAACCTGCAATATTTCAAACAATAGAACACGTGAAAGTAATGGAACCGTGATGTGGGTCCCACCGAACGTGCTAGAAATGTGTGTAGTGAAAGTTTTCTACCTCCTAATATGCGAAACTAACTAAATAATGCAAGATAAAGACTACATTAAACCACCTCAAGATTAGGCTATGTTGAACCAAAGAAAAAAGAAAGATAAAAACAATAAGATGATATACCTTCTTACTTGTGTTGATCATTGGTTGGCCCTTGATGATATTTTGAACATGTGCTCCTTGATGGCAAGCTTGTGATGGTAGTGGTAGTTGGGTGATTAATGAGGGTGGATAAATGCAATAATGGCTAGGATGCAAGATGCAAAATGTAAGAGAATTGCAATAACAATGGTTAGAATACAAAATGGCTTGAGAGCATAAGTCTGATAATAATGCATGAAGGTCCCTTAATGAATGAAAAATGGGGGTATTTATAGAAGAAATTGAATTCTCTAGAGGATTCAATGGTCAAGATTGAGCCACCATGGCCAAGATGGAGAGCTATGGTGAGTTGAGGACTGACAAGCCCCCACATCTCGCCCTGTGGTGGATGAAGTGGCCAAGGACATGGTGAGATGGAAAGGGTGCAAGGTGACATGGAAAAGGCCATGTGGTCCCAAGGTACTTGCAAGCACCTTGGGATGGGAGAGGATTTCCTCAAAAAGGTATTCCTTGTCCCCAAGTGGGGTTGAAAGTGACAAGTGAGGACTTTTAGAAAGTCCACTCTTGTCACCATGAGGATTGGAGAGGGCATTGCAAGAATAAAAGTGAATTTTTAATTCACTTTCTTGGAAGAAACCAAAGGGTAAGACAAGATCCCCCTAAAAGGGGTCTTTGTCCAATGTGTATGATGTGACCTTTGAGAGGTCATGGGGAAGACAAATGCATGGGGGGAATAAGTGTGAATTTTTAATTCACATGGGGAAGAGGTCAAACCAAAAAAGTTAAGTACCATGAAGGTTGACTTAAAGACATGTTGAAAAGGGAAAGTGATTAGTATTAGGATTGTGCAAATAGGTGATTAGGCTAATTAATGAGGATTAGAGGAAAGTGGCTAAATATGAAGGATGTGACATTAATCCTAATTAGGGACATGCACATCCTAATGAAGGATTAATTTGATTAATCCAGATTAGTGAATGGGTTATGGAGGATGGGACAAGAAGAGAGAAAGAATGAATTTAAAATTGAAGAGGATAACTGACTAAATTAAATAAATTGACTGATTTATTTAATTTAGAGATGAAATGGGCTAATGGTAAAGTATTTAATTAATTGAACTAAATACCTTAGGAACGTTAGGGAAAAAGGGGAACATTAATTAAATAAATGATTTAATTAATGTTGATGAATGAGATGAAATGGATAAATGAAGAGAATAAATTTAACCTTATGTAAAGGGTCAAATTTAGATGTCTACAGTGTGTATTCAGAGTAACATCTGGAAAGCTATGAGGGTACATAGTATCAAGAAGGGGAATTGAAGTAGATCTTGTGAAAGTAAAGGCCATATTAGAAATGCCTCCACCAAAGACATTGAAGTAGCTAAGAAGTTTACAATGGAAGCTACAATTTATCAGGTGATTCATCACACAATTAGTAGACAAGTGTCACCCTTTCACCCATCTATTACATAAATACATCACATTCAAGTGGGATGGGAGATGTGACCAAGCATTCCAACAAGTCAAGGAGTACTTACTCACTCCTCCAATATTGATGCCACCTAGTCCAGACAAATAAATGATACTCTATGTGTCTACAACACAAGCAATATCGAGAGCTCTCCTAGCACAACTAGATGATAATAACAAAGAAAGAGCAGTCTACTAAATCATTTGAACACTAGTGGGCTACAAGTTGAACTACTCGCCCATAGAAAGAATGTGTCTCTCTATTGTATTTGTGACACTAAATATGAGACACTATATCTTAAACATACAAGTTGATTTCAAAGGTAGATCCACTAAAATACCTATTAGCAAAAGTACCTCTAATAGGCATAATTGCTAAATGGGTAACGATTCTAAGTGTGTTCGACATAGAATATGTAGATAGGAGAGTCATCAAATGATAGATCATAGCAGACTAGCTAGCGGAGGCACGAATGGAAGATCACAAGCCTCTCACAATAGACTTCCCAGATGAAAGTATATTGCTGACAGAACAAACAAGCCATTGGACCTTGTATTTTTATAGGTCTGACACTCAACACAGCTCTGAAGCAGGTATCCTATTTCTCACACCACAAGGAGATAGTATACCCAAGGCATACAAAATTTCTTTCCCATGTACAAAAAATATCTCAAAGTATGAATCTCTAATCACAAGACTCAAGATGGCTATTGAATGGAGGATAAAAGAACTGCAGGTCTATAGAGACACTCAACTAAGAATCATAAAAGTGAATGATGAATATCAAACAAAAGATGACGAGCTAATGTTGTATAAAAGGATGGTTGATAGTTTCTAGGAATATTTTATCACCATAACCTTTGAATAGATTCCTAGGGTCAACAATAGAGTAGTCGATGCAATGGCAACCATAGGTTTTCTTCTCGATATTCCACAAAACATTCCTAAGTATGAATTCCTTGTAGAGAAATTACTCATACCGACATTTGATATCCTAGAACCATAACTAGTGTGTGTTGTTGCTGGTCCTAATTCACCATGGTACCAAGACACATTTGATTACATCTAGCATGGTATCATACCACTTGATCTAACAACAACCTAAAAGAAGACCTTTACTCATAGTACTTCCTGATTTACGATCCCAGGCGATACATTATATTGCCAAAGTTAAGATGGTATGTTACTCCGATGTCTTAACACAAAAGAAGTGAAAACTACCTTACAAGAGATACACAAAGGTGTTTTTGGGTCCCACTCGGATGTACCTAACCTAATACAAAAGTTGTTGAGAACAGTGTACTATTGGTTGTATTCAGTATTCTAGAAAATGTCATCAATGCTAGCAACACAGCTACCTTGTTCACACACCAGCACAGGATTTGAGACCTATCACCACACCATGGTCTTTTTCACAATGGGGATTATACTTGGTAGGCAATATTTCTCTTGCTTCATCTAATGGGAATAAGTTTATTATTACTACAACTGAATATTTCACCAAATGGATAGAAGCAATCCCATTGACCTACATTACCGAAAAACAAATATCCAAGTTCATCTTGAATTATCTGATTTGTAGACCTATGGAATTCGCCAAACCATCATAACGGACAATGGAACCCCATTCAAGAATCAAGACATCCAAGAAATTTGTTCCAAGTTCTCTCTCTAGCATAGCTTCTCCATGCCCTACTACCCCCAAGGAAATGGTCAGGCTGATGTGTCTAACAAAATAATCTTGAAAATACTAAAGAAGACTATTAATGATGTTGGTCATGATTGGAATTTGCAACTAAACCTGGCCCTATGGGCTTACCAAACCAGTATCTAAACACCTACAGGTGCCACACCTTTCTCCTTGGTCTACGAATCAGAATTTGTCTTACCTAGCGAAGTCAAAATCCCCTCATTGAAAATATCACTAAAAGACATGGCCAATAATGAAGAGTATCAAGTATCCAGATTAAATGAGTTGGAACTCCTAGATGAAAGGTGTTTGAGTGCATTAAAACATCTTCAGGTTTATCAAAATCATCTCAAATGAAGCTATAATAAAAAGATCAAAGACAAAAACTTACAGGTTAGTGACTTGGTACTCAAAGAGAATCAAAAGGTACCACTAAATGAAGATGACAAAGGCAAGTTTGAACCCAACTGGTTAGGCCCATTCATCATCACAACAAGCTACGGTTCTAGGGCCTATCAATTGGATACTCCTGAAGGAGAACCCTTAGCCAAACCGCTAAACAACAACCACCTCAAGAAGTTCTATACTTAAAACATGTCAGAATATCCCAGGCAAAAGGGTAAAAATAAAATAAAAATCAAAAAGATTATAAAAAATAAAAAATAAAAAAGCAAGAAAAATAGTAAAGAAAAAATAAAATGTTCTTTAAGTGAAAACCACTTTGTGACACTTCTAGAACAAGTACTTTAATGAAAACCTGGCAAACACACACTACATTTGAATAAGAATTGCATTGCTATCTATCAGTACTATATGAAGCATCCACCCATTTGTCCCATAATAAAACATGTGTCCAACCATGGCTTGATGATTGAATATATATTGAAGGTATTCTTGTCTCAAAATGGGGGCAACCTCCTAAATTTGGTCATGAATTAGATCCTTGTGCATCCCATCATGGTAAAAACTATCAAAATAAAAAACATACAGAAACAACAAAATCAAACAAAGTTGTAAAACATCAAAATCCCAAAAACATGTTATGCTTTTGAGTCAACACCAGTTGAACTACGTGGTCTTTGTGTGTATAACATAGGCAAGGCTTATTAGCCCTCGAGGCTATAGGTCAATCCACTTAGGTGTCTATCATGCTTTATTTCAACTTAGTAAAAAAATGCAAAATCCAAAAATATTCACAAAACCACATAAATCCAACAACATTTAAAAAATAGAAAAGATCATAAACATGTTCTTATCAAACCAAGTGAACTACAAGCCTTTTCATGTACAATGTAGGCAAGGCTTATCTTTGATGAGCCCTTGAGGCCTTAGGTTAGTCCCCTGAAAACAACAAAAACACCATCAAAATCAGAAAAATAAAAAAGGTCCTACACCCATCATCACAATCTGCCATAAATATTTTTTCCATAATAAACAAATCATCATCTTCACCCTTTGACAAAACAAGACAAACAAACAAAGAAAACATCAAAATCTAGAACTTTTAAGCAAAAAATCATAAAGCTTTGATTACAAATAGACAAAAACAATGACAAAATATTAACTACCTATCTTTTGACAATTCACCAACAACATCTTGAGATATGCCTTAATGGATTTGTTCCTACAATAGACATGATCAACAATGGATAATAGCCTAAAACCTCAAAACAGATATGGCAAGTGATAATGCAACATTGTTTTATCTTTTTATAGTCTTATCTTTATGGTTTATTTTATTGACTCATTCCCAATATCTTTCAAGGATGTCCATAAGGATTTAGAGAAGAAGGAATATGGGAAATTGAGTGTCATTTTGGTTTTTTGTTTGTAAGATATTTATGTAACACTACCATGGTGAATACTTTCTTTATTGAGTGTATGGAAGTTGTTTTGAGACAATTCATGTAGCAATTGCATGTTAGGTATTTTATAACTCTCTATGTAACTAGTTTGACATGTTTCAACACAATTCAACCATATATTTTAAACAAATTTTCCATATGTCTGGTATGAACAAGAATATTATTTGTATGTCGAGTCAAAGTCCATGCAATGGATACAAAGTCACCTTGGTTATTAATACCCCGGTGCATCGCATCTATTTTATACATCAAAAAGGATTGTTAAAGATATGAAGCCTCTATGCAAAGCAAAAGCAACTCATCAATAACTAACAACATCAAATTTCTATTCATCATCTAACATTTCTTCTAACTAACCACTCCATCCTGTATCCACAGTGTAATCACTTTGCTCATGAAATGATCTCACTTTGCTCAGAGGGCATCATGCTCTGCTTTAAGAGTATCTCTCTTCATTGTAATCACCTGTACCTGAGCCTCCACAGCATGATGATGCCCACTCTCAGTGTCTTGCTCTACCCTAAGATTGTCCTTCTCTATTGTCAATGTAATAACCTGAGCCTTTGCGGCTTGTCGCCACAATACCTTTACATCCCTTATAGTTGTCATCTGAACTAGCTATATTGCCTCATCTCCAGGTGGTGGAAGACGACCCAAAAGCTGCCCTTGATCCTGCTGCATCAAATCATCCTATCCACCCTGCCCACAATCCTACCTAGCTCCGGAAAGCTACTCGACAATAATCTCAACACGTTGTTTCTCACCATGACAACCAATAATACATGTTCTACCTACTATAGGAATGCTAATAGGATATGTAAATCTTAATGGAATACGTCACACCCACCATTGGTTAAAATCTGGGGTAGTCTCGGGATGTGCTAAACTAACTAGCCACCCCCATTCAAATGGGGCAAGAGCTCTAAAATCTACAACAGTAGTATCACAATCAGCCTGTAAACCCCATATATGAACCTCTCTAGTAGTTTGACCAAAATGATCCTCATAAGCATCTACAAAATGTCCCTATCTCTCACCAAATTGCTAACAAACCCTATTAGGTAGATATCTCTCTAGCAAAGAGCGAACACAACCAATGAGCCACCGAGTATGTCTGCAAAATGGTAACTAATCTTGGTCATCAGGCCATGCCTCGCAATCCAAATATGGTCTCCATAAAAAAACTGACATATCATCTAAAATACGACACCATTAAGGAAGCTATCGAGGCCAAGTATAGTGAAGAAAATCACCATAATGATAAGAATATGGGTCCTTTGGAGTTTGATCCAAAATACCATCAGGTTGAGCAATTAGGATGTGCTCGTAGGCCCTTACATGCAGTAGAGAGACACCAACAAAAATAGATCTACCTCCACAATAGGCAACCTCAGGCATATCTCGATATAAGTGAGCAAGGAGAAACGAGCCCTATGCATATCTAGTGCCATGCTCAAACATCTCCTTGATGAACACACCCCAACCAACTAGGAACTATCTACCTCACCTATTAGGAATGACGAGCCCCATGAACAAACCAAATAGAACCAAGGAAACAAGATCGACACTACCCATGAATGGAGACAATTCTATCTCTGCCTCTTGAACCTAAAGATGTCTCACACCAAGTACTCAGTGCATAGAACGTGTACCCCATCGCACGAAATAAGTAACAAGCTCTCCATGAATGGGTATATGGAGGATCCTCCACACATCCTATAGAGTGATGGTGGCCTCACCAGTAGGTAAATAAAAGGATGAGGTCTCTGAGTGCCACCTCTCCACAAGAGTGGCCATCATCACTCTATGACATCTGATAATCAACATGTAGCAAATGTGTCACAAACCAACAACATCTAAAACATCTCGCTCCAACTCTTGAAACCCAGTGTTCAAATCAAACATCTCTCGTGGTCATTGCTCCCTCGACATAAGCGGATTAAGAATCACCTACAACCATTCAACCCACGATGTTAAGAATTCCTTATGAAAACACAAAACAAACCTCAAATCACAAAAAAATAGACTAAAAAGTCTACGTAAATCAAAAGCGACCACTTTTTTTCAAAAGCGGTGACCTTTTTGTCAAAAGCACTAAAAATAGCCGAATGCAAACACTATTTTTTCAAAAGTGCTCAGGAAACTCAAAAGCGATAAAAACTTAAGCAAAAAATTTTCTCAAAAGTGCAACCTTTTGACAAAGGTGGGTAAAACGTAACAAGAAAATCAAAAGCGAAAATCTCATGTGTTATCCCCAAATTTGAACTTGAATAAATTCAAATTTTCCTACATCCCCCTATATGCATTACCCTGTCAAATCTCGAATTTCAATTATTTTTGACAACCCATTAAAGCTGGTCTAAAATCCTCTTTTAGGCGTGATCCTAACCCTATTCCACACAATATTCCCAAATTTCATGCCAAGGTACTTCATCGTTCGCGATATTTTATTCCTTACTTTTTCCCATCAGTGATCCGCAAACTAGGTCAAAATATGAGAGTTTGGTCGCTGGAGCTAAAAAAAATTCTAGGTTTTGCTCAGGGATATACAATTATTATTCTATCCAAATTTCATGTGCTCGGGTGTTTTGTTAAGTTCTAGAACCTGGTAAATTACCGATTGGGAAGTTCAAAATTTGGAAAAAGTCCTGATTACCTAACCCCTCTTCATTGTCAGGAATCTAATTAGTTCTTGAACTTCAAATATCCCCGACTCTTTGTTGTCAGGTAACTCAATGAGTTTTGGAACTCCAAATACTCCTGACTAAGTGGTTCAAAAGTTCAAGAAATGCCCACTTTGTCGACACCATTTGGACGAGGTGTATTTACTCTTGCCATTACATGGACTCTCGCATCCACAATTCTAGTTCTTGAAGTCTATGGGTGCGTACCATCCATGCGTAATATGATCGTGCACTTTTCTAACACTACTAGAAACACAGGAGATATTATTTCTTGGTATGAGCTTCACAATGGTATGGTTACAGGTTAAAGGATTGCACCTCATCAGGCAATAATGTCCCATACATGGATAGCATACAACAAACCCAAGGAACCTAATATTTCTCATGTAGGATTTCTCATGGCCTTGGGTTTGTGTGGGCACTTACGAATTTTAACACAGAATGATACAAGATTTATGGCAACAAGATAGAAATAGTTTACATGTAATATAAGCTTGAGGGGATGAATCTGGTAGTCAGAACCACAGTAACAAGTAAATATTTGGAACAAATGGCATGTTCTTTTCTGTCTTTCTAAAAGATTCTAGCCTGAATTGGAACTTCGGAATAAGGCACACAAACTATTTGACAGGATGTCGAAGAGAAACGTGGTTTCATAGAGTGCCATGACTGCAGCGTATACATAAAATATCCTTGTTGAAATGGTTTTAGAAACCTTCGAGCAAATGCAATTAGCAATGTAGAAGGATAGACAAGGCGAATGATCACATACTTAATTGAAGGATTGTTTGGTTGATTGGCAACAACTTACATCTGTGATAAGGAATGACATCTCCCAACCATCACGATGGTAAAATAGGCACAAAGTAGAGAGGCTTGTGACCAAAAGATACAAAATATTTTAAGCAAATACAATGGGCTTGAGGTTGCCGAAGTAGCTAAAAGACTCAGAGTACTGAGCCTGAAGGCTTGTGCCTATGTTCCACTTGATGTTTCTATTTCATTACAAGGTCCTCTTCTGATGGTCTTAGACAACGATACAAATTTTGGTGGTGATGATATGAATACATCTTAGAAATTGTGCAGTTCCCATCCAAAGAGGTGCTTATAATATCAATAATTACTATGCCAAAATGACTAGATCTATACAAACACATTTGTTGAAAAGACATGGGAATTTTTACACAAACAAACATCACATCCATGATTGGTGTCTGCTTTGGGATTAACAGTCAAGGTTGTGGAGAAAACAGGAGATGTAGGTAGGGTGAACCCACAAAAGTGGTTTACAATTGGAGTGAGGAAGGAAAACTTCCAAAAATTGACCCCATTAAAAAAAATCATTTTGGGGGGTTCAAACGAACTCTAGGTTCGAGCGATAGAGTTCGTTTGAACCCCTTAAATGTGGGAACCCACATTTTCCATTGTGGAAAGGGGGTTCGCTCGAACCCCTTAGGTTCGCTCAAACCCCCCTTTTTCCACCTTCCCACCCTCCGACACAAAAAAACTCCAGATTCTTTCCCTTCGAAGCTCAGGTTGAGGATGAAAATGGAGGAGATTTCATAGACCCAACTGGAAAATGGTAGTCCTCAGAACGATCTATCCAAAAAATATAATTTTAATATGTTTTGGTTTTATTATATATTTGTTTTTTTAGTTTTATTAAACATAGGTTTTTCACCGAAAATCAAGCTCTTTGTTCTGCACATATGGAAAAATAGCAGATTATCAAAAAAATAAAATGAAAAATATGTCCAGGCTGGGTATTGATGTCTTTGATCCATTAAAAAAAAATTGAATTTCAATACATACAGAAAAAGTTATGTTTTATATGGTTCGCCTATGTTTGAATTGTAATTGGTTTGACTTTGAAACTTGATTAAGGAAAAAAAATTAAATAAAACACAATGAAATCAAATGAAAGGGCTAGATATCAAAGTTACAAATCTAAATTCGAAAGAATTAGAATTTTATCCTTCATGGAAAAACATTTATGTTGTATAAGGTGAGCGTCACTCCTTTAAAATGTTGTTTGCTGAAAAAAACTAGTTTTCGAAGGAGATGGAAAAATAAGTGCAATCTGATTCCAAATTTTTTGAAAAATATATATTTAGAATCTATAGACAAAACTTCACAAATCACTAGTTTGCGTCATCTTCAACTTCCTCAAATTTTAGTCGCTATAGGAGCTCGAAAGTGAAGATTTAGTTAAAAAAATCAGTTCAGTGTCTAGTTTGCCCAAAAATTGTAAACCAGTATTGTGGGATCACCCCACACATATACCAGATTCTAGCTTTGCGCATATGGATCATACCTCATGAATCAGGGTTTTGGCCTTACAAAGGAACACATCCATTCTCTATCATCTCACTATGTATCTGAGGATACCGATTCCTTTTTGAATCTCTCTCCATTCGCAACAATATGGATGAAGCCAAATGGTAGCCATATCGGCTCACATATTTACTCCCATGGTATTGTTGGTGAACAATTAGTAATTTCAAGAAAAATCAAATTGAATGTTATGTTCCCAATCATAAGAAAGTGGATTAATTCTAAGCATATTGGTTACCTTAGAAAATCTAGAGAAGAATCCATAACTTGTTGTTGTTGAAGATATTCTATTGGATAGGATATGCCAAGTGTCGTTTAAACCCAACAATAGTGGAGTTACAACCAGGACTTCTAAAATTTAGACTATCTTGCCCAGGAAAACAGATAAGCGGGAAGCTTTTAGCATTCTTATCAAAAGGCTTTCAAAAGGATTATGAAAGGTTATTGAGAAACGGTTGTTGGGATTAGAAAAATCAAATCCAGGGTGGAATTACTTTGGCGAAAAGGAGAAATGTGAAAAGATTTTTTCCAGAAACTGTTACTATGGTGGGGAAATATTATTTTTTGGGAAGATTAAAGATTTTATGATTTGTATATACAAGGAATTTTCAAGAAACGGTTCCAGAAACTGAATGGTCTCATCGAAGGGGAAGTTATATATTGTAAAATTTTCTATGTGAAAGGGGATCTTTTTTTAGCTATCCAAGAATAGGGGAAGTAGAGGGGCAGTTTTGTTTTCACGCAGTTTTGTTATGCAACAATTGAGTCTTTGAATTCATATTTCGTATTGAGGAAATAAGGAGATATGACTGAATCTTTGAGTTTGTTAATATTTTCTTGATTAAAAATGTCTTTGTGCCTCTGTGATCGTTCTTCAATATGATATTTTGTTGTGTCAGATTGTGTTGATGTTTTTTTTTTGAATATGTGAATTCAATATTAAATCATCTCTTGAAAATAGTCTACTATTTATCTTTCCTTGCTCACCATCTAGGAATGTGGAGTAGATGAACTATGAGTCATTTATTGACATTTTCATCATTCTAAAATTAATCTATCACATTTGTGTCATGGTTATGCATAGTTGTTAGTATTTCCTTTTCTACTTTATGGTGAAACGCATACCATGTGTCTTTATTCATTGCACATCTTAAAAGGGAGTTGTACCTCTAAAATTCAGAGGAAAGTTGCCAATCCAGTGGAAACTTCTCCAGCTGTTAGTACTGCTAGTCCTTCTTCTTGGGTATTTTGATTCATTTACCATAGCTATCTTCGAAGGACAAATCTGTTTACTAACATCATGCAAAGGTGAAAACGAAAGCAAAAACTTATGTCAAATGAGAACATTCAAGGCAAGTGTAGCAAAACAAAACTCAAAAGAAAAACATCCACAAACAACAAAAGCACAAAAAATGATGCAAGTGCAAAAAAATCATAAACCTACCGCTATCGACAACTTGGAATTCATGCATTAATTACACAAACACGAAAAGTTGAAAACGTGAAAGGATAGGGTACATACTGGGGCACTGACACCTAGAGGTCATCTGAACTTGTGAACTGCATTTGCACGATGTGGGGCTCCTCCAATCCTCACCATAGCTCCTCAACAATCGACATATCACGAAATCCAAAGGCAAGAGTTTTCTATAGGCTCAAGATGCAAATGAGGAGAATTAAGCCCCAATTACCTATTTTAACCCTCAAAACCCTAATGTTTTAACCTAGGAAGCACTCCTAGGTTGAATTAGGACCTCCCAGGAACATATGAACTATCAATGAGGGACCTATAGGCTTAATTTTTCATCCTCTACGCATTGAAACTAAAATAAAATGGTTTTGTGAGTTCGACCTCAAAAGTAATTTTTTCTGCCAACCTCTCGAAGGGGCAACCCAACATCATACTATCATTCTGCTGATCGTCGAGGCATAGTAGGGCATATATATTTTTTCAAATCTTGATCTTAATATCAAAATCTTTGAAACAAAGCAACCAGTACTTTGTCTCAAAGAGGGGCAAAATGTAGACATGTAAAATTGACCTAACACTATCACACATCCTGAATGACATTTTCTCATCATCAACATCATTATCACTAAATATCATTGTGTTCCACATCAATTGCATCAAAAACCATAATTTCCTCTATTAATTGAATAATCTTACATTATTTCATTAATTCACTTTTTCACCATTTTTTACGAATTAAATAAATTTTATTTATTTAATAAAGCCCTAAACCCTAATTTCTTATATTAATTAAATAATATGACATTATTTAATTAATTCACTTTTTTACCAAATTTGACCAATTAAATAAATTTTCTTTATTTAATAAAGTCCTAATCTAACTTTATTCCTCCTGATTAATTAAATAACATGAATTATTTAATTATGTCGCTAATTTACCCTTTTCCCCTAAGTTAATTAAATTATTAAAACATAATAGTTTAACTAAATCACTTTCCCCTAAACTTGAATAAGTAAATAAATTATTCAAAACATCATTCAAAAATCAAATTAAAAAAATACAACTTTGTTTGTAAAAGTCAAACTTGATTTACACGTTCAACTCAAAAAGATTAATTAATTAATTATCCTCACCCACTTCTATGATTGAGAAAATCACAATCCCTCGATTGCTCGATTTGATTGGCTGACCGATCGATCTATTTCGTAACCGATTCATCTATTCTTCAATCCCACTGAAGGCTCAACATGATTTCTTCAATTCCACAAATTATTCAATCTATTTCCTCAATTCCATTAAACACTCAAATTGATTTCCTCAATCACATCGATTACGTAATCAATTTGCACTGATTATTCCCATCTAAATCCTCTTGACAGTTTTGAACCATTGATCAAGATATTCTACTACGTGATCTCAAGCGTTCATTTCGAAACAAAAACTCTATATAACAACCATCTTCTTCCTAAAAAATAATCAGAAAATCAACATATTTTGCATGACAAAGTAATGCATAAATCACAACCAACCTTTTGAAACTTTTACATACATCTTTGATTAACTACATTGCACAATCCTTAAAGATTTTTCCACACACAATGGAGGCTTCACATTGATATGAACAATCCAACATCTTCGCAAACACCCTTTGACACAGGATGGTAAAGCTACATTGTCTTGAGTTCATTGTTATTGTTTTGTTTCAATTACATTCTTGAATTCATTGATTTTGTAGTTTCATTTCATGAGTAATGGGCATGAATCATCTTTTTATTTGAATTAGATTAGTTTTATATTCATTCATTTTGATTAGACACACAAATAACATGACCATTATAACTCTTGACAAGATTATTCCATGTACCTTATAACATGATTCCATCCCAAAAGGGTAATACATACATTTAAGTGATCTAACTGACCATCTAAGTTATTTCCAGCCTTGGTTTATCCTAATCTCGGGAACAAAATCTCATTCTAACATCATAAACTGATAATAACATATCTATACCATTTCTTTTCCCAAGTTTACAATACATACAATCATACAATTGGCTCATGATATCCTAGGTAATATGGTAATACCCTCAAGCTATTACTATTTGACTATTACCATCAAATGTTACAAACATGCATGTCAAACAAATATGATTTCTCTCTTCATGCTCGTTTGTTGGGTTGTCGGTTCGTAAGTCCTCTTCTAGAATACTGTGAATAAGTATAGACTCTTGGTCAAATATAAGATAATAACATAATCAATATATATATATACACACATTTTTCAACACTATTATTGAATATCAATATAAGCATATTCAAGTGTATTCCCTAACCCTAGGAAATAAACTATTCTCCTATCTTCAAGGTTAATAAACTATTGAGAATGTCAGTTCTCCACCCATGGTTAAACTACCAATATGGTTTGCATAACACCATGACCTATCAATGATGACATATCTTCCATGCTATCATGCTCGTTGCATTACTAACATCATAAATCATGTAAACATATATGTAGCATGCAATCATCTTAGTATTTTATACATATACCTTCTAGATAGTTTAATATAACTGCCATATAATGATGACATTCATAGTAATTATATATAGGTATTATACTAATATGATAATCACTACAACTTATAACCAATCTCGCTATATGCACTAGCTTGCTTAACAACTATGGTAAACAACTATAACTTTCTCAAACAATTGCATTCATGTAATAAAACATAGATTCTAAAATAGAAAGAATAATGGTTAAGAAAGACTAGCATGCCTAGAAATTAGATTCCAATGATGAATTGGCTCTCAAAAATCAATGCCAAAGCTCCGCTTGGTGCTCTTTCTACTTTTAGCTTGTCCACAATTCCATACTCTACTTACAAACTATCAAATCTTACAAGAAAATGACTCTAAATCTCTCAATGAAAAATCTCTCTCACTCCTCTAAACAACACTCAAAAACTTAGCTTATGCACAATGGAAACCTACAACAATATGGATGAAAATAATAAATGTATGAATGATTTAATGACTACCAAAATCCAAAAGACTGCCTTCTATATATACAAAATATTGAGAATCTTAATGCTACACTTTAGTTCTCAAATATGCCACCTTTTCCATTTGAATGCCACCTCTAAGACTGCAAATACAAAACTAAAACCAACTTATCTTCCTAATGGGTTGACTATGCAAGTTAAGTGCAATGTGGTTGTTTAAATGATCAAAATACATACACATATATAGTCCCAACAACTTTAGCCTCTTTTCCTTGGCTGAGTCACCTTCATAAACTAACAGCAATAGCTCTTTTACTCAGTTAAACTTTGAAATGGTTTCCTACAAGTTACTATCTCCCATCGTGGTTTTCAGTTTCTTGCCACAACAAATCAAAATCTTCTATCTTCAACTAGCTTGTGGCTTGACCAAGTCATATGCCTCAAATATGTTATGCATGGATTTTAACATCTTTGTTTTTCCTTTGCATTTTACCTTTTAACATGTTGCTGCTTTTTGTATTTAAATTTCATTCAAAACATTTCCATGCACCCCATATTATGCATGCAATGCAGAATAATAACTGTATTCACATAAATGATCATATGCATGGTATTTAGCTTATGCTATGTTTGAGTTGTTCGCTTAATATAAGTGTTGCCTTATTCACCTTCCACTTTATATTCTCCAACCTTCTAAGACTCTACATCTCTCCCCTATGCATGGATTTTTCTACTATTTGTTTGGTGTTTTAAGATAGTTATAATCCCCCTTTCATCGTGTCATGGAATAATTACATTTAAATATGCATAATATAATATATATATATATATATATATATATATATATATATATATATATATATCTAATATAATATATATATCTTATATAATATATATATCTAATGTAATATATATTAATATATCTATTTAGTCGTGATAATTTATACATATATTAATTTAGATACGTATGCTATTATATAGATATTATTACCTATTTATTGTCTTTCAAAATATTGATATATATATATTTATATTAATCTTTATGTATATATATATACAATTTTATATTAAAGACAATAGTATATATTTTAATAAACATTTGCATATAATTATTAAATAATATATTATATATTAATATATACATTCGAATAATAAATAAAACCATTTATGTATATTTTATATGTCCCTTCTAATTATCGACTTTACGAATATATGACTATACATATATGTCCTTCTATATACATATTTTAAAGTATTAACATATATATCAATTTATTTATATACGATATATACAAACAAGTACTACTTAGTTTCAGACACTAGTATTACTTTTATATGTACACATGTATATACCCATGCCTTTATATACACTCATATTTTTACATGTGTTTGTACTCATGCGTATACCTATATTTGCATACCTAGTGATTGACATGTACAAGAGTTTCACCTTTTTGTTCAATTTTCAATTTAAATGATCAAGGTGGTTTTAATATGACCAAGACATAGTTTACCTATTGACCAAGATATTTGAACTTAGGCTTACTTACCAATTCTCGAACTGACTCGACTCAACTTGACTAACTAGGCTGTGAGTATGTGATAGCTCAAATAGGCACATTTAGGGGTTATCATACCAAGCTCCTCTCCTAGATGGTACTTCCGCTCTCTTACTAGAGGACTTGATTCTTCCCTACATCCAACTTAGTTCATCACAAACGTAGTTAGTTGATCACATGAAAATATTATCCATCATATATCATTTGCATCATTATAACATTAAAAATAATAAAATCATAATGCATATTCATGTATTTCATTCATCCATTGAACAAATTAAAGTTATGATTTTGCATTTCATATCATATTTACTCATAAATGTAAAATTAATTTGGTAACTGAGAAATGGGGTGTAACAACACACATCACCACTAGATCCTCATTGATGGAGCCACTCTCATAGTTGAAACATTTATTACTACATCCGTCTTAATGAAAGGGCTATAATTTATCTACATGTGGCAAGATTTCTAGCCAAATAAGAGTCATGCTAAAGTGATTGTTATGACTCTACAATGAGTTTTAGTTTTGTTGGTTGTATAGAATCCAAATGATGACTAAAAGGTCCCCAATACTCCTTCCAAAGAGCTTTCCAAATGAGTGATTCTTGATAGGATGATCATCCTCCTTCTCTTGACACTATAATGTGTGCTTGTGCATTTCACATTTTAGTTCTTAACCTTTATTTTAATGTTTTATTGGCCAATATTTTAATGGACCATGCATACTAACCAAATACTTTTTATTGTATGCATTTTATTATGTACTCTTCAATTTTTAATGTTAAATCTATGTGTAATAGTGGAATTTTTATGTCCACACCATTTCCCATATAGTTGTGTCTATTTTGAGGAAATGTCTTAATACATGCACATAGTAAAAAATGACACAATCTTGTGTAAAGTTGGACTTATTCCCTTAGCCTTTTATCGATTCATGGATACATATCCTTATACACTTGGGTAAGTGCATGGAAATGAGGGACCAAAGAGGGGTCTTAAGTGGCCACTTTTTTTTTGAAATCGGGAAAGACTGACCTTGGATGAAAAATTGAAGATAGTTACACTCAAAATTTTAAGATGCAACAAAAACAAGAGTCATAGTGCTTTGAATCTTCTTTCTAAACTACTAATGTATTTTGAAAATGGTAGAGATTAAGGGGTTCAAAAAGAGAGGCCACACAAACTATTGTTATTTTTCCAAAAAAAACATAACATAACGTTTGGTGTGGCCACCCTAAAATGTTACCTTTTTTTTAGTATTTCAAAAATTGCTTCAATGAGAAATTAGCTAACATGTAGTTTGTCTCTGATTTTTTTTCTATTTTATTAATAAATATATGATTTTTTACTAATTTTCAAAGTGGACACATCTTTAAAAATAGAAATTTGAGCATGCTCCCCCTAAATATTTTGAAAGCTAATTGCTTTTTTTAAACACATGTGAAGAATGAGGTCTAGTTTCTAAAAATATAATTTATTTGAAATTTTCATGAATGATTAAAAAATAAAGTGAAAAATACCAAACATTGGTTTTTGACAAAAAATAGATACATCAAAAAAAGAAATTAAAGATGAAAACCTTGACATGCTTAAGATATGAAAAAAAATAACATTCTAAGAGAGATCTTGACATTACCATGGTGTTTTTTTGACTTGACATTGAAAGATGTACAAATTTGATGGGGAGCATGCTCAAGATTATGTCAAATTTTGCACAATCTACAAAAACACATCTTTGGATGTTGGAAATTCACTTCAAGCCTTTGGGTTAGAAGGCCAAGGCAAATCCAAGCCAAAGGATTAGAAATTTCCAAAGTAAATAAAAATGTGAGAGTGTTATAATGTGCTCGTGTTATTTGAATTCTTTCATAAAACATGAGTGTGTTATAACATGCTCGCATTCTATGAAATCATTCACATAACCAAGTTATAACACTCTCATGTTGTCTTGCACTAATTTATTTTCTCTTTCTTTTTTATGCGCTCGTGTTTTGTGAAAGAATTTACATAACCGAGTTATAACGTGCTTGCATTTTGTGAAATCGTTTACATAATACGAGCACACTATAACATGATTGCGTTATGCCTTGCACTATTTTTTTTCTCTTTCTTTTTCTCTCTCTTTCTCTTTCTCCTTGTTGTTTAGAAAAACTGTATGCATGAAATAAAAATTTACTTTAAGTTATATTTCATGTATATAGTTTTAGGATGTTTGAGAGTGGTTTCAAATCTCTAGGATTTATAATGCAAATTTTAGTTTTTGGAAGATTTTATAATTTTTCAGATAGTCAAATTTTATTAATCAACATGTCAAATTTCAATAATTAACAAGTTGTATCATCTCTCTCTCTCTCCATCCCACATATTGTTTATCCCTTATGCTCTAGACCTCTCTCACTATCTTCATTCCTCTCTCTCTCTCTATCCTTCCCTCTCTACTTATCTTTTTCTCACCTCTCTCTCCCTACCTCCCTACCTCTCCCTCCCTCTCTCTCTCCCCATATTTCTAGATCTCACTCTCTCCTTCCCTCTCTACTCTCTATCTCACCATTCTCTTCCTCTCTCTATCTCCCACCATAACTCTCTCTCTCTCACCTACCTCTCTTTCTACCTACTCCTCCCTCCCTCTCACCTTTCCCCCTCTCTCTACCTCTCTCTTCCCTACCCTATCTAATGCTCTCTATCTCCTCTCACTCTCCCTACCTACCTCTCCCTCTAGTCCTTCCACCTTACCTCTCTCTGCCTATGTCTCCCTATCTACCTCCCCCCTCTCTCTCTCTCTTCCTCCATCTATCCATCAAATTGTACCTCTCTTTCTCTCCCTCCCCAATCCATATCTACTTCTCTCTATCTCTCCTCGCCTGCCATACCTCTTAACCTTCATCTCCACCCCTTTGTCCCTCCTCCCCCCTCTCTTTGTACCCCTCTCTCTCTACCTCTCCCTCCCCATGTCTCTCTCCACCTACCCCTCCCTTTATCCATCCCTCCCTCCCACTCTCTTTATTTCTATGTCTCTCTCTCATCTTCCTTCTCTTCTTCTCTCTAGCTCCACTCATCATCTCTCTCTCTCTCCACTTCTCTCTATCTCATCTCCCTCACTCCCTCCCTACCTCTCCCTCACTCCCTGCTCTCTCTCTCTCCCCTTCTCTCTCTAATTCTATCTATCTCACCTCTCTCTCTCCCTCCCTACTTATCCCTCCCCCTTCTCCCCTCCTCTCTCCTTCCCTCTCTACTTTTGTCTATCTCACCTCTCTCTCCCTCCCTCTTCTCCCCCTCTCTCCTTCCCTATCCATTTCTCTCTCTATATCTCTCTCCATATCTACCTATCCCTCTCTCTCAATCTCCCCAAGTTCCTCCTTCCACACCTCTCTCTCTCTCTCCCCTTCCCTCTAATTATCTTTATTTCACCTTTCTCCCTCTCTCTCCCTCTCTCCCTCCCTACCTCTCCCCCATATTTCTCTCTCTCTCCTTCCCTCTATCTCTCTTTATCTCACCTCTCTCTCCCTACCCCTCTCTCTCTCTCCCCTACCTCTCCCTTATCTCTCTCTACCTCCCTCCCTCCCCATCTTTCTATCACTCTCCTTGCCTCAATGCTCTCTATCTCAACAGACACTCTCTCCCCTCTCTCTACTTCTATCCATTTCACCTATTACTCCCGTCCTCCTCCTTCCCCTTCTCTCCTCTTTCTCCTTTTTTATATCTCATCTCTCTCTCTCTCCCCCTTTTCTCTATCTCTCTCTCCTTCCCTATATACTTGAGAGAGAGGTAGGTAGAGGGAGGGACATGAGAGATGGAGAGTAGAGAGAGAGAGAGAGAGAGAGAGAGAGAGAGAGAGAGAGAGAGAGAGAGAGAGATGATACAACTTGTTGATTACTAAAATTTGACCTCCTGATTATTGAAATTTGACTAAGTCTAAAAATTTAAGATTTTTCTAAAACTAGAATTTGCATTATATAACTCCTAGAGATCCGAAACCACTCTCAAACATCCTGAAACTATATACATGAAATATAACTTAAGTATAAGAAAGTAAATTTCCATATGTAAATGTTTATTTCACATGTTTATAGTTTCATTGAACAACAAGGAGAAAAAGAGAAAAAAAGAAAGATAATTTTTTTTCAATGCAAAACATAATGCAAGAATGTTATAATGCACTCGTATTTGTAAAATCACATAACACAAGTGTGTTATAAAACAATCACGTTTTGTGCCATCACATAACACGAGCACATTATAACACGTTTGCATCATGGCTTGGTAATGACCAAGCCTAGGTTAAATTACTACCAACCCATAATGCAAGTGCATTTCATTATAATGCTCTCATGTTTTCTCTATTTCAGGACCAAAAAGTGGAGTGACCACTTTCGGTCCCCCATGTTTTTGCACTTACTCACTTAGCATTACTCTAGATCCTTTTACACACAATTCTATACATTCACCTTATTCATTTAATAATCAAACTCACCCATGCACCTACTAGCATTTATCCATTTTCCACCTAGATCTAATTGTTTACTCACATCAAGACACTTCCATGAATGTAGATTTGTCCCCTTCCTTTTTAAATTTCAAAACTTAGATTTGGTAGACTAGCCCCATTCACCCTCTCATCTTGAGCCACCAGACACATGTTTGTTGTAATTTAATGTTATGATCTATTATGCAAATATATTTATTTCATCTAAACATCTTTGAAGAATCATGTGCATACATTTTCTCTCTCTCTCTCTCTCACACACACACATCCTAGAGCATTGGAGCAATTAGTAATGCCACATTTCATTTTGGCACAATAAAAGAAGTAACAAATCTACATATCTAGAGTGCTTGCTTATCAAGTCTTAATCCTTGTTCATTTTTCAAGGGTTGATGTAGGATAACTTGTCTCCTATGACAAGTTGACAACCCTTAAGGTATTTTTAAATACCATCAGATCCCTTAATATTTATAAAACTAGAGAAAATTATTATCCATCAAGTGAAGGTATATAACAAAATATCATTATGTGCAAGGATGAGTCCAAAATTAGTACGTACATTCATGATTGCAACTTCATCCCATATTTGTCAACTTGTCCTCTAACATAATACAAATCCAACACAAACACTTAAGACATTTCATGAATTAAAAGCCATTATTCACCCTTATGAGCATCACCTAGATGCAATGAGTGCTAAGTGGACCATTCATTATCATGAGAGATGGGTTCTTGTGAACCACTACTCATGAAACATGGGTCAATGAGTTTGACTTGAAAAAATACACGATTGAATCCTGATAGCAATATCACAATTTGACATGTTATGGAAAATACCTCCTACTTATCAATTGATGAGCTAAAGGGACTCTATAATGAATAGTTCATAAGGCACAAAACTTGTTGAAGGTTTTGCAAATGGAGTTGCAAGCTAAGTGGGCTTAACCTTGGATAAAATTATGTGGTTAAGTGTTCTTGAGCTAGAGTAGTACCGGGATGGGTGACGTCTCGGGAAGGCCTAGTGCTTCACCCTTATGAGCATCACCTATATGCAATGGGTGCTAAGTGGACCATTCATTATCATGAGAGATGGGTTCTTGTGAACCACTACTCATGAAACATGGGTCAATGAGTTTGACTCAAAAAACTACACGGTTGAATCCTAATAGCAATATCACAATTTGACACATTGTGGAAAATACCTCCTACTTATCAATTGATGAGCTAAAGGGGCTCTATAATGAATGGTTCATAAGGCACAACACTTGCTGAAGGTTTTGCAAATGGGGTTGCAAGCTAAGTGGGCTTAACCTTGGATAAAACTTTGTGGTTAAGCGTGCTTGAGCTAGAGTAGTACCGGGATGGGTGACCTCTTGGGAAGGCCCGGTGCTTCACCCCTATGAGGCTCACCTAGGTGAAATGAGTGCTAAGTGGACCATTCATTATCATGAGATATGGGTTCTTGTGAACCACTACTCATGAAACATGGGTCAATGAGTTTGACTCAAAAAACTACATAGTTGAATCCCAATAGCAATATCACAATTTGACACGCTGTGGAAAATACCTCCTACTTATCAATTGATGAGCTAAAGTGGCTCTATAATGAATGGTTCATAAGGCACAACACTTGCTGAAGGTTTTGAAAATGGGGTTGCAAACTAAGTGGGCTTAACCTTGGAGAAAAATCTGTGGATAAGCACACTTGAGCTGGAGTACTACCGGGATGGGTGACCTCCCGGGAAGGCCCAATGCTTCACCTTTGTGAGCATCACTTAGATGCAATGAGTGCTAAGCGACCCATTTATTATCATGAGAGATGGGTTCTTGTGAGCCATTACTCATGAAACATAGGTCAATGAGTTTGACTCAAAAAACTACACGATTGAATCTTGATAATAATATCACAATTTGACACGCTGTGGAAAATACCTCCTACTTATCAATTAATTCTTTAACCATTGAACTAAATTTCTCTATTTACTTACTTACTTTCCTAAAATAACAAATAAATGTTGGCATATGGCTAAGTAGTTTGGCTTGTAGGTGTTGTCATTGATGGCAACCCAAGTCATGCAACTCTAGTCTTGCATCTGATTGAGCATCACTATTTTTGGCTCCTACCAGAAGAATAGAGCAAAGAATAGGAGATCCGATTAAAGGCATAAAATTTGGTCTAATCATCCCACCGGACAAGCATTTTGGGTTATGAATATTTGAGGAAGGTTTGCATAGGCTTGTAGTATCTCAGTTTTGATGCACACTCACTGGTAAGCAATCTAGGTGGTATGAAGCACTAATATGTCAATTACTTATGCTAAAAGGTTGACCCAACAAAGATGGAATTCGCGGATGTATAGGATAAAATTAATTATAAGTCTCAATATTAGATTAAGTGTGGTTTGGGTCCTCTCTTGGTCTTAACCGACTTTGGAGGATGCGAATAAAGATTTTATGGTGGATCTAGCCGACAAGTTAAAATATCTTAATACCATATGAAGCCGATTGTTGGATCAATTAATCTTGATTGCATATATATATAAAATATTTTTTTGTCATTTAAAAGTGTGGGTGATAGAAGTGGTGTTCAGATATAAAGAAGTGTGAATTGTGAGTCATAGAAGAGCAGTAATGCGAAATTGATGCGAAGAGCAGTAAAGAGCAAAGCAAGGCAAAGCAAACTAGAAAATTAGAGAGCAGATCTAGAATAAGTTTCATGAGCTTCACCGAAACTGTTACCTGGCACTTTTAGATGCTATCATCTCAATTCACCCTTTCAGATGGTTTTAATTTGAATTTTGTAGGTAGTAAGCCTTTATCTTTTGAGCAACAAGCTCTAAGCAGTGTGCCTGAATGCAAGTGCATTCCCTTTTTAAATACTATACTTTGAGTACTCAAACTATGGATTAATCTCCACTGTGGTTTTTCCCCTAACAGGGTTTCCACGCAAAAAATCTATGTGTCATGATGTTATGGATGTTTACTTTCGATGCATACATCTTTTCTTTAATACAATGATGAAATGATTTCATGTTTTAAATGGATGAAGTTTGAATATCGTTGAACACTGATTCATCCCCCCTCTCAGTGTTCCCTTGAGTCCAACAATTGGTATCAGAGCTAGTTCCTCTGGAGAAGTTTTGCAGCTTGAGGTGGATCTTGGAATGTGATGGACTCTGGTAGTCTTCAATAAAAACTTATGGTAGCTCTTGATGACCTTGATCAGTCTAAAGTAGAAGTTCAAGAATTGAAAGCAAATCTTAGAGATGCTGAGAAATTCATTCAGTCATTAAAGGATCAGATAGTCAAATCTAGGGTGAAGAGAAAGGATCTCTGTGATCAGATACATCAAAAGGAAAATGAAGATATGGATGATGCCCACCTGAATCAAACTTTGAAGGAGATAACTGAAGAATGTGAAAAGCTTGCCAGAGATAATACCAACCTGAAATATGAGATTGAATCTATGATGATGAAGATGACTAAAGAGATAGAGGAAAGGAAGAAAAGTGAAGAAAATATTGCTCAGACCCTGAAAGAGAAATCTGATGAATGCAACAGAATAAGTGGAGAGCTTACTCAGTTGGAAAGTGAATTGCAAAGAACCAAAAACAATGAAGAAGAACTTGGTAAGCAGATTACTACTCTAAGGAATGATCTTATCATTGCAAATGAATTCAAAGAAAAGTTTAAAATTAGTTCAATAAAGCTTGATGAGCTAACTCAATGATAGAAGAGTGGAAATGATAAGAGAGGTCTTGGATATGAAAAAGGAGAAAATTCTAGATCAGCACAAAAGAGTTTTAGACAGAACAAAAATGGAAAATATCTGGTAAGACAACCTAATGCACAAAAAATCAATGGGTATTATTTTTCCTCTAATAAGTTTGGTCATATGGTTGCTCAGTGTAGAAGTAATTTGAGGTCAAAAGACTCATCATTCTCTGGTCAGTGTTTCAATTGCAAAAAACATGGTCATAAATCAATTGAATGCAAAAATATGTCAAGTCACTCTATTGTTAGGAGAAATATTGAATTTTATGCATGTGGGAAGTTAGGGCATGTTGCTAACCAATGCAGATTGAGAAGAAACCAATGGAATGGACAAAGAAGCATTATGTGCTATAACTGCAACAAGTACAGTCATATTGCCAGATTATGTAGAAACAAGAACACAGACAAAAGAGGTCTGATATATAGAGAGAAGAAAACAAAGAAAAATTAAAAAGGAAAATAAAAGATAACTACAGATGATATCAGAGATTAGATGAAAAAGACATAGGTGAAGAAAAATGATTCTGATGTTGGAAATTGTTCTGTATCGGAACCTGCTTCAGATAATTCTTCCGGTAATTGAATTAAGGGCACTGGCCTAGGGGGAGTTTTACTAGAAAATATTTCCTCCCTTGTTTATAGATGGTACCGGAATGGAGAAAATAGTCATGAAGGTGCACTCTTAGTATACATAAATTTTGATGTCTTCAGAAAAAGAAATTCAACAAATTTGTTGGTCTGCAACAGATTTTTCTATCGTTGCCTGAGAAAACAGAATCACCAAAAATTTAGGGCAAGTGCATTTATTGCATATGTGTGTTCTATAAAATTCAAGTCCAAAGACATTATTTGTCACTTTGCATCATCAAAGAGAAGAAGGAGAGCACTTGACAAGTGGTTTTTGAAGCAGCAAAATCAAATTCATCGACAAATTTATCAGGTACTTCACTCTCGAATTCCTCATACAATTCGGTGTGTAATTGAGAACCCTAATAACATGAAAAAGAATGGAGCAAACAAAAGGTTCAATCACATTGGATGAGTACAACAGTGAAAAAATCAGATCTATGAGGAATCTACTGCTTCCTAATGAATTAAAACAATTAAGCAGAGCCAAACATGGAAATTTGGATGTGGAATGAGTTTTCATACTTTGAAGATGTGGAATTCGTAAAATTATTGTTGAACAGATTGCATGGTGATGTGTTAAATTTGGACAAACCTTACACAATCTCAAAAGAAGTAATTGAGAAATTAACTAGATTTTGCGAAGTCAGTGATATTCTTAGGAAGAAATATATCTGGAACAAGGAGGTCGAAACCCTAACTAGGATAATCGAAGATCAAAGAGCTCTACTGATAGCATTAATCAAAGATCATGTTACGAAGTACATTGCACATGACATAACCTATAAAATCTTCTACCGAAATTGGGAAGGGGCTACATCAACTGGCGCAGTATATATTTCTCATAAAATGATAATTGAAGGTCGAGATTTTGACCTATGCGGATTATTGAAAGATCAGATGATGAAGAATGTCCAATTGAAAAAAGACTCAAGGTATCCATTTAGGTTTGGCACTCTAATTATATGTTTGGTTATTTACTTTCTGAATTCATTGCCAAAAATTGACAATGTAGCATGGACATCAGACAAATTGGTATGCACCCAAATTTACTCTTATGCTAAGAGTCTGTCTAATTGGGATTCAAAATTTGAAAATTTATGTAAATATGTGCTTGTGAAATGTGGATCAGTCATTATTTCCCCTCTAGTAAGGACAATGGAAATTCATTCCTCTTCCGGTAGCACTGATAGAGGACAAAAAAGAGGTCAGGAGAATATTGAATACAACCCTCTGGAAAGCAAGGTTCCCAAGATTGAGGAAAAAGGCAAAGAGAAGGAAGTTGTGGACATTCCAGATGAAGAATCTGATGAAGAGCTTGAGAATCAACTGGAAAATGACTTTGATGTTGAAAAAGGCAGTGAGGAAGACGAAGATCTGTTAAAGGAAAATCTGCAGCAACTTATCCAAAGTACAGGTGGTATGCAAAAAATTGCAAGGTTATGGTCAGTTAGACCATCTTACAACCAAGACTTAATTTTGGAAGTACTAAATGCTCATATTGAGCATTGTAAGATAAGATTGGGAAGTCTAAAAGATATTCTACTTGAAAAAATTATTGAGTGTAGTAGAGAATCAATGGGCTCTGAAGACAAAGGTAGAGAAGAAGGTGAAATTATCTCTCACCTAAAGGAACAATTCAGACTATCCCTTGCTAAGCTTAAAAAGAAAATGAATGAGTTAAGGAGGTGTATTGAATCAGCCACAAAAATCTACAACTATTGTGTCCACTGGCCTCATGCAGTCAACAATTACAAGGAGAAGTTGGATCAGATTGAGATAGAATTAAACAACATTGGCAAAAACTTTGATATGTCTTAGGATCCAGATGGCATTATCAGAAGGAGAATTCGGGAATTGCAGACAACTCAAATAAAAATTCAACTATCCAAGAATGTTCTTGTGGACACCTTTTGGAAGATAAAAGATTTAGTCGAGTGCAGGATGAAGCAGTTGGTGGAAATTCAGAAAAACGGTGAAAATTTGGAAGAAGCAATCACAATTCCTGAATCTCTCATTGAGATTATCAACAAAACTTCCAAGAACAATAGCTTGATTATCAGCATTGGAATTGCAACTGATAGTTTGGAGAAGTTTCTTCCGGAAGTGAGGAAAAACAACAAGCTAATTTTCTAAAGATATGCAGTAAAGTGTTCCCAAGTTTTTGCAATTTTTTTAAAGAAGAAGAACTATAAGCGTATATATGCCATATTTCTTAAAGAATTGATGATTTTGAACACATGTTTTGTCACTTTTTGGCATATGGCATCCCAACTTTGTCATTGATGTCAAAGGGGGAGAGAATGCAGTGAAAAATGCCTTACAAGGGGAGAGAATGCCTTATGAATCTTAGGGGGAGAAAGTGCAGCAAGCAGTTTGATAGTATACCTATTATGATTCTGACACTTAGTCATTTTTCGCTTTAAGTGTTGCCATCAATGCCAAAGGGGGAGATTGTTGGCATATGGCTAAGTAGTCTGGCTTGTAGGTGTTGTCATTGATGGCAAGCCAAGTCATGCAAATCTAGTCTTGCATCTGATTGAGCAACACTATTTTTGGCTCCTACCGACAGAACAAAGCAAAGAGCAGGAGATCTAGTTAAAGGCATAAAAGTTGGTCTAATCATCCCACTGGACATGCATTTTGGGTTATGAATCTTTGAGGAAGGTTTGCAGAGGCTTGCAGTATCTTAGTTTTGATGCGCACTCACTGGTAAACAATCTAGGTGGTACAAAACACTAATCTATCAATTACCTATTCTAGAAGGCCGACTCGACAAAGATGGAATTCACGGATGTATAGGATGAAATTAATTATAAGTCTCAATATTAGATTAAGTGTGGTTTGGGTCCTCTCTTGGTCTTAACCGACTTTGGAGGATGCGCATAAATATTTTATGGTGGATCTGGCCGACAAGTTAAAATATCTTAATACCATATGAAGCTGACTGTTGGATCAATTAATCCTGATTGCAAATATATATAAAAGATTGTTTTTGTCATTTAAAAGTGTGGGTGATAGAAGTGGTGTTCGGATATAAAGAAGTACGAATTGCGAGTCATAGAAGAGCAGTAATGCGAAATTGATGCTAAGAGCAGTAAATAGCAGAGCAATAAAGAGCAAAGTGGAAAATCAGAGAGCAAATCCAGAATAAGTTTCATGAGCTTCAACATAACTGTTACCTGACAATGTTAGATGCTATCATCTCAATTCACCCTTTCAGATGGTTTTAATCTGAATTTTGTAGGCAGTAAACCTTTATCTTTTGAGCAATGAGCTCTAGGCAGTGTCCCTGAATGCAAGTGCATTCCCTTTTTAAATACTATACTTTGAGTACTCAAACTATGAATTAATCTCCACCGTGGTTTTTCCTCTAACATGGTTTCCACGCAAAAAATCCGTGTGTCATGATGTTATGGATGTTTACTTTCGATGCATACATCTTTTCTTTAATACAGTGATGAAATGCTTTCATGTTTTCAATGAATGAAGTTTGAATATTGTCGAACACTGATTCACCCCCTCTCAGTGTTCCCTTGAGTCCAATAATACATACATTTAATTTATCATTCCCTACTACATTTACTTAGCCTAAACTTATCATACTTAATTAATTACATTTATTTAAAATACCCAAATAGATTACTTAAAAAAAATAATATAAATAGATATAAGTACTTATTACTCATGAGAGGGAAAATGATAGCAATTAGGCATCCCGTTCATGCCATTAGCAACAATTTTGGCATTATTAACCCTCACAACGGGCTTTTGGTAGATTATCGGGATTTCGTGTTTGATACTCTTTGCCTAATTGCTATCATTTGTTCCTCTCACGATGAATAATTATGCCCGACGGGAGTAAAATGAAGTAGCAGACATCGTATACAATTAAGCCACTATTGCTATTGTGGGCACTTGAAGAATTGCCAAATATAAACCCCACTACTAACACATTCCAAAATCCCTACCTGGAGACCTCCTTAGACCCATATCTGCTCAGTATATCTCAGTACCAGAGGTACACACTTTCAAAAAGAACATCACTGGTCTAATAATTCTTCATTCTGCTTCCATTCAATCTTGTGTTTTGCAGGTCCCGATTTGGACAACATAAGAGAGTTTGCAGGCGATCTAAAATGGTATCTATCTTCAATCCTTTCTTTCACACTTCATTCTGCAATTTTTCTATTATACTTATCGTAAATCATCTCTGCATATACGCCTTTCATCTATATGTCAATCTTCCTTTGATTACGAAGCTCAAGCAATAGAAATAATCTGTTTATCAACGTGAGGTCAATTGTTGGTGTTAATAATTTCGTATTTAGGTGCAAATTCCTGTGATTTTTTATATAGGTTTATAACCCAGTATTAGCTAATGGTCTAAATCATTTATCTGCTTATGGGTCATGACCGTAACCGTTTATGTGCACATGGGATATGATCTATATGATTTATGTGCATATTGATTTCCACCTAATTCATGTTTCTGCATTTTGGTGATCTAAACAATTTATATATATATTGGTTATGGCCTAAATCATTTATCTGCCTATTGTTCATTAACAAACTATGTTATATCTATATTGGTTTATGATTTCTAAGCTGTTGTCGATTGGGTTTATGATTTTTAAGCTGTTGCCGCATTGGCGTTGATGATCTTAATCTGTTATCCGGTTTGCAGGTGGTCTTGGCAGCTTCTATTATCACCAAGTCGGGGAAAGGTTTGCGTGATCTTTCTATTTATGTTGAGATCCCTTTTCAATGAATTTTTTGATTTTATATGTGTGGTTATGTTGAATCACTGAATTTTATGGGTATGTCATTATTTAATTTTTTGGGATATGCAGCCTTGGTTTCCAGGCAGTTTGTTGATATGACAAGAATAAGGATTGAAGGGCTGCTAGCTGCCTTCCCTAAGTTGGTGGGAAGTGGGAAACAGCATACTTATGTTGAAACAGAAAATGTTCGCTATGTATACCAGCCAATGGAGTCCTTGTATTTGTTGCTCATCACCACCAAGCAGAGCAATATCCTCGATGATCTAGACACCTTACGGTTGCTCTCCAAATTGGTATGTTAATTGTTTATATGGATACTTTTTTCAGAGAGATACACCCTTATTTTATTCATTATACCCATATTTCATTCATTACCCTAGTTTGTTTGTTCTGTTTGTGAAGCTGCTCCCTTGTTTCTGGCTGTTCTTGTGGACTGTCACTCCTTAGCATTTACTAGCGTTCATTTGACCTACTTTGGTCATCTATGGGAATGAATATAATTTTAATTTCAAGTTCATTTTTGCCGGACATGCCAGGATTGTTACATCATGTGAAACACAAATGATAGGCAAATGGAATGAATGTGAAGCTTAGTATGTGGTTTGATGGACCTTGTTAACAAATCCAGTTTAAACTTTACATTCACGGTGGCCATGGCATTTGTTTTCTTGTAAAATTTCATCATATGGAGTCTCCTGAGTCCCTAATGCTTTGGAAACACATTTACCCACTTTGGTGATTTGCTTTTGTTCACTGGTATCACATTGAAAATTTCACCTCTACAGGATAAGCATATGCATATACCAGTGCCTTAGCCCAATGACTGTCTGATAATCTCGTGGAAGGAAATGTGAATGCGACAAGTCGATGCAGCTCTTTTTGATTCAGCTGTTTTTCTTGCATCAAGCAGTCCATTGGTGACAGTCAAAGCTTATATGGATTTTCATAATATGATGGCAAGATGTAGAAGGTTAGAACCTAACACGCTGTATGTCCTAATAAGGTCTACCTCAACCTTGAGTTCAAATTTCTATGTCAAACTGGAAGTTAATTAATTTTTTTGGTCAATTATAAATTTATAAGAGTTCCATTTTTAGAATATCTCAATGAATTTGACATATTAACTGTGATCGTCTCAAAAGTTTTGACCACAATTTCTTAGTCAATTAACAAGGCACCGAACCAGATGCCTATGAACTGAGGGCTAATCTAGTTCTTGTGTCCCTGAAGAAACAATAGTGCTACTTTTGCAATCATGCATTTATTTGGGGAGTGATGATGCCAATTTTGTCAGGAACTTTGCTGACTGCATGTGCCTGTATTGGTTCTATTTTGGAGATATATGTTGTTCCAAAAAATTCATAGGATGAAAATTTCCTCTTCCATAATCATGCTTTTATTCCGTCAACTTCTCTTAGTTTCTGATATAAGGTTTTTTTATATTATGGCTTGGTTGCTTTAGGTTCCTGAGTACTCCCCTGGATTAGATGAAGAAGGAATCTACAAAATGGCATTTGAGATAATCTTTGCTTTTGATGAAGCTATCTCACTTGGGCATAATGAGAATGTCACTGTTGCACAAGTTAAGCAATACTGTGAGATGGAATCTCATGAGGAGCGACTTCACAAACTAATCATGCAAAGCAAAATAAACGAGACTAAGGATGTTATGAAGCGAAAAGCAAGTGAGATTGATAAGATCAAGGTACTTTACAGATATTGTATTTTCTTTGCGTACTAGGCAATGTTTAGGGATTGTCAAATGAAGGTTTCTTCGGTTCTCTTAGCATGTTGTTTATTATAATGCAGATTGAACAGAATAGGTCTGAAAAAGGAGGCTTGAAGTCCTTACAATCATCAAGTGCATCATCCAGACTTGATGTTGGGTTTGGTGACATGAGCATTTCTAGTGGAGGTGGCTTTGGGAGCAACTCTAGTTTTGGTGCAAGTTTGGATTTAGATTCATATTCGAGTAAACCTAAAGGTCATTAATTGCAAACATTATGAGAATTACGTGTCAATATTGGATGTGAGACAATCATGAACTTTCTAATAATGGTGTTGGCCTTCTTAACCTGTTTTTTAACAAACATTTTGTGAACAATTTTATGTGATTTAGGTCGATTGCATGCACCTGCCACTGCTCCTCCTAAAGGTATGGGTATGAAACTTGGAAAGACACAGAAAGCGAATCAGTTTTTGGAATCTTTGAAAGCAGAAGGAGAGGTGATTGTAGAGGATGTGCAACCCACTGCTGGGCAATCTAAAGCATCTGCTCCAATAGCAACAGACCCCATCACAATAACTATAGAAGAAAAACTCAATGTAGTTCTCAAGCGTGATGGCGGGGTAAATAACTTAGAGGTTCAGGGCAATTTTTCCCTTCAAATTCTGAAGAAGGAAGATGGATTCATCCAGATACAGGTAAAGTATAGTTTTACAAATTTTGTTGAACTAGCTCCATTATGTTTTCCCTTGGACTTTTGTATGATCTCCTTATGGAATTCTAGAGTTGCGCTATTTAAAATAAGGTCTGTTTGGTGACATATGTAGCTATAAGTTGAAATTTTTATAATGCCAGATTGAGACAGGTTCAAATGAAGGTTTCCAATTTAAGACACATCCAAACATCAACAAGGATCATTTTTTAAGGGAGAACATCTTGGGTCTCAAGGATTCTAGCAAGCCATTCCCCGCAGGTCAAATGAGTGATTCGTTGGGTGTGGGCTTGGTTAAATGGAGAATGCAAAGTGCCCAGGAGTTTTTGGTTCCTTTAAGCAGTAAGATTGTGCCTTCTGTTGATAGAATTTTATCGGTAACTTCTGTAAATTAGAAATTTTTTATTAATAAATACTAATGCTTTTCGTATGATTTTCATTTGTCACATTATCATGTGGAAAATAGTTATCATCACCATGTTTCCTTTTACTCTCTTCATTAAGTGAAGGATCTACAGATTTATGACATTGTTATAAACTTATACGTGTGCCAGTGACATATACAACTAGATTGTATCAAATTAATTTAAAATATCTTTCAAAAAGTAGTGATCAGTCAGTTGCTAAGTTCCTTGAACCAAGATGCCAATTAAACTGTGGATGATAGACTATAGTGGCAGAAAACATACATCCACTTTTCAATATTACATGCTGTTGAACTTGCTTTGGTATATGTTTTGCAGTCAATTGCTGGCCCTCTGTTTCTGGTGGGGAAACATATGTTAACATTGAATATGAAGCATCAGAGGCCTTTGACCTACAAAATGTTTTGATTTCGATACCTTTGCCTGCTCTTCGGGATCCTCCGACTGTCAATCAAGTTGATGGGGACTGGAGGTTATTTCTCAACTTCTCGTGTGAAATGCTTTACATTTATATTGTAGTTGCAGTTTTTCCTTGACACTTGCAATACTATGCATGGATTATATAAATATAAATATAACATTTGTCTCTGACATGCAGGTATGACTCGAGGAAATCTGTATTAGAGTGGTCTATATTTCTTATAGATTCCACTAATCGCAGGTGAGCATACAAAACTCTATTGATTTCAATATTTTTTTAATTTAGGACATCAATTGTGTTAAGCAATCACCCTGTATGCTTTTTCTTCCTCTATCTGGTACATTTCTTTTTAGTGTTTTTTTGGCTACTACATTAGCATATTTTGAAGATTTTTCTTGCTTTACCTTTATAGTGGCTCAATGGAATTTGTCGTGCCTCCAGCAGACCCATCATCATTTTTCCCTATAGATGTGAGGTTTATTGCAGCCAAGACCTTTTGTGATATCAAGGTAAATGAGGGAAATTACCAAGTTTCTGTGTGCATTTCATCCCAGTATATCTGCTTAATTTTGTTCATCATTATGTGGCCACAGGTTGGTAATGTGCTACCGGTTAATGGTGGAAGTCCAGTAAAATTTGCTAGTCGAACACAGTTGATCACAGAGAATTACCAAGTTGTCTAACCGCTTGTTTTTGGAGTTATAGCGAGCATTCCAGTGAATGGTAGAAATTGAAGGCAGGCACTTCAATGACACTGTCTGATTAACTGGGCATCCTATCGTTTACTCTACCTTATTTGAGGAAAGACATAAATTTTTTGTATATCACAATGCTGACGGGCACTGTTTCATGCTAGGTGACTTTGTTATTGTATCTTTTAAAATACTTTCTAGGTTGTCAATTTATTTTCAGAATGTAACACTGTTTTGTAAGATAACTCTGTTACACTCTCAGGTACTTCGGTTGTGACTTACAATTTGCATTTGGAAATTTAGAAGCCTACAACTCAAGTTCTGAGTTATCTCGATATCCATATTTCCTTGGTTGAGTGTCTCACCTTTCATCCCAAATATCTGTGTATGTTCTGCTTAGCATTGTACTAGGAGTTTTAGAGTGATATAAATACATCAGAATCAACTAGTGCAGCTGTTATTTTTCTCTGAATCTAGAGAGGAGATTATTTAATTCTCTTTTCACAATGAAATGAAATCTGATTTGCATGTTAATGTTAATAATCTGCTTACATGTCAGTAACAAGTCTATTTGTAAGTGATTTGCAGCAGTAAGATACCAGTTTAATCTGGTTATCTGTATAAATTGGAGCATCATGGAACCAGTAACCATTTACAACATTGTTCTTAATTGTTGACGTAGTATTTGTCGCCATTCTCATAGTTTCAAGAGACCTACACCTTGCTCCTAGATCCATAACATTTGTACCTTATATCCATATTGTGAGGTTTGATTTCTCCACAAGTCAAAATATGTGTGCTATTACACTGTGCTTCTGATTTTGTTTTAGAGAATTATGGGAGATTGCCCATGGCACGAGCAGGTCTACCTGTTTCAGAAAACTCAAAACATACACCATCTGCGTACCTGAACTTGCAGTGTTTCTTAATGTAGGGCTTCATATCATCTCTGCCAGACACTTATTGTAAGGATCAACTTCTGATAAAACTGAAATATACGTGCCATTGCATTATGGGTTTCATTACTTTGTCAAAACAATCTGGTAAATTACTTATCGCACAAGCTTATCCACCTATTTCAGAAAACTCACAACATCCATCATCCAGGGAACTGAGTGCCAGTTTTATCTTAATGTGGAGATCAGGGTTTCAGAGGTATGGACATTATACACGTTCTTGGCACTAAAGCATAGTTTCTCTCCAATGAATGCTTTTGGGTTTCCCTTTTGAGGACTGAAATTGGCCTTGTCAAGGGTACTGTGCGAGAAGCCAGAACAGGTAGCAGCCAAGAGTGTAGGGTTGCCAAGGTCTCTGGGACTTGTATCCAATCTTGTTTGTGGATAATACTTGAACGTTGCCCTCCTGGAATTGAATTGATGGCCTTGGAACAAGTAGCAGGTAACTAAGTTGTTTTTTTTTTATATACATATATATATACAATTCATCCCATTTAACTTGTGTGCAAAGGAAATGCAATGAATTGCAACTAGAGATGATCAGTCGGGGGCGCTTGAATGTTTGAATTTTTTTTTAAATAAAAATAAATTGTTTTCTGTAGCCCCTTATTTTAGTCACATTATCTTTCGAATTGTTTACTATGATTACATGCTTTTCTTTTGTTGCCACCAACGACTTGGTAGTTTCAACTTTCTACTGTTAACATTTTGTTTGAGCACGCCGATGAAGAAATTTGTTTCTATAAGGATCGTATGGGTAACAATCAAGTATTCTCATTGGATGCATCGTTTTTGCTGATTTGAATTGAAATAATAATATATACTACAATAGACCATTGCTTCTAAAAAATGATTTTTGAATCTTTGAAAACACCAGATGCCAATACAAAGTGAATTATTAATTCGAAGAGCTTCTTAAAAAACCAGCTAAAAATTAATGCATCAACGTTTTGAATCACATTTCATGATTTATCATGAAAAGTGTGTTAAATTCATTTGTTTCTCATCCTGCTTTTGGATCATGTAATGTTATCCAAAATGTTGATGCACAAATTTACAGCTGTTCCTTTGCAGAGCATGCATTTCAGAGTAACTGATGGGAACATGCACATTACTGCTTATGTGCTGCTGCATGAGGCGGATGTAGTTTCCACCCGTGTTCCATCTAATTTCCTAATATGCTATTTATTCAAGTGAATGAACAACCATTTCTACAGGTAACGCAGAAACACTTCCCCCAATTTAAATACCTTGAAAACTAATATTAACTTGCGATGATGAAAGTATTCTGACCTTTGATGTCACCAATCTCTAACGGTGAAGGTCTAAAATAAGTATATATCTCTATTGTCACATCTTGTTTAATTTGTCTAATTTAATTATTAAATTGCTGTATTAATTGTTTAAATGCACACAATTAGGTAGACAATTTGATTATGTTAAATATTGTTTGAAGCATAAATAAGAATGATGGTGTTGACAACTATGTAAGTGTGGCAGAAATACACCCTCTTAGGTTGGAGAGAGTTTCATTGGAGAAAAGGTTCTAGCTAGTGGAGGTAACTTGTAATGATGGAGTCAATATATACTTGCCTGTACTCATTTAGTAATAACAAACCCATGTTCTATTAAGATCTGATCATAGTGAATGTTTTTCATAAGAGTCATATGTTAGTAGCCGGAATAAGAGTGAAGATTGAACGGTCAAAGGTAGAGACACAAAGTAGTTGTGGAGCCGTAGTAAGGCCGTATATCTCGTGTTGAAGCCGAAGGATAGGCGTGGAAGGGTGAGTAGTAAGACGGTAAAAGTAGCAGTGAAACGGTCTGCAAAAAGTTTCAGTAAGTCCTAAAACTCTTCAATGGCAAGCTAAAAATCTCTTAATGTAAATTCTTCGTTTTCATCTGTTATTCATAATGTGTTTGAAGATAAAGAAGAATATGTTGATAGCAAAGGCAATTTTAAGTTTCCAGATATTAAGATTCTAGAATTGTATCTTGAGAAAGGCATAAAAGCTAGGACTATGGATTCACTTAGACAATCTAAAGTACCATCTAAAGCCTTAATAGATTATGTGGCTAAAAAGCTAGAAAAATATAGGCTAGTAGCAAGGCAAATGAGGAAAATACAACCTAGTCGAAATTGCATGTCTGAGGAAAATAAAGAAAAGAAACAGGGAAAAAAGTTAAGAATTGAGACAAAACACCTAAGGAACCTATGACTACTACAATGTTTAAGGTAAAAGAACACAATTTAGCAAATTAGGAGCAAAAAAGAGATTGGCTTCAAGAACTCAATGTAGATACATAAAACACATAACCAGTTTACATAAATGAACTTGGTTTTGCTAACAAAGAATCTGAAGATGATGATCAGTCTGAAAAAGAATCTATTGAGATAACAATCGACATTGATATCTCTGAAGAATTTGAATATTCTATAGAAACCATAGATGAATCTGCTCACGAAGTAGAATTAGATTTCACCGATTATAAGCAATTGCAAGAGATAGAGCCTTGGGAAACTATTAAAAAGGTTGAGTTTGATATTGAAATGAAAGATGTGATGTCTGAAAATGCAAAACTTGAACAATTAAGGCCATATGCAACAACAGGCTATATACTCAATATTGATAAGATAATAGAACCATATTATACAATCTGCACCTAGGCAGATACTTTAGAAAATTTCTTTGATAGAACTGGTCAGTGGTCATAAACAACAAAAGTTCTATATGCAGTAAAGCTTTTGCCAGGAAAACTAAAACACTGGTTGAATAATCTACCAGATGATGGCCCAACAACAATAGTTTATGAAAATGAACAAATTGTTGAGGAAGTAGTCAAACAGATAGACATGGGAAAAAATGATATTTTTGCAGTAGGCTTTGAATAGTTTAAGTTTTTGATTACTGATCTATTTTGTGGTGATAGAAAGAACCAAGCTACTAAGGCAAAAAAGACGTTGCAAGCAATGAAACTTAAAAAATTGGCTAAGTTTCATGAATATAATCTTGCCTTTGAGAATTACATGATTATTGCAGATAAAACTAAAGATGTTACAACAAAAGAAAATTATTTGAATTCTTTGCCTTGTGGTTTGGGAGAATGGGTTGAAGATTATATTATCAAAAAGAAAGGAA